>OV281310.1:7200000-7800000 GCA_923062465.1 Acleris sparsana
TAGAACAAAAAAAAATCTTGTTTAGAAAATTATCAATGTATTCCATTATTCTTCAAGACATAGTCAGAATATATACATATATTATACCGAGGATCAGGTTTCAAAACTTGTTTTTTTGAATACTGGTACCAAAAACAAATGTTTATCTTTAATTTTAATTAGAAAATCTAGAGTACTAAACTATAACAGTAGTAAACATTTTGTAGTATAAACATGTCAATATGTAGACAAAATTTTCTGTCTATGGCTTGCTCTCTAGATTTAAACCTGTTTATAGCATAACAAAACTCTTTAAAAAGTTTGGGGGCGATGACAGAAGGAACTACAATATTCTCAAATGGCAACCACCACATTAAAGAGATCAAAAAATGTTAATTAAATCATGTTGCCAATTTGACTCCAACCACACACTTTTCAAACTCCGAGGATTGATCATAATACGCTGAGACGCACCGAAAAGGCAGTGATATGACTTATGCCGTCCAAACCGGGTCTCATTTACGTGACAGTTACGTCTTTTACGTCGATCACGCTGTCGCGTTCGCGACTTCGCGTCCATAATACACGAATGTAACTTTTCTAAACACGTGACGTAAAAACATGCATCGCCGCGTCAGCATTTTCTAGAGATCCGATGGGACAGTATGGGTTAAAAACGTTACGCATAAGTGATGCACGCTGCGTTTCGTCAGCGTATTTTGAGCAACGGTATGGTTGATCCTTTAAAGTCATAAAATCAGATACCTAGTCATAAATGTAATTTATAGTGATTCTCAGGACATTTGTAATATTTTTAATGACTTCCTTATTGACATTATTAATAATCATATACCAAACAATTGTTCACATAATAGTAGTTCAAACAAACGAAATCATCAGGCTCTCTCTATGTTTGCTAGACCTGTTGATGACAATGAAGTTCTCAAAATAATAATGTCTTTGAGGAACAGCAGGTTCTGTGGCCATGATGATATATCAACCATTACACTTAAACGTAACGCTAAATACTTGTGCCGTCCGATGGCACATTTGATCGTTTCTTTTAGTCAAGGCATTTCCCCGAATAGTTAAAGCTTTCAGTTATAAAACCATTATTTAAAAAAGGAGATCGAAGTGACCCAAATAACTACAGGCCCATTACCATTCTTCCTTCTTTTTCTAAGATTATGGAGAAAGCTATGTTTGTGAGAGTGATTGACTGTTTGTCGCTACACAATATCTTACTGCCAGAACAATTTAATTTTCGGAAGGATCACTCAACAGAATTGGCATTTTTTGCTTTAGTGTGTGTGAAATGCTATAAATAACAAATTGCCAGTTATGTCAATTTTCCTTGACATGAGTAAAGCCTTCGACTTTGTTAACCATTCGAAACTTCTGCTAAAACTTGAGACGTATGGCATAAGGGGTACCGTTCTCGATTGGATGACAAGCTATTTAGCCAACAGACAACAATGCACAGAAATATATAGACTAATTACAGAGGGGACTAACATTGTAAGGGTGAAGTACAGGTCACCTTATCGTGTCAATGCGTCCGGGGTACCTCAGGGAAGTAATTTGGGACCTCTTTTGTTTTTATTATATATAAATGACCTTCCCCAAGCTACTATGCAAAAGTGTATACTTTTTGATGACGACACTACCTTAATAGTAAGGGGAACTGACAAAAATGTATATGAAACAAATATAAATAAAGCATTAGCAGATATCAATACTTGGACATGTAATAATAATCTAATATTAATATTGATAATAGTTCATTTATACAATTTCATTCTTATAAATCAAGCCCGGTAAATTTGATTATTAATCATAATTGCATTCACGTCAATGAAGCTCACGGTGTACAATTCTTAGGTTTATTTATTGATAAACATTTGAATTGGAAGCTCCATATTGATTCAGTCTGTTCTAAATTAGCGAGGTTTGTTTTTGCTTTAAGAAAAGTTAGAAGAGTTAGCGATGCCCCAGTTTCTACTGGGGCATCGCTAACTGCCTACCACGGTTATGTGGCATCTACTCTTAATTATGGACTTTTGCTATGGGGCAACTCTGTTGATGTAGAGAGGGCATTTATAATGCAGAAAAAATGTCTGCGTGCAGTAGGTGGTGCTCGGTTTGATGAAAGCTGTAGACCACTTTTCCATAAGTTTAAAGTTCTCCCCTTGGCGTCTATGTATATATTGAAAGCACTTCAAAACGTGAAAAACTGTTCGCTGGAAAATCTGCTCCATCAACCATGTTGTAGGTCTGACATCTAAAAGAAACGCCTGTCACATGTGCGTAGTATTACTTAATAACCTTCCCAGTGAGTTGAGGGGGTTACATGGCAGGGTGCTCAGGGCTAAGTTGACTGCATGGCTACAGGAATACTGTTTTTATAGCGTTAAAGATTTTGTTAACTTTAATAGAGCACCAACATGTCATGTTATTGCGTCTAATCTAATATTTTGCATGTCGATTTTAATGTCGGCTGAATGCTGATTCTGTCATTTATTTTATGATCTTATTGTAACGTATTCTAGCAAATAAATATTTCTTTCTATTTCTATTTCTAAAAATATTTCGGGTTCGTTTAAAGTAGGTAGGTTAGACTCGATTAAGAGATACATTTATTTATAACCAGTGACAACATATATACTAGAGATGACAGATGTCAGGGAGTGTGATAGTGATAGCGATATACCACCGAGTTTTTTGGCTTTACTGTGTACTTAAGCTCTTTTTCACCACAATTCGCACTTGTTTTTTGGATTCATTTTCGAGCCAACAGGGCACTGGAACTCCTCGGAGAATTCCTTCAGGTTGGAAAGAGAGCCAATTACTCTGTATTTTGGAACGGAATGTGTCCTGGATTCAATTCCCTTTTTAGTGAACTTAGTCGTTGCAGAACACCACACCTAAAAAAAGATATTGCAAATACTTATAATATGCACTCAACTGTCTGTCGGGCCTTTTCTTGATGGGGTACCTATCCGATCATTTTATCGAATTTCACATAATCGATTCTATCTTTTCATCGAATTTTATTTCGTTAAACGCTTTTTTCTGCTGTTATCATGATGTTTTCAGGATATCTAAACATTCATTACGTAGGGTAGGTTAGACGCGTAACTAAAAAAAAAAACTCATGCAGCGAGTAATGCCTTTCGATGAAAAGTTCGTTGCGAGGTGTTTCGATAAAATAATTGGTTCACCATCGATGCACATCAGTTGGACCGATCAAACATGAGCACTGAAGCTGGCTCAAGCAGAGGTCCGGCGCACTTTCCATCATCGAAACTACTTTAAAAGTATACTTAAAGCAATAGAAGACAAAGTCAGTCGAAGAGCTCAAAATTATCTACATATATGCGATTTTCAAGAGAAAAGATCGTGTGTAGATAATTTTGAGCCTTATGATTTTCCACCTATTTCTGCTGTGGAGTCTACAAACAAAAATTATTAAAATATAGCAATAAGTTTGGAGTTTGGAGTTGGGAATTCCAGCAGAAGTAGTCTTGAGAATGCTAATGCTTATGAGTCTCAGATCCCAGTTATCTTCATGAAGCCTGCCTGCGTGCTCGTTTGCCTTTTTGGTGATGTCACAAAAAGGGTAGGGTTACTGACAATCTCTGGGTCTATCAATCCTTAACATTACTCACTTGTGCAAAAGAGATGAAGAACAGTTGTCGGTGGTTGTACTGGAGCCCCGGCAGCGTAAGGTTGACCCGGGCCTCCGTGCGGCTGTGGTTCAGGTACGCGTGGAACGACGCCTTCAGACCGCCGTTGTCGGCTATATTTTCACCTAGTTAACAGTGTCAATTATAACCTAAAAGTTCCAGGCAGGGGAAGAGTTAATGCTCTATGTGTGTAAAAATATCATATTTCTGTACGATTATTAGTCACCTTGACAAACTTGTAAAGTTTACCATCTTTAAGGAAGGGTAGGGGATCACAGCTGTATTTCGTTGTTCGACAGCTGGTAAAATTAATAGCATAGAAGCATTCTATCTCAGTCAGCATGCTCTTACAACAAAATCGCAGTCGCAATGTTGAGATTGTACCTATATAAATATTGTCCACGGAATTTGAGTCCAATTACGATAAAGTGACCAGGTTGTTACCATGACATACGAAAGCAGTAAAATTGAGAGACAGGGACAGAGCTACAGCTTATATATAACTCTCTCTCAACCTTTACTTAACTGCTTTTGTATGTCATGCGGTAACCCCCCTGAGGGCTTATTTAAAGTTTCGTTTAGCGTACTGTCCGCCTGACACACTCGGAGCTAGCTGAAAATCAGCGCTGCAAGTGTTTAACACCTCAGCATAATGCTGAGCCAGTGTCCGATTCACTGCCGCGAAGACACACTCACTACTTGTTTATTGTTGTTTCTGTTCTCTTTTTTTTTCTGTGTGTCTTGTGTTTGTAGTGAATAAATGTTTTTATTTTTTATTTTTAATGTTATCTTCACCTTGTCATAAAATAGTATAAAAGGGGAATGGGAAGAGTGCTGGCGTAAACCAAGTTTGGGTAGTCAGTTTGTTGCCATCGCAAGTGACTTACCGAGTGTTTTTTCCCCATTTAATGGAAAGCCTTCCATAGAGTAGTTGGAGTACTGCTCCCGTATGCATGCCTCTCGTTCCTTGATCCGCTCGGCGGTGGCATTGTTCCACGAGTGATTCTTATTTAAGAACCTGAACAAAACGTTGTTTCCTAACTAGTAAATAATACTCGCAGGCCGAGTCGATAGTAAGTAATATTCACTTGTTAGTTTAGATTTTTCAAGCTTAAAATTTTACAGCTGTCAATTAACATAGTGCTCTAGTAGTCTACTTTCCATCCTGATTTTCCTTCTTATTTCTTCTCATTCCTTCGAATAGCTTGAGACGCTAATACTGCAGTGCCCATCAGGGTTCATAACTAACTGTTAAAATAGTATAGCTATTAATCAACCAAGACCTATGTAACAATATGATATTACAATAAACTGATTCCTTAGTGATTACTCAAGCCTCCGCTGTTCATCTGGTGATGCGGGTACAGTCGAGTTCATATGTTTACACTTTAGTACTTTGTCTATTTAATGTCATGTTTAAACTGCCATATACGAATTGTCACATCGATTAAAGTGACAAGGTACTAAAGTGTACACATATTTATGAACTCGACTCTACCATTGTGATCCGCTAGGTTGTACAATGAAAAAATTTTACCACTGATCACCACAGAACTGTATCACAGTGACCTTTAGTTTAACACTTCTTACGATTTTATTTAGCGTCACTATGACACAGTTCTATGGCGGGTAATTTAAGAAAAAAAAATCCATTTAGCCCATTGTTTGTTCTTGCGAAACATGTGTCACAAACCGGAGATATTTGCCCTTGTATGTGAACCGGTGCACAAGCTCATGCCCCATGGTCATCCCACTGCCTGCATAGTTGGCGCTCGCAGGGCGGTCCCTACCGAAGAACGGCGGCTGCAGTATGCCCGCGGGCAGAATGATGAGGTTGTTCCTGGAGGAGTAGTGCCCGTTCACCTCCGATGGGAAAACTGCTAAGTGTACAAACAGTTTATTATTAATTATTAAGAGCTGTCTTACTTATGTGCAAAGGGTTCCACCCACTTTCTCCAGATTTTTCTGTTTCAACAGTCTGCCATTATAAAAAGGAATCAAATCCCGCCACCAATGAAGTCTGCTACGTTTTCATCTTGAGTAGTTGGGTTTCCAGTCTGTGGCTATTTTTATCGTTTCATGGCTTGTAGCCAAACTCCGAGTCTGGTGTTTTGTTGATATAACAAAGGCTGACTCTGAGCGTCCTAGTGAGAATGAGTGGGAGCATGCAGGTGTCGATGTGTTTTCTCTTCAAAGACGAAGGGAGGTATAATCAAAAACAGTTGAATTAGCATATTAGAGCTAAAAGACAATATATAAATAGTAGACATTGAGCGGCCACTACCTACGGTAGGTAGGTACCTACTATCTAACATAAGTCTGCGGTATGACAGTAAAGAAAAACTCGGATTCTGGAAATCAAGTCACTATTTTCCTATTTTTAATGAAGATAATTGTTAATATTTTTAAAGGCACAAGAACGTTATGAGTATAATAGGTCTAATGTACCTTCGGCAAAAAAACACCACTACTTAATAGTTTTCTAAATAAACGTAAATAAAACATCTTCTCTCTCCAATTTTACCCTTCTCATTTACTTACTGCACTCAGTCCAATTGACAGGCCGGCCCAGCTCCCTCAAATTACGCTTCAGGTTATAAATTCTAAAATGGAGCCAGTTTTGGAAATATGTATCAGGCCTGACTACCAATTCCTGATAATGGTTGTCCAATTCATTTTTACGCATTATGTAGTCCGGGTAACCTGAAAAAACGTCTGTTTTATTTTTTTCTGAACTTCTACGGTTTTTGTCGTTTTAGAATTCTACTCAATTATATCTTAATCAAGAAAAACTTTTGGAAAATCTCTTTTAGCGTTGTTAATTCTAACGAAATTCAGCGTTAGTAAGACACCCTCGAACGTTTCTTTATATGCCGTACCAAATATTTCCCCGACCGCATTAGCTTTAGCCTCTGCAGCTTCCCTCATCTCAGGATCCATCCAGTCCAGTTTCTTCAGGTGGTTCTTAAAAGCGTTCCTTATGTTTTTGAGCAGGAGTTCGCTTTCCGCTTTGGCTTCTACGGTGAAAACTTCACGGACGTACATGGCGCCTACCGCTAAACCTGAAAGCATAAGACCGAAAAAATCAGAAGCTTCATCATTTTAAAATTGGGGACTATAGAAATAGTTATCTCTTTCAATTAGGGAGGCCATGACCTCCAAGCTGAATATAATAAATTCTATAGACGTATGCAAGCCTTATTTTCTTTTAAGGAGTTCAGCAGTGAACGTCATTGGACTGTTGGGTGGATGATCATTATGATCAAGATTATAATATTTATAATTATGTAGAGACATATCAAGTGGGCCCGATTTCGATTTCGTTCTCCGTGTTAATGTGTGATACTGCAATTTTATAAAGTTTCGAAGTAACTATCAAATATTTTTTCATATTTACCATAAACAGCGACAGTCTCCTCGACACACAATTGCCAAGTCACATGATATCCCTTAGAATCGAACAGTTGGTTTTCTAGGGTTTTGGTTGCATCTCGGAACTGCTTGGACAGGAACTTGGTGAGCGAGAACGTTTGCAGGATTATGAAACTCTTCAAAGTCCTAAACAGTCAACTATTCAAATAATTCATACTTAAATACTTTTCTTTTACAGAAGATGTGGTGTAGTGAGCAATACCCGTATCATTATAATATTGGTTAGAAAAAGGTTGGCGGATAGCGTGGATACTGTTTGGTTAATGGACAAAATTGTATGTACAGTCAAGGGTAAAATTAAATATCCGCACATAGGTGCAAAAACATGAACACATAGACCTTATCGCCATAGTAATAAGGCTTGTGTACATATTTTTGAGACTGTGGTGTATACATATTGGTGCCCTTGAATGTACCGTATGGTTGACGTTGGTAAATTTTGACAATGTGCATTTTGCTACCAGCTCCAATATGAATAATGGTGGTGTCGTTAAATAGGTAACAGCTAAAGGAGTTAAGAACCATTGTTATGTGTACTTTCTTTGGTTAATTATGTCCATTCGATGATTCAAAATGATTCAATCACAAGATAAGTTCGAGTCATTTCAGTCTGTCAGTCATTTTTAGTTATTAGTTATTACCGTATCAATTGTTCTTACTTTTTGTTTTCCTCACTTTCGGTGTATTTCGTAAGAACTTCACTTAACTTTAGAAAATATTGAGTATCGTTGACGATTATTATTTCATTTTCTGTTATCTGTAGAGAGAGAAAATGTAAATAAACAAGACACATTTTTTTATTCTAACCTTTTACATTTAGTCATTTTTAAAGTTTGTAGCAATATACCTATTAAATAGTCACTTACAGTTTTATCTACCAAACTTAACACATCATTGAAGAAAAGCGTCCAGTTCAGAAAGTTTGCCTTCTGCTGCCACTGCTTAATTGTAAATTCTTGGTTCAAACTCGAATGGTTCGTCTTGTTTGTAAGAGCATTGGATATCTCCGTCAATTCAGTCGCGAACTGTAACACTCTGCTCATTTCCTCTTTAGCTTGCGTCTCGTTCGCTCCCAGCAGCACACATACTCTTGTCGTATAGTTAAGGTATGCGTCTAGGGCTTCCTTGTTGGATGTTTTGTTCACGTAGTAATTCCGTGGTAGGCTCAAGTCAGCCTCCAGCTGTAATTTAAATCATTAAGGAAACCTTTTATGCTGAATGTCACGAAGGGCATTTTATTATCACTCGTCTAAACTTATTTACATGCCTCTTCTAAACGAATTTGTTGTAACACATTATATTTAGGGAAAAACTAAATAAACGGCGAATAATAGACCAATAGTGTTATTATTACGGTGGATGCGAAAAGCACAAGACCGGTCTGAGTGGAAAGCCTTGGGGGAGGCCTATGTCCAGCAGTGGACGTCTTTCGGCTGAAATGATGATGATGATGATGAGTGTTATTATATGTATAACGAATTAAAAAAAAACTTACAGCTATAGCGTTTTCTGAATGATTCCGACGGTCTGGCTGCACACGCCAAGTCATAAGTGCACCGACATCGTATCTTTAAAAAGTTCAAGTATTTTCTGTTCAGCTAAAGGAGTAGCTTAGTGTTATTTTAATTTTAATAAGGTTAGTTTTAACTTTTAATTGTAGTACCTATATTATTCTATGTTTAGTAATATATTAAAGTACCGCTAAAGGATACATCTCGATAAATATGTATATTCCTTATATACACATAAGGAACTGTAAAAAATATACATATAGTTTTAAAATATACTCACTTTTTTCTAATATTTTGCAATAGTACTTGCAGCTCTAATTCTTCAGTATCTTTGTTTATAGTCTTCTCAAGAAGGTGCCAACCTCCTAAGTCTTTGATGATGTCCAGCAAAGGTTTTCCACCATGTTTTTCCTTGATTCCACTTTTGTCTAAACACGAATCATAAAACAGCTTCGCCTTGGATTCTGCTCCATTCTTATCAGTGACATTAACTTTTTCTGAAAGAGTAATTAAATATGGGTTCCTCTTATTATAGTCGTAGTAACTAAATAGCATTGTCATAATAAAGAATTGTAATGAATTCATCTTCATTCCTATAGACTATTTCAAGTCAAGGAACCTGACGCTACTTCGACTTTACTTTGTACGTGAAAAACTGACGTTGCCACAGGGCTCAGTCTTGGGGTCTGCGTTTTAAAATAACAAAATTCGTGAGCGCAAAGCAAATACTAAAAAACAGATGACAATCACGCTTGACATTAAATCTCACACAAGCACCGTGACATGTGTTTGTCAATTTTGTAGTAAAAATTGTTGAAATATTTACAAAAAAAAGCCGGTTGGCAAATGAAATTTGTCATTTTGCCAAACAAATTTTGACCAAAAGGCATATCCACCACCAAAAAGCCTCGTCATTAACCAGGGCTTAAGTATATTTAGCAAAAGCCAATAGAATTAACATGCACCATCCGGCTGCATTATTACTGCACCCAACCTATCTATTCCTGTATTTTAGATATTTTTTGAAAAACGATATGAATTAGAACATTACGTAAATATAAAACAATAACTGAAAATTTATGAGATTATTTGTTGTAAGATCACGTTGTATACCTAAAGCAGTCCGTATAATCTGTTGGTTCCGCATGTTCAATTTATCGAAGACGCTGAATTTAGACATTCCCTCTGGAATAGGATTGTTCTTTGCCCAGTTTCCGCAAGCAAACTGATAGAAGTCTTCGCAAGGATCCTGCGTCTCATCCATCGAGCTGATGATTTAACTAGCAGTGTTAACACAGGACTTGGACAGGCACATCTCTAGAAAGAAAACCAAATTGCTTTGTAAGTAGTAAATTCCAATTTCTTTAACTTCAATTAAACATTCCTAGTGGAACTCCGTGTTTTCCGCCTCGGTTCTAGCTTACCGAGTACAATCTTGTATGGTTGCGAACCTACATAAGACTTATCTGAATAAATTAGTATTTTTGTCATTACCAGAGCTCATCAAGTCTTCGTTCTTATTGTAGATCATTCAGATGAATGATGATGATTCTTGACCGATGAATTCTACTTAGTCTACTTAATTATAATCTAGAAATGTATGTTTAACAGCGCAAATAAAGTTTGTCAGCTCTCGGCTTTATGTACTTGCGGTCGATTATTGTTGGGTAGGGGCCAAGTCTTTGCACAGTCTGTCTGTGCATTTATGTCCACGACTTTAATAGTCGTACCTTCTGTTTCGCACTGACAGCCTGGCGCGGGTGGGCAGAGCTTATCCAGCTGCTTAGGACTTGCTGGAAGCGCTACTAGCGCCATAATGCCGACCACCATGAGCAACCAATTCGAGCGCAGGCGCCGTATGGACGACGAATCCTGAAATAAAATGATCTATAACACTTCCGCCATTTCAAAATCCGTCAAACAGTTAAATCTTCTGAAGATTACAAACATATATTTGTGACCTATTTGTGTTTTGATATTACGCCATTGTAACAGTATTATGTACACTGAACATGTCTGCGATGATATTACAAAGATACTAACGATCAAGCTACTTACGATTTTCATTTCTGCTTAAGGTTTAAGTTTCAGACGATATGTTGTAATGACGACCGGGTCCAGAATGACTGTTACTTTATTACAACTTAACTCACACCGCTTTTATACTTAACTCGATCTAATGATATAAGCCTCAACGTGTGTTGTTGGTTTGTCCTGTTTACCTACGAAAAAAACATGGGTGTGAATTTATACTCCCTACGAGCCTAGACTAAATGCGTTGTGCGAATATTAACGATCACCTAAATCAATAAAAACCTGTTGGCTCGAATCGACGTAAGCAGGCGATTATATTAATACCATGCATACGACTTAAATCAATTTTGTCAATTGATCAAAGAGTTCTGGACCAATTTTATAGTTCGTTACACTTATTAAAAAAAAAAACTGTTCAAAACTAGTATTTTATTTAAGTAGTAAGGATTGTAAAAAACATCGTTGATACAAACTTGAGATATATATGATATAGCCACCATTATGTATAAAGTAGGTATGTTCGAAGCGAAGATGTTGGAAGCAACTGACGTTCATTCTCACACGGGTTGTGACCGAGTGTGTGTGCGTGCAATTTAGTTCTGAATCACTGTATCAGTTTTACCATAACACTTAAGTATATTTATTATATTACCTACCAATAACTGGATATGCCAATTTAGCCTGTCAGTACAGGGCATTGTATAACTTGAAATTGACGATTTCCAAGTTAATTTAGAATCGCAGACAAAGACGCGAGCAAAACGAATTGTGTTGTAAATTAAGTCTTATGCTCACGTGTTGTCCATTATTTTCAGACAAAGAACACTTTAGTTGATGTATGTACAAATAAACGTACAGTTAATTTTTCATTGTATGACATTTATTAGTTTACTAAATACTTCCCGATGAGTTCCCAGCGGGCCTGATGATTTACATTGACACGGACCAGCTCTTTGATATTATATTCGAAGAGTCAACGTCACTGAACCTAGCTCGATAAGACTACCGCATGATATATATATATATATTTAGTCTCGTCATTAATGGGGGAACACGAAATGGTGATGCTGCAATGCGAATAACCTGGCATGACTTGTATCGTGGGCTCCTATTACTGTGAACCGGAATTCCTACGCATCCTCTACACACTGTATCTAAGTTACATACATTTTAGTCATGTAGTCACCGTGTAGTCGGCCTTAAAGAGGATTGTGAAACTAAACATTTTTATGAGTTTTAGGGTTCCGTAGTTAAACTAGGAACCCTTATAGTTTCGCCATGTCCGTCCGTCCGTCCGTCCGTCCGGCAGTAGCCTAGCTCAAAGACTCTTAGTACTACAAAGCTGCAATTTGGCATGAATATACGTATTGGTCACGCCAACAAAGTGGTAAAATAAAAAATTTACACGTTACGTGTAGTTTTCTTTTTCTCGTCTGCCCCGTACTGTGGGGTGTCGTTGGATAGGTCTTTCGAACATATTTCGGGTTATTTGCTACAATTTTTCGATTAAAGGCTCCGTTTATGAAATATTAAGCTTTAAAGCGCTAATTTTTGTTAGAGTCAAGTGTCCCCCCCCCCCCCTACAGCCTAAACTACAAACACTAAAAATCTAAAAAATAGCTTAAATGAAAGGACATATAATAAATTTAATAGGAAAATTATCACGACTAACTTCAACTTCATTGGTTTTTGAGTAACAAACGGTTTAAAAATTTATACCTACCGTAAACTTAATTGCTGTGTTGGTAAAATGACCGCGACCTATATCGATGTATAGGGAAAACCGTTTTCCAACGGCAAAGTTAAATATTTGTCGCGAGGTCCAATTTGTTTGTAGTAACGGCTTCGGAACCCTACACAGAGCATGTTCCGACATGCTCTTGCCCGGTTCTTTGAATATCTTGTAGATATTGTGAAAAACTAGGTCCGTACGTTTTACTATCCAAGAAAATATTGCTTGAAAAAAAAAAAAAAAAACGGGAACGTACAGACCAACTTTTTCATACTAACTACAACATATTTAAAAAACGTTAAAATCGGGCTAGATTTAGGGGGTGAGAAACGTTAGCCCCAAGCTACATCAGCATGGTTTTGGCAAACACCTTCTATGGATGTACCTACGTGTAGCCCAGTCTGTATAGTTGCCGGCAAACTTCTTGAACACGTACTTAACCTTGCTTGCGCAGAAGCGATTTTTAGGTTTCGTTGGGAGGGGGGCCGCGGGCGGCGGGAGGTGGCGGCGGGGGAGCACGCACCATTGGTCAATCAGTTGACGTTTGCGTCCCGCACCGCGTCCACGTCCCTCTGCCTCCTGAGTACACTTGCGTGCACTGATAAAGCCGATTGTTATCATTAATTTTCTTGTTATAATTTGATATTGATTTTTGAATCAATTTGAGAATGATATTCATGATATTGATGATAAACAATGACTACCTCCAGCTCCCCTGAACCAAGACCTAGAACCAGCGCTGGTATTAACTTAATGGAAGGAATATCGTTTTTAGTTCAAGACTAATCTATTTTAAATAGTTTCCTGTATTTTTTAGTGTTATTCTAATAATAATATAAACATTTTTTTTCACTTGTGTATCATTTATCCTAAGATTTGAAAATATTCTGTAACAAAAATTAGGTACTTTTTTTTGCACGTATGTGTACGATGCGCGAACTTTCCCCCACTACCTCGCCTAATGTTCAAGAAGTTTGACGGCAATTATACCATTTGACTTGTAACATTGTGTTACCAATAAAGTATAATTTATCATGTATCATCTGTAGTATTTGCCCACTCATTGCTAGCAAAAGATAATCAAACCGGCTTCAGCCATTCAATTTAGAAACCACCACTTGGCATAGGAGGAGAGAAAACGATGCTGGTTTTTGCTTTGCTGTCGCGTTTAATTAAGTATTTAGATCATGCATCGCAGCTGTCTATAACGTTGCTATGGTATTTTTCTACATATCAAAGAGTTATTTAGATTCTATGCAATAAACCCACGAAGAATATATCGCACTGCTAGATCAAAACAGTATCAACTCAAAATCCTTGCTAGTTTTGTTTCAAGTTCATAGGATTTGTAATAAAGTTGATTTTATAAAACAGTTGTATTTTGAGTTACTCCTGTTTTGATCTAGCAGTGCGATATATTATTGTTTGTCACAGAATGTCAGCGATTTATTTATTGTTACATACTTGTATGTTACTTTTATCGCCGTGTGACAATGTTTACTGAGTTTAATCGTTAGACATAAATTTTATTATAGTTTGACTTATTGGATGGCCTCACTTTGTTCAGGTAGGTGATTCTTACTCGCTATTTGATTCGTTGACGATTTAGTAGCTGGGTTCGTCGACGAAGTAGCTTGAGCAGTGGTAGGTATGTACCCATTCGAGTGTGCCTCGGAAACCCTAATAACTAATAATGTTTTCCGAATGATCAAGTTCTCCCTAGGGGAAAATGTTTTAAAACTCGGGTGGAAATGGCTTGGATAACCTTAAATTCGTTGAACAATAACGTTGCATTAGCACAAATAACGATTAAGGCGGATTAAGGCGACTAAGGCTAAACTAAACTAAACTAAACTAAACTAAACTTGTTTAAAACAATACCATCCCAATTTAAAGACGTCCACACAGTGGTTTACTTAGCGTGGGTCTTTCGCTGTGCGCGGCCGCCGGAAATTCGCCGCCCCGTATTATCATTATTTCTTAGTTATTTTAAGTTTGAATATTTCTGGGATCCTATTGTAAAAGGGTACAAGTCGACTTAACTCTTAGTAAAACAGGGTATATGAACGGAGCATACTAGACTTAATTCCTTTTTCACTTCTCATGCTCGTAAAGTCCTTCTTTATGCTGGGTATAGGCTGCATAAAATCGCATTTTATGCACTAGTGCATAAAGTAATTTCTTCTTTTAAGACTAAGGCAATCAGGCCTTACAGCCTTCACACAATACACCTTCATTTAATTGATATATTTTTATGAGATTTTGGTTACATCTTAATTTAATTACGACATTTGTATAACTATCTAAATACAAATTTACGAATAATACCTACGGCGTGCATTTACGGTAAAAAAATACAACGCAAATATTTATAATAACTTGGCATTAAGCACCAGACCATACTCAAACCTGTCAAACGTCACATAGTCGAAAATTTAAAAAAAAAGTTAAGAAGGTAATCAGGCGTTACAGCCATGCGCAAACATAACATTTTAATTACTTACATTAAATATAAAAATTTGATAAATTATCCTGTAAGTATGTGCTTCTTGTTTTATTTCCTTGCAAGCGAAGTGAAAAGAAGAGTGTAAAATTCGAGCATAAAACCCATTTTACGCTCGACGTGGCTATATGCACATCTTGGGTAAAATGGCTCGTTTTATGCACTTGTTGTATAATCTACTTGATCTTCAGAAGACTTATACCCTTTTTCACTAGGACCCCAGATTTTTTACGTATGTGGCCTGCCCTACCCACGCTGCGCCACTGCGTCCACGGTTGAAGCCTTCCACGGCTCGACATAGGTCTCCTCAAGGATCGCCATGGTCCTATTCTGTCGCTTCCAGCTTCTTTTATACACAAGTAAAATCCATCTGATAAAAAGCGGTTACGTATTATTAACTGGCGAATTTACGTTGGCCCGTCAGAGCGTAAACACAACAATTTAGGGTGCTCTCAGTTTGGTAAGCTTAACAGTTGCTTGTAACGACTTCGCTCAACGGATCGATTTGGACGAGAATGTTTTCAAGAGAATGACAGTTCAATATATTACATACAAAGGTTAAATCATCTCTAAATAAGTTTTTAATGCAGTTGCTCTAAAACGGTACTTTTGTAGCTGGAGAGTTGGAATTTTCGAACTAGTGCTTTTTACTTTTTTTAGCTGCATAGCCTGTATGTATACTCGTAATATGCGGAGAGTTGGATTTTTTGCACTACTGTTTTTTTTTTTAAATTTTTTTTTTACTGTAAAATCACCGTTTTATTTTATGTTTCATTGTAATTTTTTCCTTAATGTATTAAAAAACGTCGTTTGGTACGTACACCCCGAGTCTTGTCACTTGTCGGGACTCGGGGCTCGTGTAAAATGACGTATTTTCCGCACTTGCATCAAAATGTGATATTTTGTGGTATATTTAAGCATACTATTTGCTGGTTTTAAAGCGTGGTTAAACTTTTACATTCAAGGATAGAAATAAAACAAGGATGTGTAAATACAAGTTTATATTCACGACTGCCATCAAAACGAAATAAAAAACGATTATGTACCTAATGGCGGTGATAATACCTTTGTTCTTTGTTACCTATTAACTAGATTATTCCATAAATTAATTATAGTACGTTTTGACGTAATGGTGCCCAGAATGGCAGTATCTCAGACAAAGCTCATGTAGCAACTGCAACCTTATTACTAACAAAAGAGAGAGTTTAATCTGCTTTGGCTATGGAATTTGAGATACCGCCTAATGGCTTATGTGGTCATAATGTCCACTAAAAAGCGCCACTGATATTGCTCTAACGCTAGGTTAAAAGGTATGATGGTGGTAGCGATCGTCGTCTCCATTGCACGCACTCGCAAACGCAATCGCAATCGCCTTAAAAGTGGTAAAAAAAAAAACATTTTGAAGGCAGATCCACCTTCGGACTGTCAAAGTGGAAACGATTTCGATTGCGTGTTAGGCAATAAGCCCCCCAGACGGACCCTGCACAAGGTCTTTCCATCACGACGGCTATGAGCACGCCACGCAGTTTCATGATTACTTGTCTGCTGTTATAACAAAGAAGGCATAACTGCAATGCAGTAGGCGAAGCATTTTATACCCTATTAGGAAGCACATTAAATTTAGTTATTTTCTTTGTAATTACGACAGTATGCATTTGTTTGTTCCGTATTCCCATAGTCGTGGCCAGTTACATCAGCCTTTTCAGCAAGGTAACGTTCTTCCTACAGTGCGTGACGTCATGACGTGACATGATTAGAAACCGTTATATTTTCGAGCACCTTGTTAGCAAAGTCTATTTTTGTTTTTAGTCAGGCCGCATACAATTAACGAGAACAGTATGTTGTATTTGAATAAATCCATTGTATTGCACGCGACTCCTACAGGGACTCTAACCAGGTAAACCCATATTATGACGTTAGATGTGTTATTATTATTTTTAACTCAGCTGGCATTACTGAAGGGGCTTCTAAACGGGCCATGTTTTGCTGCAATTTGTGGCCGGCAACTAGTGCTATCTTACTCTTACTTGGTATGTTAGAGCAAGATGCGTATAGTTGCCGGCCACACATTGCCGTGAAAATGTTGCTCGTTTAGAAGCCCCCTCAAGTAAATAATAGCTATCAAAACGTCAACAATACGATGACACGTTAAAAACAATAAGGTTTCCCGTGTAGAATGTCAGCCTAGAGCCTCTATTCCACTCTGTAAAACCATATTGTCTTTGACATGTTATCTTATTGTAAACGTAACGATAGTTCTTATTTACTTGACAGTAATAGAATAGAATAACTTTATTTCAAATTCAATAGCCAAAGCAGATTCAATCCTCTCGTGTTAGTAATAAGGTTACATTTGCTACAAAAGTTTTGTCTGAGATACCCCCATTTGTCTTAGCAGGGCAGCATACAAAAATCAACGACTGCATACCTACATATCGACGGTTCTGTGACTCAACCTCGTATTTAGAATATTGTCCAGTATAAACTGACACTCACAAAGTACACGAGTGCATTCTTGGTGCGTGTCAGTTTATACTGGACATTATTCAATATACGAGGTTGAGTCACAGAACCGTCGATATGAAAAATGGCAATGACAAGCTATACCAACTAAACGTACGACAACTTACTTCGATGCTAATCTACTTGTATTAGTGTTACCAGACATATTTGTTCACTTTATAGTATTTCCTAATTGTATTTTATGACAAAAATCTAGCCACGTTTGCAGGTATATATTGGTAAAAAAGAGTTTGGACAATAGAGGGCGCTGTCGGCTCGTCGGAAATAAATTTGCAACATGATCCAACTTCTAGACGATAACACTATACCTACTTAAGGACGCTTACCCGTGGTCCCACTACTTCGTCCCACTGCTCTTTTCGACGGAGCCCTGCTTCACAGCAGGGCTCCTATTCCAGGCCTGTTTGCCCTTCGGGCATTTATAGATACCTAACGAACCTAACCTACCCAGTTTTGGTATCACAATTAAATTGTATGCCAAAAGCTGGGTGCAACTTTTTCTGCGGTGGGCAAAGAAGTGGGTCCACGGGTAATAGTGTCTACTTAAATGTGGTTGTCACGTCCAAATTTTTTTTGCCAAGTTATACGGGCCACTATTCAACACAGTAAACCATACTGCTTTTGACATGTTATCGTGTCGTCAACGTTAAGATAACTCCTATTTACTTCACAGTCAAAGGGATTGTAATACCGTGTGGAATAGAGCCAGGGCGTTTGCAATTCATCAAGCATATTTTAATTACTGGATTTTAATCTGATTATATCATATTTATTATAAGACTAAATATTTCAGAAATTGGCCTAAATAAATTTCTATTTGGTCTCAGCTATAGATCGTCTATTAAAATGTATGATATGGAAATGCATCGCTCATGATTATGTATTTTAGATGATAAACTTTAAAAAATAACAAATGATTAAAAACTTCAAAAAATATAATAGACACCGAAAGCTCGTAACATATAGGTATTTGAGCCCTAATTTCGCTATATAATTTTTAATAATTCTTAAAATAATGGAGTTTTAAACGCAAATTTTCTAAAAACTGGGGGTCCACACGATTAAAAGTTACCACATGCGGTAACCACTATCGCGCTCGCTTGCACTCATACTCCGACCCTTAAAAAAGAGAGAGATAGGACAAGAGAATAGCATAGTAGTCTCAATATTGTGCAATATGATTAGACCCCTGGGTAAAAAACTATTTGCTTATTAGTACTAAATATAATAAACGCATATAATGAATAAGGACAAGATTTTACAAATTTAAGCCCTCCTAAAAATATGTTTTATTTGTAAAACAAACTAAATATAACATTTAAAATAATGGAGTAACGACATTGAAAATCTTATATTAATTTATGGCCTACAGACATGAAAAATTACTTTTTACATTCAAGGATTCGGGGACATCGAGAGACAAAGTTTATTGTCACCTTTACGGAATACTATTCCTATTTATGTACTTATTCGTTTTAGGTTGTATTGTAAGATCAGGCTTACTGTTTTTAGAATGGTCACTGTGCACCCTTGTGCGGAAATAAATACCAAAAAAATAGAACACCAATACAAACAGTAACAAATAGGTACTATTTAAAAAAAAAAACTGTTCACGAGAAAAAAAGTTAAAAACATAGTATATACATTTAAATGTAATAATTATTTCATTTGATACAATTCCTACAACTACCCAGTTAAGCAGAAAATAAGGTGTTTACTCATTGACAGATTTGTTTCAATTGTTAATTGACTATTGCAATACTGTTAAGATATTATATTTGTCCAATACCGTAAACCTATCATTGAATTAACTCATATAAAAAATAAAACATCCAACTTAACTCGGTGTTCATATACAGTACAGCATCACACGAAAATGTTATAAAATGTCCAGCATTTGTTTAAACACTTAAAATACATATAATAATACAATTATAAACATCTATACAACGTTACGTCACAAACTATAATGGCACTACGTACGGTTACATTCATCTTAATTAAGTACGTCAAAACATTGCACACATACCTTATTATACATGTAGCAAAAAATAAATTCATAATGTATATTAATGGAAACCCTTATTATTATTTAAGTATATATAAATAAAAGGAATCTGATTTAGTAAAAAAAACATCGTGGTGTTTTTATGCTTATACATCCGGCGTTTTTTTTTTCATTTAATTTGTAATCATTGTAACTAAGAATTTGTATGAAGCGTCTTGCATGCGGTCGACAATGCCCTAGTACGAAGTTTCACAATTATTTTCTTCGGGAAACTAAATTAATGTTTTACAATCCTCTTTTTTCTGCCACAGATGGTCAAGTCGGCAAAGTGGTGACCTCAGTCACCATATAAAAAAGTTTGTATTTGTATTACTTTCTCAATCAACTTATCAATCAGTAGGTATATAAGCTGATTGAAAAAGAAAGATACCCAAACTTATTCAACAAAATACATGATTATTGACCACATCTGCACACACGAATTTACAACGTACACTACCCACACGTATAAGAATAAATTAGACATTGTAAAAAAATATTGTTGAAATAAATTGTTGTAAAAACATTACAGCGAGTTATTGCAAATTGTTCTCTTTAATTTTATTGCACGACGATGATGGTTCTTGTGAAAACTTATTTACTGGTAAATTTTGCAAAAGCACTAATTATATTTCTATCTACATTGCCGTTTGATCATCCATCTTTCCGATTTTCATCAGTTACCCGTGAATCCGTTTTTACTACTACTAGACACTAAATATATAAAATGCTCAATCAACAGAACTCCTATAGCTAGGCTCACACATAAATTCCTGGCATTTATTTTGATACGAATTAAACTTGTGACTTTAATAAAGTGACTTTAAGCGTAACACTTTTGATCGTGATCGTACCATCTGTCAGTGTCAAAATATTGTCAGTGACAGATGACAGAACATTTTTGGAGTTATAATTACCGTACTACTGACTCTCGTTTCATCGAGTGGCTTATATATTTTGAATATATAACACTCGTGCCTGCCTGCCTTCAAACTGATCAGATGAAGCTATCATTTCGTAAAGCGAAACGTTAACATGCAAACACATTTCAGGCAATAAATTTAGGAACGCAGCATCGCTGAAGCTCTTGCAAGCATTTCCTCTTTACCACACTTCACATTTGTGTTTCGGGTTCATTTTGGAACCTATGGGGCAGTGGAACTCCTCTGAGAACTCCTTCAGGTTGGAAATGGGTCCCATTACCCTGTACTTCGCGACGGTATGGTCGTCTTTTTCTATTTGCATCTTCGTGGCCTCTTTGGTCATTGCTGAACACCAAACCTTTAAAAAAAACTCTTTATTAACAGGCTAAGTAGTAGCTATTGAATGTAGGCACTAGCCTACTAATTGTTTCAAAAGAATAAGTAAGATAAAGATGGTAAGGGATTCCGTTTTTAAATCAAACTTATCCAAAATTCAAAACGCAATTCTAAAAGGCCACGCTTACCAACGGGAGGAAATCTCTAAAAAAAAATACGGTATAGGGTAATTAAAAAAAAAACCAACACAGTCCACAAGTTCTAAAGTGATGCGCTTACTGGCGAACACCATTTAGTTTTTACTATACAAATGTATCGATAAATATTACTTATAGAACAGCGCCCTCTTACGGATGATAGAGTAAACGAAAGCGCCATCTGTTGTCGAGTAGCGTTTCCCATATATCAAGTACTTATATGATTGCTGAAAATTATTGAGGGAAAAGTATTTACATACTTGTGCAAAAGAGATGAAGAACAGTTGCCGGTGGTTGTACTTGAGCCCCGGCAGCGTCAGGTTGACGCGCGCTTCTGTGCGGCTGTGGTCCAGGTACGCGTGGAACGACGCCTTCAGCCCACCGTTGTCGGCTATGTTTTCACCTAGAACCAAGCCATATTTACGTTACTATCATTAATATCACTATCTTAAACAAAAGACAAAGGACGTCTACTACTGGTCATAGTATTCCCTAGGGATCTACTCGATGCGATGGTCGCCTTTGTGCTATTCACATGTATCGGTTCTGGCCAGGTCGTTGGGGCATCTTGTGGCCTACCAATACTTCGCTTTTCGGTAAGTACGCAATTGCATTGAAATTATGTAATAATAGTTGAAATTAAATACCGCGGCCTCTGTTCCACTTCGTTCTAAGCCATTTCCGAGACTATATTGTTTTGACGTGTAAACTCCTCTTCGTTAAGCACAGTGATAAACATGGAAACTTTCTTGTGATCCAAAATACAGTCAGATACCAACAAATAAGTACACGACTACTGCATGTCTGTACGTTTTATACACTTGGAAGCAATGAAATAGCTATTGGCTAGTTGAAATAATAAATAAGATTACACTAGCTCGCGTAGAAAAGACCTTTTCTCACCTAAAGTCTGCTTGCCGTTCAAATGCTGGTCCTCCATGGCGTAGTCGGAGTACTGCTTCTGAATGCACTCAGCACGTTTCTTGAACCGGTTGATGGTCGCGTTGTTCCACCACTGGTTGAGGTTCCCGAACCTGAGCAAGATAAAATTAACGTGTAGTGATATACGATATATTTCGTGTTTTTTTGAGACAAGCTTTTGATTCGCAAGGTACGAGTATACAGTAAATTTGCAGTTGCGCATACATAAGACTCCGTCATCAGATCCTCCCTTAGATAACATAACATGAAGTGAAACCGGTTTTATTATGTAGGTTATATGGGCAAGTGCGTTTGTTTATAATTAAGTTAAAGTATTCATATACTAGCATTTGTTTAATACCTTGGAGAAGCCACACGACACAGGCCACCTTGTTATCACATCTCTGAATAGTGAGGCGAGTGACGTTACCTTAAAATGAAACAACTCCTCTATGTAACGAAATGTGTTACAAAGGAACGCTTGGGGTAAAGGATAGCGGATAAGATGATAGTAGCAATCTGATGGGACCCTGCACAAGTTCCTACAGCATATTTTGATAATTCAAGTACCTGTCGTACTCCCTCCCTTGGTCGTCGAAGGCGTGCGTGAGCTCGTGCCCCATCACCACCCCCATGGCGCCATAGTTCACGCTCTTGGGGTTATCTCCGTCATAGAACGGCAGCTGCAGAATCCCCGCAGGGAACACTATCTGGTTCTTGGTTGGGGTGTAGTAGGCGTTCACGGTTGACGGTGTCATGCCTGAGAATAATAGTTATTTTATGAGTATTTAGTCGTTATTAAGTGACATCACCAAGGCCGCAGGGACGAGGTAGATGATAGTGAAGAGTGACAGGAGAGGTAAATTGTGCGTTTTGGAAGAGACCTTCACACAGGAGCGGGTGGTTATAGATTGACTAAGCAATGTTTTTTTTATGGCATGCAGAACGCAAACGATCGCTTAGACCACCAGATGGTAAGAGGAAATTCAAGCCCATAATAATATGCAATCTCAAAACTGTAAAGGAGCTGCCAACCCAGACGACTAAGATCGAATACCTTTAAGCTAGTCAACTATTTAGTGGTAACTAGTGTCTAAAACTTTTAATTTGGGTGTGCTCTCAGCTTTTACCCCATGTCAAACGTGACTGTTAAATGCTGCAAAGCGATATAGTGGCTGTTTGTCAAGTGGTGTTGCTTTTTCTCGAGTCCATCATATGTATACCCAATTATCCAACCGAAGAATAGAGGTGAAATGCGTAAATGAATTTTTCTTACGATTAAAAATACTCTTACCCCATTTGGTCTTATTCACGGGCTGGTCCAATTTCTTCAAATCGAGCTTCAAGCTGAACACATTAAAATTAATGTTGTTCTGGAAATATTCGTTAGGCTTCACTTCCAATTCTTCGTATTGATTGTCTAGTTCTTCTTTATTCAGAATATAGTCCGGAAAACCTACAATAATACATATTTCTATAAATTGCACTCTACCATTTGAACATATTAATATTGAGTGTAATTTTGTAATTATTTTAATTAAAAGCGAAATCAATTGTGAGAGGTATTTGTAGGCCAACATAGTCACAACTGTAGGGAAATAGTACAGCGAACCAATTTGAATTCTGGGCCACTATGGACTTTGTCAACGTGAAGTTGTAAACCAAGTCATAGGAAGTTTCATAAGTTTTGGTTGACAACGTCACTCAACATAGTCCAAATTGGCCCAGAAATCAAATTAGTTGACTGGAAAATATGTGTGTTTGAGGTTATGTTTTGTATTCCATTGACAGCTGTCAAATCACGCCTTTCAGAATGACTGGAGTATAATAGACTTTTTTTTCTTAGCCCCGCGGCGACTTCATCAGCTACTACCGCGGGGATACTGCGTTTCCACAATGAAGTGATTTCGCCAGTGTCAAGTATATGTAAGTATAAATCAATATAGCAATAAAATACAACCCAATCTTCTCTAGGAATATTGAAGGCAACGTTGTACGTTGATAAGTAGGACAGAGTTTTAACCTCTGTACCACTGCGAGTTCACTTGAAACGAGAATTAAGATGCCAGGTACACGAAATAAGTCCAAGTCTTCTATAACTGTGCAACACAAAGGCATAAAAAAGGACAAATCACTAACAGAAAAGAACGTTGAACACCTAAATACACAAAAATACAAAACTAAAACAAATTACACATCCGCCATCTTTTAACGCTGCAAACGGCCGTATAATAGACTACTCTATCCAGCACGGCTAGTACATGTTGTCCGCGTCTTGTTTGTTGCTCGGATCTCCCTTTCTATAACAATCGCTTTCTAAATCTATAAGGAGAGAGATGCACTGAGCGACAAGCGAGAATATACATCTTGTGCTAGCCGTGCAGATGGGTGTTGTGCCTGGGGATTAAAGTCCATTGGGATGGTCGGATGTTGTGTTTATTTATACTAACAGACTAGGGAACCTTCCAAGCGTAGTGTCTTATGTAGTAGCGCTAACTGACGCAAAATAAAACGCAGCCGAAGTATGTATTCCGGAGGAACTTCAATATCCACATTCCGGCAAGGGATGAATGGAAGGATGGGTTGCACCTATCAGAGGAAGACAAAGTGATACGGTACACGGATGGCTCAAAAATGAGCCGGCGGGTATTCATGCCAAAGACTATAACAGTATTATAAGCATGGGCAACTACGCAACGGTCTTCCAGGCGGAGTTGTAGGCGATAATTGCCTGCTCGCAAGAGAATATTGATAGGACTCTACAGGAGAGAACTATCAATATTCTAAGCGACGGCCAAGTGGCACTCAAGGCGCTGACGGCGCCTAAAGTAGACTCGAAATTAGTCTACAATGGAATCCAAGCCTTAAACAGGCTTGGTAGGTACAACAAAGTGAAACTGATGTGGATTCCAGGACGCGAAGGCTTTCCTGGAAATGAAGCCGCTGCCGAGCTGGCAAGGGAAGGGTCCAAGAGCACGCCCTTGAAAGAGTTGACCAGAGCTGGACCAAAAAACTTGGAAACTCTGCAGAAGACCACTTCGATACATTATCAGAGTGTTTACCGGGCACTTTGGGGTTAAACATCTCTTAGCAAAGACGGACCTTTATGACAACACAGATTGTAGAATGTGCTGCGAAGAGGCTGAGACAATCAAACTTATTGTGTGAATGTGATGCCCTCGCAAATAAAAATCCTAAGAATGAAAATCCTCGGCTGTGGCTACTTAGAACCGAACGATTGCACTGTCATTGCACTCCATTATCCGCTTTTTGGAACGGGTGGAGGCTGCATTGGATTAAGCGCTAAAAGAGGGGTAGTTACACAAAAGATCCCATAGGGTCGAAGTGTATCCGTAAGGACCCCAGCAAAAAAATAAGATAAGACAAAGCGCTAACTGACGCTAGAGGTGCTATCGTAGATGGTTGTCTTCTACTTGTCACAAGATGTCGCTATTCGAGCATATATACATATTAAATAAATAATAATTAATACTAGGATAATATTTTTTATACGATATAACAATACATATATAAAAAGTACCCCAAGGTTTAGTGAGGTACGCACTGAAATCTATGTACAATCAGTTTAGAAAACAACGGAGTCATACACATACATTTTGCTCGCAATTTTTTTTGTTTCTAGTATAGACGTAGCTGGCTGAAAAACATACCAATCATGTCCGTGATCGCGTCGGCCTTGATCTCAGCCGCCTTCCGCGTCTCAGGGTCCATCCAATCGAGATTCTTTAAGTTATTCTTAAAAGCGTTCCTAATATTGTCTATCATGAGCTCTCCTTGGGTTTTCGCTTCCCCGTGGAACACTTCACGGACAAACATAGCGCCTACTGCAAAACCTGGAACGGAAAATGAAGAGCACATGTAAAAAAAAGAATACGTATGTGACAAATCTTGAAATTTGTGCAGTGTTACGCCTAGGCCCTCCATACCGCGGGTAGGACAGCTGGGAAAATAACTAACATAGAGGCAATCCATCTTAATGTTCAGATTCAGCAGATGCAAATGCACTTACCCATGGGTCTCAGAACTTATTTACCATCAGATGCCATGTGTGCCAGTGGACGCATGAAAGTTTTATTTTATGGCGTGGAGGAGGCAGTTCTCCATGCCATTAAATAAGTTTCTGACAAAAATATATTTTTGGGACAAGTTTGGCCGACTGTACTATTTTTGTACAGTCATCCTCATCTGCTTATCAAAACCAAATAAAGGAATTATTACACCAAATCCGGTGGGTCTATCTAACTGCTGCGGAAATCCTGTCGCCAGATTATATTGCTCATCCCTCTGGTTTTAAAGTATCCTGAATTTCAGCCCACTACACGGAGTGAGTGACAGACGTACGAACTAATCAAGTAAAAAAGCTTGTAAAAACTTAAGTGGGCTGACTGAGCATGTACAGACCGGTTTGAAAGGTTGCCATTTACAGGAAAACAAAGCATGGCGGTAGACCTTTAAGAAGGTTACTAAGGAACTGGAGATGATCCCTGGGATCCCCTGGAGCCTGGGTGCGGCTATTATGATAATGATGATAATATTTTTCCTTATGCTCGTCGCGGTTATTCCGAAATTCAAAATATTTATTGAGTAAGTGAGTGAGTGAAACATGGAGTGAGTCTACGAGTACCAGCTCTTCGGACAAGACGGAGAAGATTGCGAAGAACAACTGTCGCAAGAAACTCCAGCAGTAGGTTTTTTTCAATCATAAAGTAATAAATAATAATTATGATATTTGGCAGACAGTTGGGAAAATATGGATGGCGTTTGCATGAGACCGAACAAAGTGGCATGAAAATGAAGAGCCTACCCTCTACCCTGCAGGAGGTGGATTTGGGCTGAAATGATGGTGATGATGATGGAAGTTAGTGTACATAAAAAAAACCTTACCGATGGCATTGTTAGTGTCAGTGACGCAGTATCTCCAGGATTCCTCCGTGCCCTCGGAGCCATAGAGAGCCTTCCGCAAGATCTTGGTGGCATCCCGGAAGGTCTTGGACAGATACGTCGAGAGCCCCCGGGACAGTTGCCAGATTAGGTAGCTCTTCAGAGTTCTGGGGAAAGATAAAATAAATATATGATTGGATTTGTTGTCTTACTCCCGTCGTCAATATTCGGTTTCGCCAGGTTTCAATTTGAGACATGTTGTGTGTGACTCTTTCTTTAATCCGTAGTAGTTAACGATTGTGAAGCTAAAATCTTCCATATAAAGTGCGATAATGTTTTACTTTCAACAATCGCTTTCTGAATATTGGGACTGGAAATAAGTGGGTACTCTCAGGGCTCCCTAATTGGGACGCAGCATGTCGACCGGCGCGTTGTGCGTCTCTACCCGAAGGAATTCAAACGTATGCCGAAACATGTGAAAATTTAAAAAAAAACCAAAGACCTATGTTTACCATGACACTTAAAGCAGTTCAGTTTCGGTTGAGAGAAAGGGACTGAGCTATAGCAGTTACACAGCTCTGTCCCTTTCTCTCAACGTAAACTGAATCTGCTTTAGTACGTCATGGTCCCCCTGTGCAAAAAAGAGGTATAACTAGTGCCTCGTTGAGTATTTAACTCAAATTATGATATAGACTAAAGTGATTATATTTTATTTCTGCCACCGTACAAATTAATGTTAATTTAAACTTATCGGCCTTTCAGCTATCAGTTCCGGTGACCACCAAACTATCGTGACCTACGCAGTCTCCGATAAAATGTTTAGTATATTTAGAACCTTGTCATTGTCATTGTCATTACCTTTGTCCTTTTCATGCTTGTCATTTGATATTCGCTTGAAGTTTAGGCTGACAAATATACATAGAACGTTAGGTTTAACATTTACACAAAATATAAACATATCCTCACTTTTTGTTCTCCTCGCTTTTGGTGTATTTCCTTATAAGTTTAGTGAGGTTTCGGAAGTACTCAGGCGCGTACACGATTATTCTTTCGTTTTCTGTGATCTGGAAGTAATAAATATGAAATAAATAAGAATAGTTCAAAGTTTCTCAATGACATTTTCACCCTTCATCCGTGCACATACAAACAGAAAATCAGTAAAAGTAATCAATAAATTATATGATTATAAAGCTGCACCTGCTTTAGATATATTCAGCTCTAACGACATCACCAAACAAATAAATAATTATTAAAGTCAAATCAAATAAGGTTATTATTGCAAACGTGTCCGTGTGACTTATTAAAGTCTAATAGAATAGAACATACATCATTTATTCGAATGTTAATTGAAATCCTAGCGACTAAACGTTTAAAATGCGACTGTACAGGGAACCTCACTACATTATGATTATAACGTCGCATTAACTATAAGGTGCCTTTTATATTTGGTATTATGTCCTCAAGCGAGAACCCTGGGGTCTCAGGCCCTTTCAGGGCCTTTATTATCGTTGCGGATAAAGCATCCGTCACTCTCGCACTTACATACAGGTCAGAAAGTGACAGATGTTTTATCCACGTTTGTCCATATCGATAGATACGACCATATTTATCGATGTGGAGCAGCATAATATGAAATATGTTTACTTACAGTTCTATCTACTAATCTAAAAGCATCAGTAAAAAACAGCGTCCAGTTAAGGAAGTTAGCTTCCTTCTGCCACTGTTTGATTGTGAACGGGTTGTACAACGCTTCCTCGTCTCTTCTATCTTCAGCCGAGGTGGTTATCCCCGCCAATTCAGTCTCGAACTGTATCACCTTGCTCATTTGTTCTTTGGCTTGCGTCTCGTTCGCTCCCAGGAGGACGCAGATTCTAGTCATGTAGTTTAGGTAAGCGTCTAGGACTTTTTCGTGTCCGGTTTTGTTGAGGTAGTAGTCGCGCGTAGGCAAGTTAAGGCCACCTTGGTCCAGCTGTAAACAAAAAGTAACCTTAAATTGTTTATATTACGAATCATTCCATTTCCATTCTTCTGTGGTCAGCGTCACAAAGTTATAATTCTGACTCCTCACCTTATTTCACCATCTTAACAATGATAGGAGAAAGGCGATAATTCGCTATACGTTGCAAAGTTACCAAGCTTTCACATCAGAGATTAATATCAGCTGCGCCGCCTGCGCCTGCGCGTTAATGGTTATTTTATATTAAACATAATATGAAAGTAACGATCAAGCGTGTAAATAATTAAAAATTCCTCACGCGATGTCCAAGAGTACATGATTATGGAGTAATAATGTTAGATTGGTCCGTTAGGTTTTGTTCACCACTTTTGTCATTTCCATTGACACCGACTGTAGGTCTAGCCAAGATGCAAATGCTGCCAAGGTTTCTGTTTTCTATCGACTCGATATTTATGAAATTGAAATATTCGATGCGATCTGTCATCAGCTCACCTCAATCCTATACATTTTGTTGATTTTTGAACATCGCTAACTTAGCGTTATGCATGTTGACTAGGCCTCCAGAGGCCCTTGCCTTATGCATTACGCTAACTAGCGTTTCTATTCGTTTTATGTATGACCAATCTCGTCACTGGTAGAGCACGTGACTCTTATCACGTCATCTACTATACCTTCTCTATTTAACAGAGTTAATACTAGAAAATAGAGAATGCACGTAATTGGTCAGCGATAAGGACGATGCACAGGCACAAGGTAGGTTTACATGCCTGTCAAAGTTTAGTCAACATCTGTCGCTCGTACGGTGCGGACGCTTTCAAGTGCTTATCTTTGGTTACAAATTTAATTTATTTAATTTAATAATTTATTTCTATGTATACATACATATACCTACTACTTCTCTTTCTCATCATCACCCATACTTGTACTTGTATGGCCTGTACTATACGTCCCACTGCACTGCAGGGCACATATTTAAATATTATTATCTACTACTTTAAATTACATAATTAGCATTTATAGATGAATTAACATGACATGACAATGTCATGTTATCAGTAAGTTAATTATTTGAGGTGCCTCTAACTAAAAACAAAAATAACGAGAAATATTACGAATATTTTAACAACAGGCGGCATGTAAGCCGAGCCTGCCATCGACGTGCGTTTGTTGACGCCCACTGGTAGTTTCTTGTCCCTTTCATTTTCATACAAAAGTGCAACAGAGACAACGCTTTGTTAACTCTGTTAAATAGACAGGGTATAGTGATGCGATTGGTTTCAAAACGAAACGAATAGAAATGCCAGGTAGTGTACTGCATCTAGGCTAGGGCTCCAACGATACTGCAGTTGGTATAGGTAGTGTTTATAACGATATCGTGCCCAACTGCTTCATTTTCGTACATACTTTAACGCAATCGTGCAACGTAAATTTGAGTGGCGTGGTGCGCCTTCGTGGATAGAAAATCACTAAATGTACACATAAGTAATTTAACGAATTTCCCGCTTATGACGCCTGCGATTACGTAAAGAATCCTTTAAAACTGTGCGACTGTGATGAGTTGGAGTGTTATTGTTAGGTAAAGCTTAAAAGTAGGGGTTTTACTTACAACAATCACATGTTCAGAAGAGTTCCGATCGTCTTCAGTTACCGCCCAATTGAAAAGACCTCCTAAATTGTACCTAAAACATGTAAAAGATTGTTTATCTCTCCTGTTCAGTAAGTAAGGATTTCAAGTCTCAATAGAGAGATGTACTTAAATGGCATTTCCAACTCTAGGCAGCAAAAGTAATTTTTCAAAAATAATTGTCCAGCACTCGGCATTGTTACTTAAATAGTAGACCATGGAAAAAACTCAATACAGCCATTACGAAACAACTTTATAAATAATGACAAAGTAAATTCGTGACGAATCATAAAATATTTGTGTTTACTTTCCTCTAAGTGGAAATGAACAGTAGAGAATGTGAAAGTATGCATTGCAACCTCAGGATGTATTGCATCCTAAGGTTGCAATGCGTACTTTTACTTTCACCCCGTGGTAAACAATCTAGTACCTAATTACATGCTTTTAAAACTACTTAATCAGCTTTATTAGTTCTATGTTCTAACACTCACTTATTCTGTATACTCTGCAGCGTTACTTGAAGTTCAAACTCTTTTGCATTGGTCAGAGTCTTGTTTAGGAGGTGCCAGCCTCCTAGTTTAGTGATGATCTCCACCAGTGGAGTCTCCGCCAGCTTCTCTATGGTCTCGTTGGCGTCTATGCACGCGTCGTAATATACCCTCGCCTTGCTTTCTGCTCCGTTGTCTTCAGTAACGTTTACTTTTTCTGAAGATACATATTCTTTGTTACGAATATGGACCAAGTTACTAAACACCGCGTTTCTTGATCAAAGAAAATCTCCGATTTGATGGTGACTTATTCTTTCGGAGCTTATATCTCTTAAACTAAAAACAAACGAAGAATCGTTCCAGACGTTTAGGAAAAATATGCTCCGAGAATTGGAATGGTGACCCATAATGTCGATCCTGTCGTACTCATTTAGTACTAAAGTTTCTTGAAAAACAGTTGGAAAATTGACAATTTAGATATGCGGAAACAGAGTTAAAATTGACATCTATGTAATGAAGGGAATTTCACTTACGTACACGGCAACAGAATCTATACTATTCTATACGTCAAAACCATAACAAAGACGTTTAGACGTTATTCTTCACAACAAACGCAAACCATGTTTGGTTAAACTATCCACAATGAACAAAATGGCGCTAAGAGCAAACATGAATTGCCAATTTTCGTGTAAGTTGATAATATATGTAAACCGCTGAAAATTGACAATGAGGGTCTAATTCAGTGGAAGTATAATAATAAGTGGTAGTAAAACAACGCATAACGCGTACAGTCAACTACTTAAATGTTACATCGAATATCGACTATCGTTTTAGAATAAAGAGACAAGAAGCAAATCAGTTATACGTTAAACTTAACAGTATGCATGCATATTGTTTCACACGTCGCGGGTTGCTTATTTTGGGTTATATTAGGCAATACCCTTCTAAAGAGCAGGCAGTCGCTACATAAAAAGATTAGTATTTTCCGTTTTCTAGTCTTTAAGTATTGTAGAATGCAACTTCTGATAGCTGATTACTTTCAAATGGTATGTTATTTGGCAAGGAGACCACTTTGCAGCCAGAATTAGACAATAAAATCATTTAGGTTTTCAAACAAAAGGTAAAGGTACAAATTAAAATTTCACTCTCATTTCTAAAGTCGGTAGCATGATACTTATTTGGAATTACACCATAGAAAACGCAGTTTTTGTATGTTTATTTGAATGTTTTAAAAATATATTATCAATACCAATATATCGTAGACTGTACAGAACAACTTAAGGTAACGCGTAAAGTGAACGTGCTAATATTTTACATTTCAATAAGGACGTCTTTATAAGGTATTATTTTGTTTCGAACAAACAGTTAGTGCTCTCTGTTTTGGTCATTTCTTGGATGATTTCTAAGATGTAACGCTAATTTAACTAGATGTCAGATTTGAGGATATTGGGAAATCCAGTATCTAATTGGGCGATGTGTTTCAGTATTCAGTAAGAAACTAAACGACGTCAAGCGCACAGAAGTTGCTTAGGTAGAGCTATCTCCTCGAAAATGCTAAAATTCGCAAATATTTGTGCAATAAGCGAGAGTATCTGTTCCTGGTTCCTGGGTGTTTTCTAAGTACCTAATACTCCCAAGTTTACAGTCATCTGGGAATTTTAAAGGGAGTATACGGAGCTATAAGTTTGTGAATTTCTATGTCAAATGTGACGATCTATACGAACTCTTGCAGCTAATAGTAATGAGCAAAGTCGAGGAAAAGAGATCTGTGTGCTGCAGGAAGAAGTCTTGGCTCTGAAATATACGAGAATAGTCAGGAGTTGAGTGATGCACAATATATGTTCCAACTCGCGAGAAATAGAGACAAGTTCCTTTGTAAAGCTAATTTGTAGCATCATAGAAAAGGGACCTAAAATTATTGCTCCACGCAAAAATAGAAGTGATATAAGTTAAACATGTGTTCCTTTGTATCTGTGTGTCTGTCCCAAAGGGATAGACCAATTCAGACGCGGTAAAACAACTAGTTTAATTGTAGTAGAAGTTGTTAGCTGGGTTTCATGAAATTTTAAAGACATGTCGACTCTGAAAATAGGCGTAGCGTTTAATTTTGCCTGTGGTAGGCCGCTTCCTTACTTGGCGGTATGCTTGCACTAAAATACGGAATCGGTACGGGTTGCTAGGCAACTAGTAGCATCCACCAATCAACGTGTCAGTATGTTTTACTGCAAGCATACCGCCAAGTCAGGAAGCGGCCTTAGTGTCTCGCTTCAGGGTAAAGGCTCGTTTACGCCATTCTTTCCAACTGATTGCATGCTCCCGCTTGTTGCTTGGAAATGAAACACGTCCAAATCATCCCGCCACCTCCTTTTTGGTTTACCTCTGCTCCGATCGATATCATGTGGGAGAAGTGATGATTTCGCATCGGTCGCCACTATGTTGGGGCTTTTAAACCTAAATCTATATTCCTCTATTTGACCCACACGTACCTAACGCAGACCGTATGATAAGCTGGTTGTGCAGCTCAATCTTGCTGAAGAGGCCCCAGGAGGCCTTCCCGTCGGGGATCGGGTTGTTCCGCAGCCAGCCCCCGCATGCGAACTCGTAGAAATCCTCGCAGGGGTTCTGGGTCTCATCCAGGGCCCTGATCACCTCGCTGGCTGTGTAGATGCAGGAGCTGGACAGGCACACGCTTGATTCTGGAAATATGAGGTTACAATTAAAAAAATTGACTAGCTTCACACTTCAGCAAATAAGTTTCTGTATACAATAACTACAATTTTGCCAAACAATTGTTGCCAACGGTATTGTTTTTTTTGTAGTCATCGTCTGCTCATTGAAAAATTTTTAGCTGAAGTATTATTAAATATATTAAGTATTACTATTATCGTTTTCCAATAAAATTACAAGTTACAAGTGCTTCGGGATTGCATTACGCTTAAGGCCCCGACATACGATCAGTTTTGGCTTCAGTTTTAACTGTGTGTGTGTAATTTGGCCTGAAGGCACACATCCGTCCACATTAACGATTGCCTGACCAGCCAGATCTCCATTCCTGTTCAGTTTTGCGGCTTCATACATTCGCATGTCCTGTCTCGGCAAAGGTTGTACCTGAACTGAGCAGAAGTTGCCGTGTATGACCCAAACCAGTCGGCCTCTACATGATAGCAACTCGATCCGGTCAGGAGGAAGAGGAACTGATACAGTTCGGCCTGGACGGATCGGTCTCTTTATTTTTGGGGGCCTTTAATATTAAATCCGTCCGATGCATTCGACAGCCGTAGTGTGGCTGCATGATGTTACATGCGCTGCACGCAGCATAGAAGTAAGTACTTTGAAAAATAATAAGTATACTTACACTTTATAAATTGATAAGCTCGTACCAGCTCGTACAGTAATTAATTGAAGGTTTATCAAATACTAGTTGTGCCCGCGATGTGTATACGGCGGCTTACCGACATACATTCATTTACAAACGTATCATTTTACAAAACATTTTTTTCTGAAACTATATATTTCAGATTTTTTAAGGTCCTGAAATATTTACAAATATGTATGTGTTTTTTTATTTTGTTTATTTAGGCAACATACAGTCTTAAAAGTATTATTAAAAATACATTTAATGAAAGGACCTTGAGTGCCATACTATATGGTATATGGTAAGCAATGAGACGAAAAAATGAAAAGAAATGAATATTTAACTAATCCTAACTAAAAATAAAAAAATGTAGAATAAGAAGGGGTAAAATAAATATAGTAAAATACAGCTTAATAGCAATCAAAACACGGATCACGGCAGCTTCATTTTTTTTTCACCACGCATTACTAAAAATAAATGTGGATGAAGTGGTCTCGGCCGATTTAATGTACCTATGTATGTATGTATTACTAAAAATGGCAAATTGAGGCAATTTTCTCTTATGCATGTCAATACCATAATTGTAGGTATTTATATTATTTTATTATTTTATCATATTAACTTTTATTGACACAATTATTAATAATTAACGACAAAAAAAGTTAGTGTTCTTTATGTGATCAAAATACAACATCGAAAAATAAATGTTTTAAAAAACATATTTTTTTTTTTGAATGTTAAGTACATTGCGTATCAAAAAGAAAAGATGACGACCATTTTCTCGGTCTGGTATTTAAAGCAATAAGGATGGTGTGTGTGCTTCAATTTAGAGAGTAGGAATACGGTTTTCTACTGTTGAAATGTGGTAAGAAATATTTAATAAAATGTATGTATCGACATAAAATACAAAACAAAAAGTTTCATTTACGTTATTTTCCTATGGGTCAATACATTACTTAAATGATTGACGACTAATGTTTAATAATAAAAAAAAAACCATTTGGAATCATACTCTATGTAGCGTGCCTTCAGTTTTGCATGAACGGCATGAAAACTACGGGCCCTGATGATAACGCTCATTAGTAACATGTAAGTATCTGGGCCGGCAGTGCTTTATTTAAATCGAGTTATTCTTCAATATAAACCAATTTTAAAATGTCAAACGAAACTCTTTCACCGCTTTTACCGTCCACTGTTTCAACGACATCTTTTATTTTGAATGAACAAACATTGACTATTCTCATGAAAGTGAGTTTTGGTACAAATTTGTTGCTGACGACGTGCGCCCTGGTGTTCGGGCTGTTCTCCTGGACCGTCATCCCAAAGTTTAGACAGTTCAAGAACTTCGCGTTCATCAACGTAGTTTCCACCGGGGCCACGTTGTTCCTGACACCTGCGCTGAGAATGTATTCTATGGACCTCTCGATGTTCGTGATGATTTTAAGTTTCGCGGCGCACGTTCACTGGATGCTGGTAATCTCGTTCATGTTCTACATGGACATCGTCAAAGTATTCAAACATTGTGAACACATTTATTTAAAATCTATTATCTTCGGCTGGGGTCTGCCAGCGTTGATAGCAGCTGGAATTGTGTTAACGAAGACTGAATATTTGGATTATTTGTTGTTAGCGTGCTCGATTATAAATTTGTATTGTTATTTGCGAGTAGTGCACGCTTTGGTGGTTGCGGTTAAGATAAACAAGAATACGGAAGTCAATTTGTGTCGGACGATTGGAGCTGCCACTGTGATCTGTGTTGCCAGTGGTTTTGTTATGGTGTTGCCAATTCAGATAATCGACATGATACAATCAAAGAACGAGTCGGCGGGGGTAATTATGATCTTGTATGTGGTCGAAATATCTATGATAGACGTGTTGTTTATGTTGTTGAAGACCAATAGAGTGTTGTGGAAAGATTATATAAAGTGTCGTAAGAACAGAAACAATCTGGCTGTGTAGTTTAGCTATATTTCTTAAATTAAGCTTTTTTTAAATCGACTCGAATAAATCTTTACATGTTATAAAATGAAGTCGCTTCCGCTGTCTGTTCGCTTGGATCTTTTAAACTAATGTTATTTTAATGCAGTTTTCAGAAATGGATAGAGTGATTTAATAGGAACGTTTTTATGTACAATAATTTTTGGAATATGTACCGAAGCGAAGCGAAGAAAATTTAAGATAATCTGATGTTTAGAGATTTGCTACAATTATATTTTTGTTTTATGTTTTAGTAACTATTTTTATGAGTATGTAGTTTTTAATTTGTAGAATGAAAGACTAAGGCAAAATGTTTTTCAGGCACTGGTCCTACCGCGAGCGAGTAAGCGATGAACTATCGGCGATTTTCTCGCCCAAGAAACGAACAAAAGATAATCGCTCCCGTGTAAATAAAAGAGAGAGATATATATCGCTGAGCTGCAGCTAGTTTATAGCTCAGCGGTGAAATATAAATGTATATCTCTCTCTTTTATTTACACGGGAACTCGGAACTCGGCCGCCATTAAAGCAAAATATAGTTTTAGCGGATAAAATAAAGCCTCTGTTAGTCTGTATTTGTCAATCAATGTTATGAGTTTGAATTTGAAAAATACCTGTATTTGTGCCTCGAATTGCGATATGTAACACCTGTATCTGAAGACCTGGTTCTGTTCTAAACCACCATTTTGAAGAAAAATAAATGTTGTTTACTTGTAACAATAAATGTATACTTTTTATTTAATTATATTCATTTGAGGCAGAAAATTATATCAAAAGAGTTCCGTAATTTACGCAGAATTCTGTCACGCGTTCTAAACGACCAAAACAGAATAGAAATTAATTATTATCATCACCATTCAATGATTAAAAAACAAGAGAATAAAATTAGCAAAACAATAACCGTGGAAAAGCTACGATTCCCTCCTTCCTTTCTCTTTAGCCAAAAGTCGGCATCTAAGTTAATTAGCTAAAGCAGATTCGAGTCCCCGTTACAATGAGCTTGTCCAGATGTTTCGCGGGAGATTCCGAAATTCTCATACAAAAACTGTGCTGGCAACGTTTACGGCTTTTCATGAGTATTAATGTGAAATTGGGTAAAATCCTTACATGTTCTTTTTATTTTGTGTTACCTGTTTTAACCATGGATTGACTAAATTTGTGTAATGCAATTCATATTTTGTGGGTGCCAGGTCAGCTGGTATACAGGTTAGTTGTATTGGTAAAGTTGTCTAGATGGAAACTCATACATTACCTAATAACACATAAGTTAGGAGCTACGACGAGTGTAGCGAGAACAATTAGAGTTCGTCACAGCAATGTAGCTGCAAGTCAGCTGCTGCACTAATCCATCCTATTTTACATTTTTAAGTAAGTAAAAAGTAATTTAGAATCGTTTCGTAAAAAAAAAGAAACAAAAACCGATAGTGACGTTGTATTTTATAACAAATTGAAAAAAATGCATCTTATTCACTAGATGACTCGTATAATTCATGTTGTGTATTTTGTAATTTAAACTAATAAATAACTACCTATTATTATTATATAATTTTAACTGTAATTGTAATATACATATAAATATATATTATGCACTAATTAATCCATAAATTAATGTAACCTTTGACGTGTAATTTTATAGAAAAATATGAATAAATAAGTATGAGTATGACAATTCATTCAATTCAATAAACATCACATACGAATAGTCAGTCACCTCAGGCTCAGGCTGCTCGCACGGCGGCGACGCTCACTCCAGCTTGCAGCGCTGGTGGCACCCTATGAACCTCGCATGATGATGAGTAAGTCACCTGTATCACGGCGGCAAGGACAGCGCCAGCAGCACACTTAGCACCAGAAACGCCCGCTCCAGCTTATAACGCTGGTGGTACGCTATGAACCTCGCATGAGTTGTCGGTCACCTGTCGGTTCGGGCTAGTAGCATGGCGGCACGGGGTGGTGCCAGCAGCAGCACCGTCGTCTGCAGACCGGCCAGTGCCAGTAGCACACTCAACACCAGCAGAACCCGTTCCAGCTTGCACTCCTGATGGCACCCTGTGAACCTCGCATGAGTAGTCGGTCACCTCTCGGCTCGGGCTGGTAGCACGGCGGCACGGGCAGGAAGGCGGGCGGGCGCGCTGCCAGCAGCAACACCGTGGTAAGCAGCACAGCCAGCGCCAGCAGCGCACTCAGAACCAGCAACGCCCGCTCCAGCTTGGAGCGCTGGTGCCATCCTATGAACGACACGCCCTGGAAAGATACAGTTTATATTACTGACCAGCAAAAGTGAGGTCTTAAATTCAACTCAGTGGTCATTCGTATGTTTTTTCGAAAATAAATTGAGTACTTGTAATAATTACTATTGAGCCGTTCTTTGAAAAATTTGGTAGATGAGTACATGAGGCAAATGTATTTTTAAGATCGAGCATGGGCATTATCTAGGTACCTGTGATGGTACGTAGGGAGTATTGATTGAGAAATAGATTGTGGGTAGGTTTCTATCTTCAATGTGATGGCTATCCAAGTAATGCGGATGCCTGCATCGGAGCGCATAGGTTTGGTAAGTAGTATGTATGTATGTATGTTTTTGACAAATGGCAGGCTCCGATAATATTTGTTTTCAATTCTTTAGGTGGTTTGTATGCTAACGTTTAATTCCGACTATGTAGGTCTAAAAAATCATGTTATATTTTACTTAACAGGTTTGAGAATTTAAGGATAGTGTTCTAAAAATATCCAACAGAATGCCTGAACGTCCCAAGATAATATATCGTGGTAAATTAAACAAAACAAAAACGGAAACATACAAACGTAGATTTTCATAATTACTGCAACGTACCTAGTCTAAAAGGGATCCCTTTGAAACGCATACTCAATCTTTTCGCATAACACCCCTTAGGTTTACATTTAAAAAAAAAAAAAACCATTTCTATTGTTAATACCGTTTTAGGTCCAACAATTTTATTCGGAAAAATACGTTATGCGTAAAAAATATATGCAATCCAATAGGGAACCAATCTAAAATTGTGGAAATCCGAGTGAGGAACGTTATCGCCCGGAGCTAAATTAGAATGGAAATTTATGGACAGCTATTCGATATAAGCGTCGGTTCAGTATCCTCTTATACATTCATACAGGGTGTGCTAAATTCTGCACAAACAAAAATAGGCATCCGTTTAATAAACACTGCAGAAATAGCAACGGTTCTGAACTCGTGTGTACGTCAAAGTGGGAACACACGGAGGGCGTTATTGTGCGCGCCCGCGTTACCTATGACTATGACGCAATGCTTGAGTTTGGACGTAGTTTGCCTAATACAGTATGCCTCTGACCTTGGGGCTTTAAATGCAACGATCGATTTTACTCGCTAAACTGAACTTCTTTCGTTCTGCATCATTTAAAAATAACTTAAGTAATTGATATTAAAGTCTAACTGTAAATGCATTGTATTGAACACTGGCCGTATAATCACGATCTCATGGTACGGGGGCGACATTTCCTTGGTACGAGGGCTAAAGGAAAATGCCGAATTGGATCGTGTACATTGAAAATTACATTTAAACATGTATGAAAAAAATAAAATTAGTTTTACGTATTTGAAACAACTTCAGAACAAAAAAAGTTAATTTTCACTAGTAGAAAAGATCCATGCATTTAAAACCCCAAGGTCAGTTATTCAGTTATTCAGTTTATTCATTGCTTTCATGGGTAGGTACAGTGGTGTTTAAGGTACAATTTTCGTTCTGCCATGAAACCCCGTCGGGCACTACAAAAGAGGCAACCTGCAAAGGGGCAACCTGTTCAGTACAACTAGACTTTTTAAGTAAAATAATATAATAACTATCAACACGGCCTAGTTGGAAGTTACCCTGCCTAAGAAACTAGCGGATCGTTGGACTTATTAGTATTTGCAAGATAAACATTAAGTTTTGATATTGTACCTACTAGCTTTTGCCTGCGACTCACTTACTTTGCTTGCTTATCACTATTTCCTAGCTTTTCAGGATAAAAAATATCCTACATTTACTCCGAGCGAATAACTATTATCATTTAAACTTAATACTCGTATTTCGTTTTCGTTTTAGTACCCATAGTATGTACAAGCGTAGAGACTTAACTTAAGACAACATCAATTCCTGTGAGATTATCCATCGCTATTTATTTGGAGCGAAGCTCCATTCTTCTCTGATTCGGATTTTCGTTTGTCCGCATACTCCGTAATGCGAAGTCTAGCCATAGATGCCATACCGCGGAGGAATAATAACAGAAAATCTGTTCCCATAGACTTTCAATGGGAATAATGGGAAAATGGCTTCGCTCCAGTTAGACTTGCCCGGGGACGCCAAGTGCACCCAGTTTATTTGTAAATAATTTATTGTACTAAATAACCGCAGCTCAAACGCCGGTGCCATCAGTCCCTATGCTCCCGCGCATGTCGAATGTGTTTCAAGCACCAGCTGCGATCGTGAGAGGCCCTTTCAAGCGCCTGCGCACATGTTGACAGTCAATACTGTATTCGTTCAGTTTGAAGTAGATTTGAAACATAAACAAGCAGTTTTAACTGTTAAAGGTAACATAGATTAATGCAATAAACTTTATTTGAGTTCAAAGTTCACTACGACGTTCATTTGTATCTCTAATATAAGTACATACTATAAATAGATTAAAACAAATGAAAGCACCGGAACTTCATACGCTTACAATTAATTGCCCGCTGTTCATACCGTTGGGTCTAATTTATAAAAATAAACTTTCTATGTTTTAAAATACGTCAAATTTGAAATCTCTAGGTGTAACAGACTCTGTAAGTCACGAAAGAGTGGTTTATATGTATGTGTGTATAGATTTTAGCTTCTGACTTCGTCCGCAGAATTCGTATTTTTGTAATCTTACTTAGTTACGTGTCAAAAGGTGACGGATGCCTCATCCAAACTTTGTCACGCGATAAACGCAGCCATGTTAGGGCCCCAGATTCGACAAGGCACTGGCCTTCTACAATTAGCTGGACGGAAAAGAAAACCAACGAAAAGGTTTTGAAGATGCTAAATGAGAGGAGACCATTTTAGAAGCCATAGAATGTAGGAGAGGAATGATGATGGCAGTTTCTATTTAAACTTTTTGGAGAGAAAAGTTGAGGGAAAAAGAGGAGGAAGAAGATCTAGGCTTACTTCAGCCAAATAAGACACCCCTAGGATATCCAAGAAATATTTCCTCCTTCCAAGACCCTACGTTTAGTAGCTTCTGCTGTGCGTTGATCGAGCAGCTGGTCATTTTCTTCTTTTATATAATTAGATGGATTATAACAAAGACGATAACTAGTGCGTTTATTTGTTGATTCCGCTTTAAGTTTAAACTTACATACATACATAAAATCACGCCTGTTTCCCAGAGGGGTAGGCAGAGACGACTTCTTTCCACTTGCTACGATCCTGACAAATTTCTTTCGCTTCTTCCACATTCATACATCGAGTCATGCACGCACGTCGGTTTCGGGTACTTAAGATTCGGCCCTTTTCCAGTATTTCTCCGATTTGATTCGAAAAAGTACGCCTAGGGCGGCCTCTTCCGACCCTTCCACTCACTTTCGCTCTGTATATCTCTTTCGTCAATCTTCTTTCATCCATCCTTTCCAAATGACCGAACCATCGAAGCATGCCCTTTTCAATCTTAGTCACTACATCTTCTTTTAGTCCACATTTCTCTCTGACCTTTTCATTCCTTACTCTATCAATCAGTTTAAACTTATGGATGTGAAATTTAAAACCGGGATAATATTGTTTGTACTATGGCTCATAACAACTTAAAAACAAGTTATAGTGTCACGCTCAATTTCCCGGTGCTAATTGAAGTCAGTCTAATAGACATTGCGAAACCTAACTAATTAAATCCATGATCTAATTATTTCAGTAAATAATGTGATAGTACTGTGTTAGTAAATATTGATAACTATACCGTGACGGGTCGCGTGCATTGTAATGAAGCATATTTAACGCTGGTCTGGTTTTGTATGTTTGTATGTCTTATATTCCACTTCAATGTAGTAAACAGGGGGCCTAATATGGCTGCGTTTATCGCGTGACAAAACGTGGATAAAACATTGGTCACTTTTTGACACGTATAAGTACGAGAGTGACGGATGCTTTATCCACTTAAATGCTTTGCACGGATGCTTTGCGGGTGGTAGGACCTTGTGCGGGGTCCGTCCGGATCGCTACCACCATCTTATCCATTAACCTACCGCCAAACAGCAGTATTTGCATTGTTGTGTTCCGGTTTGGGGATAAGACAGCCGGTGTAATGACTAGCATAGAGGCATTCCATCTTAGTCCTCAGGGTTGGCAGCGCATTTGCAGTCTTAGGCTTGCAGTCTTGTGAATGCGAATGTCTATGGGTCACAGTTTCCACTTACCATCAGGTCGCCTGTGTGCTCGTCAGCCTTCCCTATGCCATAAAAAAAAACCTCATTTTGTCACGCGATAAACACAATACTAGGGCCCCAGATGTTAATGGTCAAACGACATTTGGTCGGAAATTTCAAAATGATCTCGCTTTCTCATTATTTAATGTTAAGTTAAGTTAAAGTTAGAGAAAACAAGATGCTATACAAAATACGGAAAAGTTCCTTACAGATGTAGTGCATAATTGTTTTCCTTCGTATTTTGTCGGAAATGTTCGTATTTGTCATGCTACTTCAGCCAACCTCAGTACTTTTTGTACTGTGACAGACTGAAATAGCAAGATACGTTCGTACGTTTCCGTGAAAATACGAAGGAAAACAATTATGCACTAAATCTGTACCTTAAACCTAGAGCAATTTTTACGATTTCTGAATATGTCGTAGATATTATGAATAACTGTGTACGTTTTCCTTTCCAAGAATTGTCTTGGAAAGAGATTAATATAAGAAAACAAACGGAAACGTACAAATCTAGTTATACACAATAGGAAAATATTTAAAAATAGTGGAATTCGGACTTTATTCAGAGCGTGATAAAGATTACCGCCCGAGCTAAATTTATATGGAAAACTAACTCCGTCCATTCAGAAAAATAAAACATAGCCTAATGCTCATCAGGGACACTATAGGATTCTAATGGTGAAAGAATTTTTCAATTCGCTCCAGTACTTTCAGAGCCATTTCAATACAAACAAACATTTATAATATTAATGTAGATAATTGGCAGCTACATGATTTAAGCGTCCACAATATCCTCTTAGCATGTTTCCTTATGACGAGGACAAGACGCTGTCACGCTATCGTGATGAAAAGGTTCTAAAGAATCTACAATTAGGGTAAAGTCACCAGTGGTCAGCCAGACACCTGAAGTCAGCCTCTGTATAGACTTTGTATGAGTGGGAAGAGTACGCAAGATATATTTCCCACTCGTCGCACTCATATAAGGTCGGCTACTGGTCTCTGGCTGACCACTAACCTAAGCCCTAAGCCCTACCTAAGCCCTAAGCTAATAATAGCTAAGCTGCTTTAGTTAATATCTTGTTCTCAAAGAGAAACAATAAGATTCCATTAGTTCAAACGCAAACACGTCACCAAAACAATTAAAATGGACCATTACAATTGTATTTGCTAAATGGCGGCGATGCAAGACGAGGCATTTGCATGTAATGATGTAAACAATGTTGATGCACGAGAATAATGATGTTAATGATGCATTAGAATAACTATTAGATAAGTAGATAAAAACTGCTGGTATATGCCATGGTGACATTGGTGCCACTTCGTTTTCATTAAATTGAAATAAATAAGTATACCGGTCAAGTGCGAGTCTGACTCGCGCACCGAGTGTTCCGTATTTAAGATAATACAGTTGGGAAACGCTAACGTTTTTTGGACCATAAAATTCGGTGATCTGGGGGGGGGGGGGGGGGGGGTCATTTTTAGTGTGCACAGCGGTCAAACATATAACACCCCTCTTTTGCGTTGGAGGTAAAAAAATACGCATTCGCCAAGTATGGCACCAATCTGCCAGAGGTCTATGGACCCCAGTTCAAAACCGAGTTCAAGGTGTTATCATCAAAACACAAAAGGCCGTATTAATAAAAGAATCTTGCCTAAGATGCCCGTCTCAAGATAGAACAAAGTAAACGTCAAGCTATTGAAAAGTGACATTATTGACACATATTCAGACGAGCATTGCTGTCGAGATCAGTTTTATGTGACTTACGTGCCTTAATCAATTTTTGTTTGTATTTCCAAAAAGTGAGTTTAAATCTAGTGTCTTGAGACTTCTTTAGTTCACGTTCCCTAATATGGCCCATAGCATCGAAACCTTTAAGTCATAGTATCATAATATAAATATGGCCCCATAAGGCCATTATATAAAACTGATCTTGAGTAATGGACCCGTCTCAAAACACGTCAAACTAAATGTCAAGTCGTAGAAAATTATCATGTGACATATCTTGAAACGGACAACTCACTGTGTTTATTATTATGGCGCTCCACGTGTCGCGCCCGCACCACTCTGCCACTGTAGGCGATGTAGTGGACTTCCGTCAGAAGGTTGGATGCAGTCTGACGGTGTTCCAGCTGCGGTTGCTTCGCTACGTGCACTTCAGTTCGTTTGTGGTGCGGTTTATGCTGGGGCCCGTTGTGTATCCGACATCTGGCCGAAAGTTGTCGTGTTCCGATGGTTTCGGGGCAACCTACCCGCAGCGACCATGACAACAATTTTGACAAAGCAGGACCACGCTGTTCTCTCACCTCGGTGCTAGTTTTAAGTTTTACAATTATAATGTGATCTATAAGGTATTTGTTCTTATGGTCCGACATAAAACTATCATTAGATATTGACGCATCTTGAGATGGACATATCGCTCAAGATCAGTTTAACACGCCGACCAACTGTTAAGATTGGCGAAGCTTTTGTTCGTTAAAAGTGTATTTTCTCTTTGAAATACTTAAATAAAAACACCCCAGAGATGTGTTACTAACGTATAGTTGGGTTTTAAACGGTAGCCTCATCGCTATTCCTTTTTTTTGTCGAGTACCTACTGAAGCGTCATCGAGTGACCCAGTTCCAGAACGTTTATACCGCTGACTCGGCTGACGACGGAAAACTGCAGGAGACAAATGCATGATAAATAAATGCACGTGTCATACTCGGAGTCTGGAGTTGACGTACAATATTGGCGGTGGTACAGAAACAATAGGAAAAGTGAAAACGCCAGCCGCCATTTTGAATTAGTCGTCTGCAGATGAAGTGAAAAATGAAATGAATTTATCTTTCTTTCTCAGTAAGCTTCAGTAGTTATCGATAATCTGAGGAAGCAAGATAAATACGAACTCATTGTGCGGGGGCACTGTTCTACTCTGTAAAACTATATGGCTTTTAACATGTTATCGAATTATTAACGTTATAACAGCTCTTACTTAAGGTGTCTTACAGCTACACCATATCATAACATGAACGTAATAGGTACGTGTCAACAAAAAAAGTATTATTTGTATTGAAAAGTATGTGACTATGCCCACTGGACCGTTACGTCACCGTCTAACATTTAAATACTTAATTACCTTCCGGGCCTGATACGTTCATAGTACGGTCATGGTGTGGTACGGTGTAGTGGAAAGACACCTTTATATTAATAAATAGGCCTTTTCATCTAATCCAGATGATTTAGGCAGCACTAAGAATTAAGACACTTTCGTGACTTAACAATCCTTACGTAACGCGTAAAAAGCAATATGCTATTGCCGAGTAGAATATAGGCCCAGATGCTTAACTATGTAAACGCAAATGAGTTCTAAGAATGCTGTTTTTTGTTGCCCTTCCTAACCCATTGCTGTCATGAACGTCACAAGGTGACAAAACCATTATCAGCGAACGTCATCGCACCTAGATGTAACCTGCAACCTTATCGGACGATGACCCGGGGCTGACGTCATTGGGCATCGGCAATCTATTGTTAAGGAGTCATTTTGGGCTTGGTAGCAGATTATGTATGATTAAATGTTTGACATTTGACTGACGGAAATGGTTTTTGTAAGGATGATTGAGATGGCGAAAGAAAGTGACGTTTTTAATTTTGGACTTTAATAGTAACCTAGATGTTTATAGTGGGTGAGCGGACAAAATATTAGAGCTGAGACTCCATGGTCGGTTTCAATCCATAATCACGTACATTTGAAGATCATGTGCGGTTTTATTAATGATTTATGTACTTGAACCTTTTTATACTTTAATAAATTCACGTTCGTTGAAAATTTGAGGTTATGTGTCAAACGGTACTGCGACTATACTTGTTATCGTATTGTTTTGTTGGCTCTTATTTACTTGACAGTCAGACCATTATAACAAGTCCAAGACGATATGGTTTTAGAGGGTTTGCAAAGTTACCATGATAACCTCCAGCTCTAAAACAGTCATAGAGGTAAATATAATAAAATAAAATAATCAGAGATCAATGTTATTAAATTAATTATAAGGACATGTCTGGAACACGGAATCCTCAATATACCAAAGATCAACTGCTTGGTTAACCAAGTGCGTTTTAATATCTTATTCACCGTGACCTTGGAACTTCAATAGAATAGGAGGTGCAGCCACACAATGGTCATCCGCATCGAAGTCACGTGCGCAGGCGACGCTAGGTCGCAATTATGACAGAACGAATAGGTACCATTACGTTAGTCTATTGATCTCATAGACTGCGTCTCGTAATCACCTGTTTGATTACCCTATACGTTTAGTTTAACTTCCTACATCATTAAACGTACACAATGGCTTGACACCGCATTAACTTTTCTTTTGTCATCGATTATTTTTGATAGGTACTGTCAATATTTTCATTAGTTGTACACTTTTGTACCTTACTAGTTTTAAAAACCTTTAAAAAAATCGTATGGGTGTAAAATTCAAAGGTGTTGAAGTAAAAGATTGTTATATTGTGTGCCACGGCCAGGTTAATTATCAGCACTGTTTTCTGTTCTCATATTTTTATAAGTAATAAAAAGCTTCAAAATAACACGTAAAACGTACAAATGGCATTAAATTGTCATTTTGCATGTCTTTTTTATCTCTCAGGTATCAACAAAGTCCTTATCTGGGCTGGCTGTCTGTTTGGACGCTTACTTCTTGTAAACTACGCGACGGTGTTTGATTCGGTTTTCACTATCAATTATAAGATTTATTCCAGAAGGTTTTAGTGTATAATATTCCGATTTAAGTACGAGTACTCATAAACTAAGAATACCGTATAACTATGGTCCTAGCCTGCAGCAATAGTCCAATTTTCCTGAATACTAATATAAAAATAGCTATAGTTCAGAGCAAATGATTTTAGGCAAAACAGCATATCTGTATATCGACGACCGTAATCTAAATTGACGTAACGGACAAATGGCTACTTTTCAGGAGAGCCAAAAAACTATATTTTTTTTCTTTTAAAATTCATAATTTTGTTGTTTGTTAACGTATCATGTAACTAAAATAAGCCAATTATTTATTTTTCTTCACTCTTTAAGTACAAATAACTCAATTTATCATTTAACGCTTAGTTACCGAGATAGCATGTCCCTTACGTCAAAAAAATAATTTAAAATGTCTGATAAACCCTTCTTTAATATTAGACTTCGGGGTAAATTTGACGTATCAAGAACTAAATTAAGAGAAATTAAAAATAATAGGATGTAACTCCATTTAAACTGATCTATTACATGGTGTAAAAGGTACATGGAATTTATTATTTGTTGAAATAATACACGAAATCATAAATGTAATTGTGTTATTTTGTAGAGTATTGAACAATTTAAAAGATAAATTATGGCATAGGTACATACATTATCATAATGATATGCAAGTAACTAATAACAAGTAACAAAATAAAATTAAACACGCTATTTTATGTAAAAGCGAGTACAAAATATCGAAACATTAACATAATTGTATAGAGGACGCCCAAGACTTCGTACGCGTAGAATTAGTTTCCCGCTACTCCCCCCCTATTTTAACCCCTTAGAGAGTGAATTTACAAAAATCCTTTTTTAGTGCTCACTTTTTTTTTTTTATAGCATAGAGAAGGCAAACGAGCACACAGGCCACCTGATGGTAAGTGGAAACTATGACCCATAGACATTCGCATTCACAAGACTGCAAATGCGTTGCCAACCCTGAGGACTAAGATGGAATGCGTCTATGCTAGTCATTACACCGGTTGTCTTATCCCCAAACCGGAACACAACAATGCGAACACTGCTGTTTGGCGGTAGGTTAATGGATACTTACATCATTAAACAAACCCCTTGTATTGAATTTCAAGTTTCCATGGTACAGTAGTTTTGGCTCTGCGTTGATATATAAGTCAGTGAGTCAGATTTGCCTTTTATATCTATAGAGAAGTATCAGTACTGATTGATCAAAGAATATACTGGGTAAATATTCGTTGTGATAACGCTTTGGGAACTTGTTTTGTATACTAAAAGACTCGCAAAATAAACACAAACCCGGTTATTACGTGCCACCGAAAATGAAATATTTTATTAAAAACTAACTTCTACCCGCAATTTCATCTGCGTAGATTTTGATTAAAAATTTCGGGATTATGTTCTATTCCAGAACCTAACCTATGTGTGCCAAGTTTCATCTCAATCCGTTTAGAGTGTTTGAAGCGTGATTGAGTAACAAACATCCAAACACTCACACTTTCTCATTCATAATATGAGTAATATAAGATACATACTGCAATAACTTGTCTTATGCTCGCAGTAATTTATCACTTCGAGCTAAGAGTGATTCTGTATGGAGTAATATAGTATATCTCTTCTCATTAATTTTCCAAAAGTACTTGAAGCGTGCGTCTTTACAAACATACGTGAAGAACAGAACTGAGCATCACAGCACTCAGCTAAAACCAGCAGCAACATCTTAAGTCCCAGATAGACGGACGAGTAAGTAGGCATACTGAAAGCTCGACGACCTTTTTCGCCCGCGCTTACCTTTAGAAGTTCGTGTACCTACTTAGGATGATACAGGGACGAGTAAGGTCGCCGAGCTATAAGTACGACGTACTAACTCGCACGTCTATCTGGGACTTTACTGTAAACATGGCCATAGTGATATCTCTTTTACCCGAAAGCAATTTAAAATGCTTGCGAGTAATTCAGCTATATCAACGAACACTGCGTCTGTCATCTAATGAAAGAGATAACGCTAACATCTATGGGAATAGTTCGAATTAGGCAGTTATGTTTTAACGTAAGGGCCGGTAGTTTACTGCTTGTAGTAGTGAAAAAATTACGTATATGCCATGAACACATATTTGAAACCATGACAGATGGGCGTAAGGTCTGTATTGTCTTACATCTGCAAAAGCAAAACTGCGTATCGTAGAAATGTTTGCTAACAGAATTGTCCCTTACGACTCAGGTAAATGAAGAAAATGATAGTTACATCTATTTGTGATTTAATCAAATGTATTGTGTAGATACTTTTTGAGAACGTAAAATGGTGTATCGGCCTTTTACTTATTTGATGGCTCCTTACGACGTTAGGTGAATCGCGAAGACGACAGTTACACCACGATGGATTTGAATATTATTTCTTTATGTTTGATACGTCTATTTTTTTTCAAAAACTGCGTCGAAGTAACCGTTTTTTAAGGGTGTAAGGGGCATGTTTTTTCAAGCTATCGAGATGTAACCTATACCATTCGAAAGAGAAAAAAAAACTGAATACAACTGCATTCATAACTCATTTTCGCCCTTTTGTCCCTTACGCCAATTTAGATTACGGTCGTCGATATATAAAAGGCAATTCTGAATCACTGACTTATACATCACCGCACAGTCGAAACTACTGAACCTAGAAATTTGCAATTTGGTACGGAGGTTCCTTTCATGATGTAACTGAGCACTAAGAAAGGATTTTTGGAAATTCGCCCCCTAAGGGCTTAATATAGAGGGAGTAGCGGGAAACTAATTCTACACGTACCAAATCACGGGCGTCCTCTAGTTATTATATACCCAGCAATAATAGCAGAAAGTTATCGTATCTTAAGGATGATGCGCACGTTTAATCACGAAATAAATAACGAAAAAATCAATTTGATTAGTGACATTGCTGCAGTTAAAAAGCATTAACTTTTGTTTTAGTCCCTTTTTTGCATAGAGTCACTGTTGAATTTAACGTGTGAATATAATAGAATTTCCAAAGAAAGTGACTCGTTTTCATTGCTCTGGAGTGTATTTGGTAGGTCGGTAGGCATCTGGTTATCGAACTTTGATCTGTACCGAAATAAAGTTCTCTGAGCACGCGCACCGCACTATCGCGATCGATCACCGCCGAGTTTTAAAACGTCGTAAGCCGTTAAATTTATATTACAGGAATTGGGAAAATCATTAACTTTGATTTTACGAGATTTCGATGGCTTTAAAATGTTTAAATCGGTAATCGGATTTAAAAATAAGCATTTAACAAAATGGCCGCAGTGAGCGGAAAAAAACCATACATATAAGTTTATCTGCTGCTAAGCTCACTCATGATATGCAAATTGTAATGTTTTACATATATAATATTGACAAAAACATAACAGTTTCTTTGGCTGATTATTTCCTTACGTCAGTGTCAGATTAGCGCCTCTATTCCAGGCGATTAATTCCAAATCATAATTTAACCTTTGTTAGTGATATTAATGTATGTAACACGGGACTGACATAGTCGCCAAGCAAGTCAGGGACCCTAATTTTGTAGACGAGAGAAAAAAAATCCTCTTATATCATTTTAAGTCGGCCGCCATTACTGTCAATCAAATAAGAGCTGTCAAAACGTTGACATAACCGTCTAACAGGGGTAAACATAATTATAATAAGGCTATCAATCTCTATACCTCGATATCTCGAGCACCGGCAGTCTTAGGATTAGTAGTATTAAGTTATATAATTGTGTGCCTACTATGTTAACCTTTTCTATTGTTTTATATTGTATTAGTTTGACATCTTATCTATATATAAATATTGCAGGCTTGGATGCAAGCTTGATTGATACATGTAACATCCCTATACTGTGTCTATGCTAATAAATAATTAAATCTGATTATTGATTTCTGATTTCATCGCTTACAACTGCGTGGGATATTATTACTCGTTCACGTAGTCGTATATCGAGCGATAATTCACTGAAAATATTTAGTGATATAAAAAATATACTCTCGGAGTTTGGATTAGTAAGTTGTGTTTTTTTTTTCAGCGTTCTAATAATTTTCTTATAATGGTTCAGACCTCTTTACACGTATATACTCGTATATATAAATTACATGCTTTTTACCCAACCCTGTTGTAATAAATTCCGATTGGAGTGTACTCACAATTTCCATTGCTCTCGTAGGATATCTCAGACGTTACTCCTTGATGGGACTCGCCTACACAATGTCAATTTTAGATTGATTGCATCCTAGCGCAAAGGTAGACTACACAATGTTCATACTTATTTAAATTGTATTGGATTCTATTGAATGGTTTTATATTTATATTTATTATGTTATTTACGCGTTCTAACATAATTTCGTCTGAAGATTATAGACAAGATGGTATGTAACAATCACTTGAGCCTTGCGATTGTTTATTATTTTAACGACGAAGTTAGCCTAGTTGGTTTAATAACTGCCTACGAAGCAAGCAGCCGCGGATTCTATTACCGGTAGGAGCAACTATTTGTGTGAGCATTTGTTCCTGAAATTTGGTTGTTTTCTCACCCCCTTACTAATAAACGTTGAGTAACGGAGGTGTAGCTAAACCATGATTTGTCCTTATCTGTCAAATTCAAATGTCACAATGACAGACCGCTTCGTTACGTAACGCGTTACGGCGCCACTCTGTCTGGCTTCCCCTTCTCTCACGCATACGGCAGCGGTAGATAGACTCCTTCTCTCTCTTTAAACCACAGCGCTAGCCGTATTTCGGACAGACGCTTCCCCTCTCTCTACTCAGTTTTTAGTGTGCGATAGATATATACTGTTGACAGTAAAGTTAAACAATTTCCATATTAAATAGTTCAACTTAGATTAGTTATCACTTCTGTCTTCGTCCCGAGACGCACACTTTTTTTTTCTATAAGTATGCTTAGTTATTGTACTAGCCTAGAGCCTAATTTGGGACCAGATCAATTTGAGTGAGATTTACATTCGTATAATGCGTGTCTAATATGTCTAAATCCTATTATATGTTTTTGGTACATTGACCCGTGAAATTCTTCGTAAGCTTCGTAACCTGAGTAAGTTAATTCAATACATAGACCGTACCTTGTCACACAGTTACTGTGCTACGTTTCGTGTAAAATGGTATTATTATACTAGTCAAGTTCAGTATGGATCAACCTTTACTAGACACGAGTGGATGCTGAATACGCAATAAAGTCGACTTTAATGAACCTTTTATGTCGTATTGGGCCCAATCAAACGTACGTACGCTGCTCTAGTGGCTAGAGGGCCTTGATCTGAGATCTTGGGTAGATGATCTGAGATCTGATTCAGGGCAATGTGTGACAACCCTTAATACATCAAACGTCAAACGATTATTGACAGAACAAAATTTTGTTGCCTGTCGAAAAGTGGAACGAAGTCGTCCGCTGACTCGCGTGTTTTAAGAGAATCACACCCCTCTGACCTGTTATCGTGTTGTCAACGTTTTGATATAGCTCGTATTTACTTGTCATTAATAGCGGCCTAGTTAAAAACAATGCCATACCAGGTCAAATACGATTTGGATTTTACAGCCTAGAAAAGGGACGCTGAGGTCTTCTCTTAGAGCGGTTTCAGACTAGCGTTAGTTCTGCGCGTTTTACGTTCTTTCTGAAGCGCGCTTACACATGCGCTACACATCGCGCTTCAATAAGCCGAAAGCGCGTATATACACGCTCATTCCAGCGTGTTCGCTTGAATTAGCTTATCAGATTTTCGTGGCTCGCGCGTCAATGGCCTTACAAGATGCGCGTGTGGCAAATTTGCGCGTTTTCGCGTAAAACGCGTCTGCAACCGCCCTTAGATACAAACGGCGCTCTGTTAAACGGTCGATCGCGTGACAAAGTCATACGATCGGGCTCACTAGACGGGTAACCCGGGTAAGCTGAGAATACATGCCTAAAATTATGTTTTTACGGTATGACGGGACAACTTCAACTCGCCGGTTAATAATGGGTCCATCGACTTCAAGAGCGACTCTTTAACCTGCCATGTTGTAGACAATGAAAGGGATAGGTACAACTATACTACACACTATACTACTATCACACACACACACACACTCACATTGTCACACAACACACACACATGCATCTACCAACAATTGACACTCACATACAAATGTAATGTGCTTTGTTTCTTGCTTTTGCTATGTTTATTTTACCTAAATCAGTCTTAACCGCTTACGTCTAATAATACTGTGCATCGTCTCACCGGGACCCAAGATACAGGCTCCGCCTAGTTTGGGTCCCGCCGGGAACCCATAAGTTGTAATTTTCTTTAGACAAATAAACTTTATTTTATTATTTATTTATTACTATCGGCCACTGGCTGGGTTGTTGTCCTACAGAGATATTTTTTGGTATATACTACGTGTACGTTATAAGAGCGTGTTGTCAAGTCAAAATGTGATAAGTATGTCGGAATTTTGTCTCCACGGAAACGGAAGGTACGTTACGGTTTAAGGGGAAAAACTCTTTGAAATAGCAACTAACTTCAAGTTTGTATAGTTTTAACGTTGTCGATTTTTTTTCACTGAATATTAGTTTAATAGAATGGTCTAAGACTACATTTTCAGTTTTCTGTATATTCGAAATTTAATTAATAATTATAATAGTCAAGTTTCACGCAGAATAACGATAATTACGTAATAAGGAAAATAAACACCTAATTAGGATTGTTTAAATCCTAATTAGGTGTTTATTTCCCATTCTTCAGGAAAACTCATAAAATCAGTGTTATAAATAAGTTACTTTTGTTTTTTTTTTTAATAGCCGAATAAATGAATCTATCTATCTATTTCCCAAACATAGGTTAGGTAAATCAAATCACTACTGGCACGTTCCCACGTCTGTCTATTATTATAATTGAATATAGAACCTGGAGTGTGATTCTCTCAACAACAACGGTCGGACGGACGAACGAGTGAATGTCCAAGCGGCGAGTTTAAGTAGTCCCGTCAGAGCGAACAAAACACATTTTAGCGCGTGCATTTTCAATTTGGCAGCGTGGCTTATCTACCGCCTAAAGTAATATTTCCACCAAACGGCCCGCATCGGATCGGATCGGAAAGAATTTTATAGTCTTTAAACGATACTGAATCATATGTGTACTGTTTTTAAGTCTACATTAGCAAGTTGCGCACAACAGCTCGACCGCAGGCGTCTTCCGCGACACGCGTACGTCGCCGTAAGTATGCCGCGACGCGCGAGCGGCTCCGTCATAAATAGACAATAATAATTTCAATAGAGCCGTACGGCTGCCGCGGCATCCGTACGTATCTTTTCCGATCCGATGCGATGCAAGCCGTTTGGTGGAAATCATCCGGCTGCCTAATTGAGAATCCACGCGCTAAAAAGTGTTTTGTTCGCTCGGGTGGGACTTCTTAAACTCGCCGCTGTGATTTCACTCGTCCGTCCGACCGACCGCTGTTTTAGAATAAACCCTAAACCGCACCTCTGGGTTATAAACCGATATTACGTGTCGTGCGTAAACGGCTTTAGCGCAGGTGCTGTAAAACCGGTTTTATTCAACACTTATGTATTAGCTGTGACTTGTATACAATAGGGAATATTCATGACTTCTCAGATCTTCAGTTAAAGTACTAAGAGTCTCTGAGCTGGGCTACGGACGGACGGACGGAAGGACGGACATGGCGAAACTATAAGGGTTCCTAGTTTGACTACGGAACCCTCAAAATACTCGTTTGGCCATGTTACAGGAAACATGGGTGGTGTAGGCGTTTTCTCTGTAGAGGGGTGTGAATGTCCTGTATTGCCGCTATCTGGGACTCAGTGTAGTTGGTAGTGAGTGTAGTGACCCTGCATACGAAGCTAGCGGTCCCGGTTTCGGTACTAACCCTTTTTCAAGCCTAGAGCTTTCTACTGGGCTAAACCACATTGCCTTTGAATTGTTATCGTATTGTTTTCGACTCGGCCGCCATTACTGTCTGGTAAATAAGAGCTATCAAAACGTTGACGATACGTTTAGCTGGTCAAAAATGATATGGTTTTTGCCGTGTTAAATTTACGGCACGAAATTTAACGTTCTCAATGATTATACGAGCCACATTGACTTAAGGGTCTAGCAGGCTAAGGAAGGAGAAGTGGCCCCTGTGACGAATATCGGATTTTTATAATGTCATTTGTTGGCTATCTCATAATATAGAAACACCCTAACTTTCAGCCCCCTATCTTGAACCGTCACCGAGATACTGTCAAAAACGTCATTTTATGGATACATTTTTCAAAGTCGTTTTTCTCCTGAACTATATAAGGTAGAGCAATCAAACCAAATCATAGCTACAAAGGATGGGTAGGAGTATAACTCTGATTTTTTTAAATATTTAATTCCATGAAAAAATATTGATTAAAATGTCAGAGAAATTTTTGACAGCACTTTTCAACAAGTATTTGTAAAGGTACAGCTATGGAAAAAATCACATAAACTGTTAATAGTATTAGCTAGTACCATGTGAAAAATCAATTCAATATAATTGGTGCAACATCCTTAAAAAAAAAAACAAAGAACGCGTTCAATGAGTTTTTCATTCTGAAGATTTTTCGATCCAATGAGGTTTAACTTCGTTGCCCAGCAACAGAATGTTTATTTTGAACTTCACGCATGGCTGTCAATAAAGGTCAAACTGCTGCATCTAAGATAACATATTGTGTAACTCAGTTTTCATCGAAACTAACTACGAAATCCATGAAATGACAGATTTACTATGTTATAATTATTTAATACAGAAACTTAATGGTCAATTGTTTCTAGTACCTATTCAGTATCACCGTTTATGGAGTATAAAATAACTCATTACAGCAAACACTGCAATACAAGTCACGGAGATAATGACTATCATAATATTCGTCGTCCCATGTATAGGAAAATCTTATCCTGCAGTATTCGCAATATGTTTTTAACATAATATCTTCATCAGAAAGCGATATCTCAACATCTGGTAAAGATTGTACAAACAGTTTCTGTAAAAAAAAAAAAAAAACCAAAAAATGAGGATTCATGAGCAAAAGATATTAGTTTTTTTTTTCCTTGCACTTTACGAAGAAACACATTGCAAATCTTGCATTTGTCGGACATTATTGCAATGATGACTGCGACAGACTGCTTGTCAGAGTGGCATTTGTTTATTATACTGGTAGATGATAATAAAATATACAAACTTTTTCGTATACGTATGTATCGAAGAGGTTTAGAGCTATCAAATAAACTGAAAATGCAAAGTGAAACACTTTCTTTGACATTTAATTTTTTTAAAGTATGTTGCACCAATTATAATGAATTGATTTTTCACATGGTACTAGCTAATACTATTAACAGTTTATGTGATTTTTTCCATAGCTGTACCTTTACAAATACTTGTTGAAAAGTGCTGTCAAAAATTTCTCTGACATTTTAATCAATATTTTTTCATGGAATTAAATATTTAAAAAAATCAGAGTTATACTCCTACCCATCCTTTGTAGCTATGATTTGGTTTGATTGCTCTACCTTATATAGTTCAGGAGAAAAACGACTTTGAAAAATGTATCCATAAAATGACGTTTTTGACAGTATCTCGGTGACGGTTCAAGATAGGGGGCTGAAAGTTAGGGTGTTTCTATATTATGAGATAGCCAACAAATGACATTATAAAAATCCGATATTCGTCACAGGGGCCACTTCTCCTTCCTTAGCCTGCTAGACCCATGTCGATAAAATTCGGCGGTTCTTTACCGATTTTTATTACCATCTGAAAAAAAAACAGAACGCAGGAAATATCGAATTTATTGCTTCAGAATTTCAGAAACTCTCCTTCTGTAACCTAACTCTTGGGAAGCTAAAAATAACGTATGTTTTGGCACGTGGCACGGGCACTGTTTATAAACATGTAGACCATCAATCAAAGGTCGCTTAGGTCAAGTATACTTATACTCATAACGTACTTACAGTATTGCAGTGCGCTGAGATTGTAAACGGTAAAACTTATGGCTCTATGACTGCTGAGTTAAGAACAAAAGGATAACTGTCAAAGGCAATTTGGTTTCATCAAGCAGAATACAGCCCCTGGTGTAAAGTGATCATTGCCGTCCATGGACGCCGGCAACACCAAGTGGATCGTTTGTTTGTATGTTGGGGAGTATCTCAGAAACTACTGAAACGATCTAATAATCCTTTTCACTACTCGAAAGCTACTGTTCTTGCTAATAAAGAATTTTTTTTCTTGTTCAAACCAAAACCAAGGGTCGCTTGTAAGTAATATGGTCTAAAATCCAAATATTATATATTGGTTATATCAAATTTAATACGCAAAATAAATGTGGCGAATAGGCAGGCTGAAAAATTTCAGTCCAGTGCTTATATCATATATTTTTTTATTAAAAATGAACTCTAAAAATAAATGCTAATGCTTGTTTAATAGAAAAATTACATACTAATCGAAAGTATGAAGCCTGCGAACATGTAAACGTTAGGTTTGGTGCAAATTATTAGTACCGACTTACCTGCTTATACCTGCCTACCCAATAGTTTGACGGGAAAAAAATAGCCAACCTAACGTTTGCATATTCGTTAGGCTTCATACTTTCGATTGGTATGTAATTTGTCTAAAAACCAAGCAATTGCAGGTATTTAATTTTTAGTAAATAATATACTGGACTGAAATGTTCTAGCCTGCCTATTCGCCATATTATTTAGCGTATCAAATTTGATATAACAAACTTTTCCTCGAATAAACAGCCCGGTGCAAATCGTCGCCTATTCGGAGCTCGTCCTAATACACATATTTATTATATTCACGCACGTAACAGTTCAAATACGACGTTAAAACGCCGTATTTGAACTGCCTGTAGGTACCCTTACCATGAGTTACGATTACCACCTCTACCTCGCAGTATTCTTGTAGAGTTTAAGGGACAGAGCATTTGACTTACTAGCGAGTACCGTAATTGTAACTTGGTAAGGGCACTGAAGTACTAAATTTGTGATACTGTACAAAGTCGAATATAGGTCAGTTAGAGTGGTCGCTGTTTTAAATGTAAACGGCTAAAAATAGACATGTACTACGCTATCACTGTAATGAATAACGCATTTGTCATTCGAGATAACAGCTGTTACGTACCATTGTTCTGCAAATTCTGTGTAATTAAATGTACTTACATATATGAGTAGACATTGTAGACAAGTAAATCCATCTCTCTATTTGATAGGGTCGTTTTTTTGGGTCGTTTTTGGGTCGTTCTTTTATAGACAAACAATGGTATTGAAATCTATTTTTTGGTTAAATAGGTCAGATTTTCCCATGAAGTTATTTTTAAATTAAAAATAGTCTTCAAGTGTTATTTATCACATCGCAGAATTTTCAATTCATAGAAAACAATTTTCTGCTGAACCTGTATTGATGTCAGGTTATCTTAAATATGATTCAAGTAGGTTAGGTTGTTAAGACTTGCTGTGATAGTGTCTATGAAATTAGTGTCTTACAGACACAAGGGTAAACCTGTTTTGTTATTTATTGTTGTAGACCGTTAATGCCGTGGGGTTTGCGAGGATGCCTATAAGTAAACTATGCCACATGATATACCAATAAAACTTTAAAAGGTTTGTGTCGCTAAACCTTTCCATACAAAATGCTGTAACGTTTCTCTCCTCAAACCTAGTGCGAACTTAACGGTTCTTGGATTTGTAGTAAATGTTATCAAATATGTATGTACTGTACGTTTTCCTTTACACAAAAACTTTACTGGACAATAACAAAAGAAAAACGGGAACGACAGACCTAGTAACATAATCAAAAATCCTGAAAATCTGACTCGATTTAGGACGTAAGAAACGTTACGGCCCGTAGCTAAACTAGGGTGTACTGCCTCTGCCGAAATACGTTTGGCCGAACGTATCGTTTCGCAACTTTTTCATTTGGCAACCCACTTTTATTTCTGTAACTGTAAATATACCAGGATTTATTTCTGTACCTTCGCGAAGACCCTATAGGTTAGGTTAGGTAAGTTTTTATAAAAATCCTGAAATATTTACAGATACAGAAATAAACGTGGGTTGCCAAATGAAACGGTTGCAAAAACAATACATTCGACCATACGTTGTTTGGAGAAACGGCAGAGAATCCTAAATTAGTATATATTATTGTTGACATCTCACGCTTTTAGCGTTGGTTTGCAATCCGTACATAAATAAAGAAGTTAATGCGTAGAAAACATTTAAACCTCGGAAACCAAAGTATCAATAATCGTTTGCCTGTTTGTGCAAAATGTGGTTATAGAATTAACAACAAGTTGTTAAGAGTTGTTGGTAATTCTGTAGTTCTGCCTCCCCACTCTGGGATGAAGGCGTGACGGTACGTACTCGTATGTATGTATGTAAATCAAATCAAAAATCAGAAAACGCGTTAATTATCATACAAAAGTGTGCCATTACTAGCAATCTAGCCCGAGACCGCTAACTTTGAAGTCAATACCAAGTTACCAACAGACTAACCGCTCCGACAGACGCGTAAAAAACTCAATTATTATTCAGTTGTAGGTAGGTTTTGCAAGGTTACCACAGACGACACCAGGGCCTGTATTCTACTTAAAAAAGCAAAATTGTTCTTGACATGTTATTCAAGTCATTCCTCCGAGGACGATGTCAAAGCCAGAGCGAATTGGAGAATAAAAATAAGGAAAGCTCATCCCACCACCATGTGGGATTAATAATAGATTGGAAGAGATAGAGTTCTTGACATGTAATTGTATTGTCAACGTCATGATAACTGTTATTTAACTGACAGTAATGGCAGCCGAGTCAAAAACCATACGTTAACATGTCGAAATGATTACTATTTACCGAGCAGAATAGACGTCCCGTAGATTTTTTCTTACTCTTGTACTTCGGTATTATTGGAAACAATCTGATTCCTCACGTTTGACAAGCTACTTACCACCATGTAGCCTGTGACCGTTGCCTTCTCCATATTATAAAAAACACTTTATCACTCGCTGTAAAATAGCACTGAATTTGGATTAGCTTTTACGGTCCCTGAATGGTCCTTCGAACCGGATTTAATCGGACCATCAGTCTGTTGATAGGCTAACACGCTCTCCTCGATCCCGCGCGAATAGCATCCATTGTCTCCCCGCCAAAAGGAAGGTAATAAACACTGTTTAATTATAACTTTATAATTCACTTAAAATAAACATGTCCCGCCGGCGCCCGCGTCGAAACTGACTGATCGAGTTGGGAGATGCCAACCGTTTCCGGTAATGAAACAGCCACAATTGATCGATTGAGTCATCCTGCGCCTGACACGGGCCCTATCGACAACGCCGAAACATGGTTTCCTATCGGTTACTTTGTTCAATAAATCAATATCACGGGACAATCTCATAGAAACTGACGCAGACTTAAACTAAGCCCTAGGTTTGTGCTATGAGTACTAGACAACCATCAATATGCAATAAATACATAAAACATATCCTAGAATTAGAAGCTCGTTCTCTTTACACTAATATTTGCCATCGTGAATCGAACCCAGCACCACTAACTTCGCAGGTCACTACCATCCAGCCGATTCCAGCCGTTTTAGATAAGAAAATAATAAAACATAGCGATATAGAACATAATCGGAATGGAACAGATTTTTTTAATTAGCATGCTTTGACGCGATACATTGACGAGTTGATTTTCGCGTTATTGAAATATAACCTAAGAAGAAACGCAATCGTATCAGGTGATGATACATACTTGTTTAGCAACGTTTAACGGAGAAACCAGGCGGAAAGACCACTGCAAACTCATTCTCTAATATAAATTATAAAAAAAATATACAGGATGTTAGGCAGAAGGTTGGACAAACTTCAGGGACTAACTCTGAGGTTCATACTCATCAACTTTTATTATGGGACCAACATCCAAATTGCGAAAAAAAAAACACCTGTTCCATACATTTCGGCTGTTTAGATCTCAAAGTTTGTTTGGAAAAGCTGTTTTTTTTTCGCAATTTTGGATGTTGGTCCCATAATAAAAGTTGATGAGTATGACCTACAGAGTTTGTCCAACCTTCTGCCTAACACCCTGTATAACTTACTTACTACCATAACAATGGTATTGAAAGCTATTTTAAGGTTAAATAGGTCAGATTTTCCCATGAAGTTATTTTTAAATTAAAAATAGTCTTGCGCAAAGTCACCGCAAGTCAAGTGTTATTTACCGCATACTATTTCCTTGTTGCGCAGAGTTAAACAATGAAATCAGCTGGTTTTCCTCATGGAACTAAATGAGCACATCTAGAGTTCCTTACGTACGAGTAGGTACCTAACCTATTTAGGACGGGATCTCACAATTGCACCCGTTATCTGCCGCAAAACGGCAAACGTCAAATTCAAATTTGGAAGGTGACCCAGATGATCACTGTTCTTAGGGCCCTGCACTACGCTAACTAGCGTTTCTATTCGTTTAGCTTTCAACCAATCGCATCACTGTTAGATCACGTGACTTTTCGTATCACGTCATCTACCAGTGACCCGATTGGTTTAAAAACGAAACGCGTAGAAAGTAGTGTATCTTGGCAGGACCCTCTTGTCCGCTTCAAACAAACGTAATGGGCTAAGTTGAGGGAGGTTGATACACCCAAGATGTCAAATGCGTCAAAGATTGTGCGTCTGCGATGTATAAAGCTCAACCTGATGATTGTAAAGTACCGAGATCGAATCCCAGCTGTCACCAGGTACGAATGAGTTTATCTAAGTTAAGTTCATAATGCGGTATGTTCTCTTCTTACGGTAAAGGAAAAACATTGTATGATACATGTAGGTATTTTTGCATTCCTTTGGCTATTGTAAAAGCAACTTTTTGACTGTTTTTGATTAAGCATTATTCGGTACACAAGGGAGGAAACTGAAAACCGGCGGTGCGCAGCAGTCTGTGAGCCAGCACCAGCTGAGTTCGCTCCTTTTGTTGTAGTCCAACTTTCTGTACGTTATAAAAGCTGTAATAATTCTGTCTTGCAGCCATAAATATTTTTTCATTTTATTTCTTAGCCTATACGAAGGTTTAACACGCGTGAAGAGCGTGTCTATCTTAATTCGTGTACCTAAGTGACTAATTGAAGCGAGAAAGTTAGATAAGCCGCGTGACTAATTATGTTTATCTGTTTAGGTATTATATGTATCCGGATCAACTAATTGTGTTTAGAAGTTAATGAGATGAGATTACGCTTTTAATCGGCAAAACTATATTGCATTTGACATGTTGTCGTAGTGTCAACGTTATGATATTCAGATTCACATTAATATTCTTTATTAAGTAGGTATTTTACATTCATCGTCAAAATTAATATAATTAAAATAAAGTGTTTCTTATATCATAATAAACATAACTTTAAAAAACTATTATTACATAACTTTAATTTCATTACTCAATAATTGTATTTACTATATAGCTCTTATTTATTTATTTATTTTATTTTAATACTTTATTGCACAAAATTCAAATAGTGTACAAGAGGCGAACTTAATGCTACAAGCATTCTCTACCAGTTAACCTGAAAGTGAAACAGAAATCAAAAAGTAGGTGGGTGCAATAAAATGACATTTACTTTAAAGTAGTCCGGATTGAAAATATTACGACAACATGTCAAAATCTTTATGTTTTTAACGAATAGAATAAGCCCCATGACACAATTTATCTTATCTCCTAATTTGTTTCAATAGGCCTATTGGGTTTATTTCCTTCAAATTATTTCACGCGCTGAAAAAATTACAAAGGGGTCCTATAAAAAAATCCATGGTACGGAGAAGGCCAATGAGTACACAGGCCATCTGATGGTGAGTGGAATCTGAGACCCATATATATTTGATATTTGTATGGTTGCCATACATGATGACCAAAATGGAACGCCATATGTTAATCATTTCACCGGTTGCTATCCCTACACAATGAAACGATCCAACCCGTCTACGTCCACATGTTAAATAATGTTACTTTAATATGTAAACGTAAAATAATCCTGATAAACGTCCCTACTCCATCCGGCGCGTCAACACGTTGACTACTTCCTTAAAACAAACGGCATTGTCCACTTATTATTTGCGATAAGCGAATAATCAAATAAAACAATTGTGTTACAACATGAGAATATTTAACAATGGACCAAAACGTTACAATACATATTATGTGGAATTTAAAACGTCGAGAATAATAAGGTATCAACATATTTGTGGCTTTTGCGGTAGAAGGTCTTGGACCGGGCGCATGGAAGCTTTAAAAGAATTTAAAAAAAAAATGTGCCTCAGGTGACCATAGGGCTGGCGCTTTCCTCGGCCAACGGCTAGCAATAGCTATCCAACGAGGAAATGCAGTCAGCATTATGGGCAAAATTCCCGGTGGTCCTGCAGTGGCCTAGGGGACATTTCGGCTGCTCCAAATTGAAAACAAGTAACCGTGTTTATGCAAATTTTACAGGAGAACCAAAAAACAATTACGAACTTAAAATACCGATATCTTGAAAAATATTTAATATTTTAAAAAGCGGTTTTTTTCTAGGGATTTGTCATAGTTTTGGCTATGATATGTGTGTTTTAATCCGGTATAGCTAAAGCCGTTTTGGGACCGCAGGTGAAAATGTGTTTCAGCATGGTTATTTGGCATAAAAATAATAATACCCACACTAAAAACAAGTATGTATATGTTACTTGTTTTCTGATAAGTTTTTGCTTAAAATGAGCTGTTGATCAGTCTCAAATTTTGAAAACAGACTTGTAAAGTGGTATGACTTGCAAAAATTATACCATTACCTTATATAAATATAAGTCTAAATTGAACGGTATAATTGATCTATTTACATTTTTAACTACATTATTATATTTTTGTCGATAAAATATTGAACGCCAGTTGTAGTTGTATTTAGTTCATTGTAAAAATTATATTCTTGAAAAGGGTCAGTATCTAAGAGCAACTTTTGAGTTTCTTGATAAATGTTAAGAAATGAATCGGTAATAGGCGGTAATTCTATTTGTAGGTCCGTGAGGTTCATAAGTTCACTCGAACTTATAATATCACTAGGATCATTATCTCTGTTAGGTGTAGAGGATTGTCCTAAAGATGTGTGTTTATACTGGTTATGGTGTCCTTTATCCGTAGCGTGAGACCTGAAATAGGAAAATCGTGTTCACTGTTCACCTACGGCAATCACACTCAAAAATGTGGTACATGTTACGCATTTTGTCAAAAGAACGAACGAATATAAGTCGTATTTGTTTGTTTAGACTACTTAAGTACAAGTAGATAAGTGAACATTGACGGTACTTACATTTCATTTTCTAAACTCATCGCTACTAACTTTCTTCCTCGGCTATATTTATTTTGGTTTTTTTCCATAGTTGCAGTTAAGGTACGTTAAACTTCTCAACAGCAGTCATGACAGTCATGTCTAAAAATATTGAATCAATCCTTGCGTTTTGTTACAAATCTTTGTTAATTATAAACATTAACAGCATCTTAGGTAATTAAACAACGTCTTAGATAATATTGATGATAATCTTAAAATTAGTAGGTAAAAGAATAATGTGCTATTATTAAGATATATTTTTAATTATGCCATATCATTGTATTTTTGTATTTATGTAAGTTTATAGTTGGCTTTTTCATTGAATATGAAAAAAATATGGATTAACAAAACGCTAATATTGGTAGGTAGTTGTGTTATTGGTGGATGACCACTACGGTGAAAACAAGCAAGTGAATTGTAATCCAAGCAACTGCGGAACTATAATAGTTTACTTCGCATTTTGGACCAAGATGAAAGCAAGCAACTATCTTAACCAAGTAGAAAACAAGTATCATTGCTTCGACTTACTTGATTCTAACTTGGTTGTAGGCGACATACTTGAATTTAACTTGGTATTTTTTTCAAATTGAGTTACTTGAAAAAATATTTGACAAATAACTAAAAAACCATGTACAATTAAAATAAAATAAAAATGTAGCTATGTGCGTCTCAAACCAAGGAAACAAAAAACTTAACAAAATTTTTTTTTCCAAAAATGGACTTGCTTGTGTTCAATTTGGAGCAGCCGATTTGTACATACAATACAAAACAAAACACTTTATTGAAACACCACATACACCACAACAGATATACACGAAAATAAAATAAAGATTACATTGTCATGCAGAGTCAACAGGCTGTCTTATTACTAAATAGCGATCTCTTCCAGACAACCTTACAAAGAAGAGATACACATACATACATATTACAGTTACTTAGAATAAATTAGTTACGTAGACGTGACGTCTCTAAGACGTTGTAAAAAAATATCGCCGTATAGCGTGACATAGCTCTGTATCGCTCAGTACCTTCTTCTAACGACTCGCGGCATTATAAGTTAACCTTTGTGAAGAAGAACTGTTTTTTTTATCTTGTAATTTTTATTATTTATTATTATTTAAAAGCCCATATACATGTTTATTATAAATTAGGTACGCATTAAATTTTAAAAAATCACGCTATGCATTAAATAAACAATAGTTATAATTTAACCATTAGTATGTTTGCTATAATTTATCAAAAATGACGTCTGACAGGCTCTATCTACGTCAGTAGAATGTTTCTAAAAGAGTCACCACAGTTGCCTAAAGCATTACATTACCCTGTAATGCTTAAGGCAAAAAAAAAACGAGAATGACAAAACGTTGAAACGTTAAGAGGGCAGTTAAAATATTAGATTTTATCGATTGTATCAGGTTATCGGATTTCATTTCATTGAACGCTATATTCTGCTGAAATCATCATGTGTTTAGGATATCTTATGAAGATTGCGAAGATTAACAAAAAAAAACGATACATAAATATCTCCGGGTGATAACGTTTCTCACGTCCTATATCAAGTCCGATTTCCACGATTTTATATGTTGTAGTTATTATAAGGAAGTACGTACGTTTCTGATTTTTTTTTATTTAAGAAATATTTTCTGGAAAAGGAAAACGTACAGACATAGTTTTTAATGATACTCGTATATACAACATATCAAAGAGAATCGGACTAAGTATATGGGGAGAGAAACGATTTTATTTAGCTTCATATTCCTCTTAAACATTCATTGCGTAGTTAGGTTAGGTTAGAAATGTAACAACCAAAAAGAAATGCGGCGAGAAATGCGTTTCGATGAAATCGAAATTCTGCGTAACGTTCATTGAAAGGTGTTTCGGTAAAATAATAGGTAAGTAGGTACCAACCAACTATTAAGAGAAATTGTAATAAGCCCCTGGGTTCTCGCGTGGGTGCGCTTCAATCAGTCTAACAACATTTTGTATAATTTAGCATAAAAACCAATTGAATAATATCATCTGGCATACGATCGAATAACATGACTCATTTAGTATAACTATCTTTTTTTTTTTTATGACAGAGAAGGCAAACGAGCACACAGGCCACCTGATGGTAAGCGGAAACTGTGAACCATAAACATTCGCATTCACAAGACTACAAGACTAAGACTGCAAATGCGTCGCCAACCCTGAGGACTAAGATGGAATGCCTCTATGCTAGTCATTACACCGGCTGTCTTATCCCCAACACAACAGTGCGAACACTGCCGTGTGTTTTGTTGTTATTGTGCATTTTAAGTCAATTTCTTTTAACTAGGTTAGGTTAGGTTAGTACTGTTAGTACTGTTACCTCATTAATAGTAATGAAAGCCGTTACAAATATTTATTAATTTATGAGCATTATGGTTTTTGAAATTAGCATTCCATTCTATGCGTCATGATTATTAAGTATATCATCGGTTTATTATAGAGATCGAAATTACGCAATTGGTGTTATGTAAATTTAAAATTAGACCATTTGTTTTTATACTAAACATTACGCACCCTTCTCGCGTACTACCTATACTTGTAGGACAAAACCATCAAACCACTTAAATCTTTTTTTGTACAGTAACATAAAGTCCATTTTGGAAACACATACACTAAGATATGATTACGGGAGTAATTTCGTTTTTTTTTTTTAAATTTGTAATGCGTTACTTACCTACTGTTCCAACTGACCTTTTAGTTATTTGGTAAGCCAAGAGTGCACAAGCCATCTGATGGCTGTGGGATCTGTGTCCCCTAGACATTAGCATTCACAGAACTGCAATCCGAAGATTGCTATGACGGAATGCCTCTTGTCTTATCCAATGCGGAACTAAAGAGCATAAGTAAAATATTCCTCATTCCACTCTCAAAACCTGCAAAGTTCCAGTCAGTAAATGAAATGCATCTATAAGAACTATTCATCTTTGTCCTTTTCATTGCCAAGAACTTGGCAGATTTTAAGAGCTGTTAGGATGCGTAAAATTGTAACCAAATCACATGCATCTTCTTTCATTTCATTATCATCTCCTTGGCCTTATCCCAGTCATATGGTATCAGCATAGCATGTCTTCCAAACATCCCTGTTAGCCAACGTCTCAGCGGTCACACCTTTATCTCATATTATTACACAATCATAATCTTAAAATTAATTACAATTATATAACTTTTACTCACACAGTTAATGTCTGAGTTGGCGAGCATTTCTCATCTCCCACTAACTCTGGAAGTCATATTGCATTTCAGAGCTCAGCTTCATACAATTGCAGCTTAGTTTAATATTGAGTTAGGAACAAGTAGGTTACACTGAAGGCAGAGGTGTTTATAAAGTTATATATGAGAATGTTGAGCATTTTAAGCTCGTTGGTAACTGTGGTGCATAAATGCCAGTAAAGAAATATTCCTTATAAATCTTGTAATGTCTGTAAGACTTTTTTTACTAAAATATACGCAGTCTGTGCTGATCATCCGTGTTTAATTTAGAAGTTATGGGCCCAACACGCTTCCACTGCTCAGTTGACGTAGTAAAGCTGCAGTGGCCCGTTTTTAACCGATCGATTTAAATGCGGTCTCTTTCATACAGATTTAAACAAAACAGACGTTTACCGTCGCCGCGCTGTGTGTTAAGGCCATTAAAATTGCGTGACTAGTGGCTATGTCACCTGAATTTACGTCGTTCTCTGTTTAACTTTTAAACTTCGTGTTAGATGCTGCACGACTTTACTTCTACGTTCATTTTTTGTTGCTAAGCATTAATTTTTAGCCTACTGCTTCTGTATCGTAATTGTTGTCATGGTGCCTCTTCTCAATTTGATAATAAGGGTTGTCATAACAACGTCAACCATATGCTTGCAATTTAAAAACATTGTGAGGTGGTGGTAGGACCTTGTGGATGGTCTGTCCGGATCGCTACCACCATTTTATCCATTAACCCACCACCAAATTACTAACCAAACCAAAAAGAAATTACTAGTATGATGGATTCCATATCAGTCTTCAGGGTTGCAGTTTTGAGATTGTAGTCTTGAGATTTCAAATGTCTATGGGTCTCAGATCCCACTTATCATCAGGTGGCCTGAGTGCTCGCGTGCCTTCTTATTGCCATAAAAATGAGGTCATTCTGTTAGTTAGGTCTGCCTATCGGGCGCACAGTGGTGCCATCTAGTGCCTTTTTCATATTATGTTAATTTAGATCAATTTAATAATATATTTATTGCTTCAAGTGGTATTTCAAATGGTCCTTCGAACCGGACGCTTCTAATCTCTACCAACAAACTTTGTATTTCTTATTGTGACTCCATTTCGTATGAATATATCTAAGACCGGCTCTGATTGTTTAAGATTTAATGCCCAGCGGAAACGGATGTCGGACGATTGTTTGTAATGCCAATGCGAGGGCTTAGGGTCATGTTATTTTAAAAATAAATTCACCGTTCATGTTGATTTACTGAAAGTGTTAAGGCCTATTTTGTATACTTAAAGAGTACCATTACATCCACATATGTCACGTGTCAGTGAACTCTAACTATGAGTTAGAGTAAAAAAACAAGGTTTTATTAATAGAATCCCAGTCGTTTTGTAGCATGCCATTGAAATCTTATTCTAGATCATTAAAACTTAGGGTCTCCCCCGACCTTTCGACGTGAAATCGGTTTGAGCCGGTGAGAAAAAGTTTTATGTCCACGGAATAAGAGCGAAAACGACGTCATTCCGTTCGCATCGCCGAATCTAGACTAGTCTAGAATCAGAGCTCGTCAGGTAAAGTGGGTACCACTATGAACCTTAATGGTTGAGCCACAATAAAATCCTGTTATGTAATAACATCAATACCGTATAACAGCGTCAATTATTGAAAACTGTGTTACACCGAACCTAATAGCACTTTTGCTGCGACAAGGTTCTATAATGATTCAACCTTTGTACCCGTACCTACATGCCGAGTACATGGCATCACGCAGGTCACCTGTTGGTAATTTGAGATCTGTGACAGACATTTACATTCTTAAGAATTTAATCTAAAGACTGCAATCCTAAGCCTGCAAATGCGTTGCCAACCTTGAGGACTAAGCAATAATGGCTCAATGCTAGTAATTTCATCGGTTGTCTTATCCCCACACCGGAATACAATAATGCGAGCACTGTTGTTGTTAAAGGATAAGATGGTGGTAGCGATCCGGACGGAACCTGCACAAGGTCCTACCACCACTCATGTACTAATTTGTATTATAGGTAGGTACAGTCAAAAGCAAAAGAAACGGATGAAATAGGGTCTCAAAATAGTATATACAACAAATTAAGTCAAATGTCTCTGATTATTTTAATTTAGCATAAGTAAATTAACTCGTAATGTGTCATAAGTAGACCCCGTTATCTTGTCGCACTGAAATTGTTATTCAGTAGAGCGTGAATGTTTTTTTTTATCGACCTCTCGATATCGATATTTACATAATGCAATTGAATTTTCTTCTTTGTAAGTTACATATGAAAGGTAGCCTTTGTGTTAAACCAAGGTATATACACTCAAGAGCAAAAATACCGGGTCAGAGTTCGTTTTTCATACAAACGAGGCTATTTCGAAGCCTTGGTTCCTCGCCGGGGGTTGTTTTGAGTGAGGTTTAATGGTGGATACTCCGAGGTTCAATAGAGGAGGTCAAAAGTTCTTAAGATACCTAACTGATCGCACAATCGCTTAATACCACAGCGGGAGAGTTTGGGTCAGCATTTGGATTTCCTTACATTTTATTGGTATTTTAGATGTATTTCTGAACATGCACAATTCCGGCGTTAACCGCGCATTCATTCAGTTGGGTATCCTAGGCACTCTGGAAGTCCTGTATCAATGCTCGGGGTATTCATCATCAGATTTCACTAAAAGTATTCCCTGGCGAGGAACCAAGGCCTCGAGATAGCCTCTTTAGTATGAAAAACGCACACTGACCCGATTTTTTTGCTCCTGAGTGTATTAGCTGTCTGCATTTTTGCGTGAAAGAGTAACAAGCATCCGGACACATACATACAAACTTTCGCGTTTATAATATTAGTAGGATATATACAAGACATTTAGATAGTCGATAAAAAATACACTCACGCTCTACTGAAAAGTAATGACAGTACGACAAGATAACGGGGTCCAGTCATAACTAAGTGACATGCCTTTCAAACAGTTAGAGTTATTTTATTACTGAGTGTTTCAAATTAAACTAATTCTCTAAAATAGTAATAGTCAGTAATACCACCAAACTATTATACGTAGTCATAGTCATAGTCATAGTATTTTTATTTGTTCAACACAGGTGGGTACATAGTATAGGTACAGGTCTTATTCCACGGTAGTTTCACTGCGCTGTGCCGCAAGGCATACAAATTGTAGACAGTCAATGGCACGTAAGTGATCATATTAATTTTTGGAACTTTATGACCTCTCAAGGCCACCTCGGAATACAAGGCAACAACTATAACACCTCTCTTTTCCGTCAAGAGTTGAAATAAGTTCCTATTACTTCGTTTTTTTTTTGCAACATTATACCTACACAATCCCTTTTGACTGCTGTGATTACCCTAGATTTCATTTGGAGATTTTGTTTGACTTTTTATTGCTTCACGCTTGACACTAAAATAAAATTTTCATATCATTCTTTATTGAAATTTCCCGTAAAGAGACAGTTATGCCATCGTTTACGATCATTTTCTTTTGACAAATTAAATATTCAGTTGAAAATGACAGTTAGGTAAAATCTTTTACATCTGGGGCGTCATGCTGGAACATGTTTTGAAATGTTGATCACTTTATTTGACGTTGACTGTACGTGCTTAATGTGTATTGTTTTGATGATGCTATTGTAACCAGAACGGTCAGCACATGTTGGCCGCCATTGCTTATCGCTCGGATCTCCCTTTCTATCCAGTCTGTAACGATAGTGACACACCGAGCGACAAAATACAACTTGTGCTACCCGTGAAGTCCTCCACAGTATTGATAAGGGATGCTTTTCACAGCTTCAGGCCTTAAATTAAGCTGGTACGCCGAAACGGACAACGAATTCGCCTAAATAAATTCCAGCTCTATGACTTGTACCAAGTCAATGTGTACATAGCAAAATACAAAGTAGTTGCCGTCTGTCTCTCTGTATTAGCTTGGATGTTTCAAACTATGCAACTGATTTTAATGCGGTTTTATTAATAAATAGAGGGATTCAAGAGGAAGGTTTCTATGTATAATAAGTTCTGGTTTATGTACGGGTGTTACAGTAAACTGACATAAACCTAAGTGAAGCGGTTGCGTATCAGAACGCGTGAAATTAATAAAGAAATAAAGAAAATCATTAAAAAATATAAAAAAAATCAAAATTCAAAATATTTATTCAGTAAATAGGCCACATGAAGGCTCTTTACACGTCGGTGATATAGAGTGAATCTACCAGCGCTTCGGACAAGACCATCACAGCGGAGAAGAAGTAACATTACAAGGTAATAAAGTAATAAATATTTTTTATAAAACTAACACCAATTATTTGTGACATACATAACAAAGAACAGATTAAAACAAGAAGAAAGTAGCCACGAAATGGTCCCATCTCAGTGTAATGCTAAAGTCAACGCTGGTCTTCCCTTGGAACCAACAGGTGAAACCACGGAGGTTTACAGAAAAAATATAAATAATAAATGAGGAAAAATATAAGCGTAAAATATAGAAATTCTCAAAAAATAAGCCTAATCATAATCCCTAAAAGTTCATAGTGGGTATTTTCCGAAACCGTAAACATAGAACAGATTAGGAAAGGTCAGTTTAGTTTTAAAACAACACTGGAAAGTTTGATGACTTACGGAGACGTGGGCGCTAACAATGGGCCTCATAACGAAACTCAAAGTCACTCAGAGGGCTATGGAGAGGGCTATGCTCGGGGTTTCTCTGCGTGATAGAATCAGAAATGATGATATCAGTAGAACTAAGGTTACATACATAGCCCGAAGAATAGCTAAACTGAAGTGGCAGTGGGCAGGACACATTGCTCGCAGGACTGATGGCCGATGGGGTCAGAAGGTTCTGGAGTGGCATCCGTGGACCGGAAGACGAGCCGTAGGTAGGCCTCCAACAAGATGGAGTGATGACATCGTTAGGATCGCGGGATCGCGGTGGATGCGAAAAGCACAAGCTCGGTCTGAGTGAAAAGTCTTGGGGGAGGCCTAGGTCCAGCAGTGGACGTCTTTCGGTTGACATGATAATGATGATGATGACTAGAAAGTTTACGGTGTCATAAGAAAAAGATAAAGAGACATTTATTCGCAACAAAACAAAACCACATTACCTACATAGATACAAAAAGAAATTGTTGCGAAACGGTCCTAACTCAGCATTCGCTAGCCGTAAATACCATCAAGTATTATGAACTTTTAGGGATTATGATACATTAGACTTAATAACTTTAGGCATTCTAATACTAACTGGTAGTACAATAGAACAATGTACATATAGGTGCACATATATTATAGGTACACGTGAACTTGTGCCATGAAACGTGACACCATCAGTCAAGCAGATTATGCGGTTTTGTGTGGTGCTGTGGCTTGGTGGTCTAGTGATTGACAATTGTTTATTTTTATAGAATTTTAATGTGTAGATGAAAAAACGTAGACGATTTACGTATGGTATAACACATTTTGAATGATGTCATTTAGTTGAAATTTTCAAAAATATATTGGACATATTTATCAACGCATTGAAACCTGTTTTTATCTAATTAGCCGCCGCTTCAGTTTATGTGTTTACTGTAACATGAAACATCTATACATAAATCAGAATTTATTACACATAAAAAAAACCGTGAAAAAGAAAAACTGATGGTGAAAACCACATCGTAATTATATCATAACCGATATACAGACCGACGGAGGCGGAAATCAATTTTGTTTTATAATTTGTAATAATAATAAAGAAGACACGTTTTGTAAATGCGAATGTGTAAAAATGTTTATTTTTCCATAACTGGCGACTTTTTCGTAAAGTTTGGACAAACACATCCCAGAACTGTTTTCGATTCGGAGTTAATGAAACATAATGAGATTTCGTTAATGACACTGCAGAAATATAACAAGAAATATGTATTTTTTGCATCTGTATTAAAGAATTTAAAAAAAAACGTGCTTTTGCGATTAACTCATAATTTAATGCATTAAAAACCTTTTATTAAATAAAGATTTCTTTATTTCTTAGTATATTTTATGAATAATAAAATTATAACAAATAAAATGACACTTGACTCTAACAAAAATTAGCGCTTTAGAGCTTAATATTTCATAAACGGAACCCTTAATCGAAAAATAGTTTTCCCAAACCCGCAATATTTTTGAAGACCTATCCAAAGACATCCCACGCTATGGGGAAGACGAGAAAAAAAAATCATCCCCACATTTAGGCTCTCTAAGAACACTAAAAAAAAATTTTTTAGATAAGTAGTGTATATTCATGCCAAATTACAGCTTTCTAGTACTAAGGGTCTCTGAGCTAGGCTGCGGACAGACAGACGGACGTGGCGAAACTATAAGGGTTCCTAGTTTGACTACGGAACCCTAAAAACACTGTTCAACTATTTCATTGCTTTATCAAAAAAAAGTTATGAAAATGGAATTCAAAATGGCGCAAGTAGCAAGGCGTTATAGCTACTGGCTGGTTAGAATAACTAAAGCACATCCAATATTGGCCTTAAACTACGTAAATATCCAACTAGCTCGTAACGACCGCGTGCCCGCGGCATCCCGGAATTCCCAAACTTTGTACTCAACGTACGGGAAGCTTGCCAAGTTTCTAGTTACGTCCATAGTTTGCGAAATTTCTCTATATTCCATAAGATAAAGAGTTCGTCTTACGAGTATTACCAGATTTTGTTTAACTTGCATCGTATGTAATTTGCAAGTCAATTTTGCAACAGTTCCCGTTAATGGAATGGGCTGAAACTGGACCACATTTGTAAACCTTAAGAAAATGCAATATATCCAACTAGCTCGCTTCAATAACATCCAAAAGCTTATCTTAATGCAGTAAAATAAATTAAAGTATGTGAAAACAATGCATTTTATTCATTTTAGACATCATGTTTCATAGAGCCATCTACTGCTTAAGACCTACACAATCGATATCTAAATAGAAATAGTGTAAGTTTATTTTTTTCAAAACAACCGGTTTCGATTCCCGGGTTGAGTAGAGGTTTTTTTTAAATATATTAATGCAGTTTTTCTTCTATATAAAAAAAAGATAAAAGATATTTATTCAAGTAGGCCGCACGGGCACTTTTACACGTCAAAAATCTACCAGCGCTTCGCAAGTGACCACTGCTGAGAAGAAACGCCGCAAGAAACTCAAAAAAATTGATGACATGGTTCCTAAGAACAGATCTTCATATGTCTTATAGTTTCAGGCGACTGAGGCAATTAGAGCTGCAACCGGAACGACACTCCAGCTCTATTCTAGGCGGTACAGATGTAGTGCATAATTGTTTTCCTTCGTATTTTCACGGAAAGGTACGAACGCGTCTTGCTATTTCAGTCGGTCACAGTACAAAGAGTACTGCGGTTGACTGAAATAGCATGACACCTTCGTACGTTTCCGTGAAAATACGAAGGAAAGCAATTATGCACTACACCTGTATATATTTATATTGATCTGTTATCGTATTGTCACCGTTTTGATAGCTCTTATTTACTTGACAGTGATGGCGGCAGAGTTACAAACAATACCATAACAGGTCAAAGACGATATGGTTTTTACTGCCTAGGATAGAGGCCCAGACTAGTATTCACCGAGCCCAAGACGGAGCAGCTTGGAGAGCGGTGGTGAAGCACGCTCACCAAAGTCACATCCTTCAGATATGAGGATATGGCAAAGAAGAGATAGAAGATCGGTTTGAACACATTTTTCAGGGTACTGTGCCCGAAGGAGCCCAACAGGACCCTATTAGTATGCCTGCGCTGCCCGGGGTTCCGTCCGTCCATCCATTAATCCGTCCGTCCGTCTACCTTTAATGAGCTGTATCTTTCGACCCGTAATAGATAGCGCGTGGTTACTTTATTGAGAATAGGTATGTTGTTACGGCGGACATACTAAAATTTTGTTTTTAAAGAATTTGAAATAATAACGAGTGTCCTGATACCAGAAACGTATTTTTTCAACGTATTTTTATTTTTGTTGTATGGTAAAAACGCCAAATTTATTATACCAGCGGCAAATTTATAACAAACTCTGAAGAACAACCAAACAATACTAAAATTTGGTCAAGGGTGAGCGCTGATTCGATTTGAAATATAATTTAAACCCTCGGTGAGCGAGTCCGACTCGCACTTGACTGTTTTTTTTATTTACCTTGCCAAATCCTTGATTATCCTCCGGCTTAGGCGCTGTATCGAACAGATTCAGCCGCGAGTTCTGGAAGAAGTCCCCACTCGAGTTCTGTCTCGAGAACAGCTCTGAGGTGGAGCTCTCCCTCGTCAGAGAGGGTCGAGGCTTCACGAAGGGGTTGTTTCTTCCCCGGTTCTGCTTGATCCAGTTGAACTTGGTGTTCGTGGGTCCAGGGGACGGAGAATCCGTGGAATCCGTCGTTTCTGAGGACGACTCTTGGGCGGACATTTTGGAGCCAGTTTTAAACGGCAGTTAAATGTTGCATGAGTTTAGTTAACAATTATTTAATTTATTTAAATCACTAAATAAGTAACACTCACTATAAACACTTAAGAGAACACGTTTTTTCCAAGTCACAAGGTCAGCTGGGTCCGATGACGTACGAAAACAAAAACATTAATGTTTTTGTTATATGTAAATGCGTGCGTTCGTTGCGGGAGCTGCGCAAGAGTGCGCGCCGCGCTGCCGCGTAGAACATAGATATAGTATGATTGCTTACTCCATTCATTACTTATGTTTCGATCTACGCGCTCGTTTTGGGATGTTTCATAGATAAAGCGGAAATTTGGTATAGGTACTTCATGGTGTTTAATTAATGAGAATATAAAATTAGGTACAGGTTGTATATGATGCGGCGTTGTAATATGTAAACGGTAAAGACCGATGCGTGGTACATTTTAAGTCTCGGCAAGATCTAAAATTAAAAAAGAGGTCAAATTGAAAGAGTCTGAAAAGTTCGAACTGTTGATCCTATTTTTGGAATTTTAGTAGGATTTATTTAAAAGACGAGTTAGCCTGTTAAAGATCTTTTATGTAATCTATATATTAATATAAACATATATCATTACTCTTCCTTTGCTGCGTCGTAGTCGTGTAAAGAAGAAACGGACTGACTGATTGATCAACGCACAGCCGATACCGCTGGGCTGCACCTAAGGACTTGAAGTTTAGAGGGAGTATTCCTTGGATATCTTAGACCGCTGTCCTATCCTCTAGTATATCCAAGGAATACGGCTCCCTCCAAATTTCAAGTTCCTAGATCCGAATTATAGGCGGATGCTAAAGATCAGTTGGACACAGAAAGTGACGAATCAAGAAGTCCTGCTACGTGTCAACATGAAGCGATGTCTTTGGGATAACATACGCCAAAGAAAGATTGCATATCTTGGCCATGTACTACGGCATGATAGATACAACCTCTTACAGCTGATAATGATGGGAAAGGTCGCTGGCAAAAGACATGTAGGCCGCCGGAAGAAGTCATGGCTGAGGAATCTCCGGGAGTGGACTGGTGTCACGAGTGCTGCCCATCTGTTTCGCCTCGCGAGAGAGAGAGAAAAGTTTTCACAGCTGACTGCCAACCTTCGCTAGTTGGACAGGCACATTAAGAAGAAGAAGATCCAGCGGTTTCGGCTGTGCGTTGATCATTCAGTCAGTCAGTTTCTACAATTTCCATTTCGGGGTAATAAGCCATTACTTCTGTTTTTATATTTGCGGGCCTAAAATGGCATTTCCATCCCTAGGGCGGAAATGTCATTTTGAATAAAGAATTCCTCAAACACCAAGCCATTTTTTGCTCTTTTCTAAACCATGGAAGAATCTTACACAGCCAACTATTCAAAACTCGATTTGATTTTTTTATCAAAACAATCGATTTTAAATGTTTACTACAATACCTAAAGGCAGAGTTCGTGACAATATCATACAAAAATTTTGTTAGCTGCCCTCTCACGTCGACTGTCGAAATAAAACGTAGAGTGTTTAACTATAAATATCTCGGAAATCTCGGGATGCTATTGATCGGTTTCATCCCTTGGTCAACAATCTATTATGTATATATTAAGCGAGGCCGACTTTTGTACATCGCATCATATCTACAGTTATGGTCCGATTTTGATAATTGGTAAATCATTGGATTCATCTCATGCTGGAGAGGTACATAAAACTCTTCGTTTTTTTTAATGACAAAGTAATTTAAAAAAAAAAACTAGCATGCCTACGCCTAAGCGACATGGTGTCCTCTTAAAAAGGGTATAAGTACCAATTTAAATATCTGGGGCACTGGCTTACTAAGGACCACAAACACGATGGTTCACTCGTTAATTAATTTACGTATTGCGAAGTTTGGAAGCGTTGATGTCTTTTTAACCTTTTTGACGTGTGTATGTGTATCTAGTCTGTGGCATCGCAGCTCCTATATGGTTGAACCCATTTCGATGCGGTTTATTTGAAAGCAGGTTACCTAGCCGTTCTAAGGTAGATTTCATGGAAATCGGTTTGGCCGTTTAAGGGATATCAGCTCTGAAAGAAGGGGTCACCAAGGGTTTTGTAAAACAAAAATCTAGATAGTTAAATGGGGTCTATATCGGAATCCATAATGTTTTTTACGCATTACATCGTTTGGCCGAGAACATTTTTTACAATAGACAATAGACGTTTATTAAATTCTGTAAAGTCTGCCTAAAAGGTTAAAAATTATGAGTATTCAAAGGGGTCCCACTTAAATGAAATGTGGGTCAGTAAGCTGTATTATTATAACTCTAAAAGATTTTTAAATGACGTCATTTATAAATAGCAAAAATGTAATTATGTCATACTTGTATTGTGCTCATTACATTTTTCCCACATTTGTGTCATATATTCGTGCTTATGTAATGTTATACACATACCCAGTTATGATATTATACAGGTATTATGTTATGCCATGCAGTTGGCATAGCAATACCATGAATCACTTATTCTTTTGTTATTTTGTTACCGAGTCTGAAACTGAAACCGACGTTATCAAAACCATATGACATGTGTTTTACACGTGCGAGGGTACGTATGTTTTTACAAGTGTAGCAACTGCCATCGTATGATTTCATATTTTTGACAAACCCTTTAATAGTTTTTAGAGGGCGAATAAGAACGGCCGTTTATGCACTTGTCCATAAAAGCGTTTCTTTTTCGCATTAATAACGTTAAATGTATGTACAGAAGTTAAAAACTAGTCAGGGGATATTATTAAAACAAAATTAAAAATATGGTATCGGAAAATGCTATTCAACTAACTATGTTTTTGGGTTTAATAATACCCGTTTTATTCTCGACTTACATGTGCATTCTAGGCTTAAGTTGATAAATGATTCTTTTTATGCCCTAGTTACATAACCTATTACTTTATGTTATTAACTATGCCCAGAGAATAGAAATAGTAGTGAACTCGGTATTTAATAACATGAAAACGATCTCGCAACCATTATAAATATCATTATTACCATCTAACCAAATCATCTTCACGCTTCTCTTTAATAATCACCATTATCCTGATTTATTGTACCTAGTCATTTAACAAGAAGAAATAGAAGATAATCTTTCAAAAGGAGAAGTTCACCGTACACGTTATTCTGAAATGTATGTAAAACTTAGTTGTATATATGCAGCATCATAATCATCATCCTACCCGAAAGACGTCCACTGCTGGACATAGGCCTCCCCCAAAGTTTGGCACAAGGACCGGTTCTGCGCCGTAAAAAATACAATATTTACAAAATAGGAATGTCCAACGACGAACTTATACCTTACAAAAAACTCTTAACTAACTAGACATATAGTATGACATGCTGGCAAAAATAATATGTGGCGAAGGATCGGGCTCAGCGTCTGCTGTCGCCGCGCTTCGGCAGCATCGCACTCTCACAGTAATGGTTTTCAGTCCGTCCGTCATACCGTGAAAAATAAACATATGCAAAAAATATGTTTGAATGTACACTCACGAGCAAAAGTAACGGGTCAGAGTGCGTTTTTCATACTAAAGAGGCTATTTCGAAGCCTTGGTTCCTCGCCAGGGAATGCTTTTAGTGAAATCTAATGATGAATACCTCGAGCATCGATACAGGACTTCCAGAGTGCCTAGGATACCCAACTGAATAAATCTGCGGTTAACGCCGGAACTGAGCATGTTCAGAAAACATCTAAAATGGCAATAAAATGTAAGGAAATCCAAGTGCTGACCCAAACTCTCCCGCTGTGGTGTTAACTGGTTGTGCGATCAGTTAGGTATCTTAAGAACTTTTGACCTGCTCTATTGAACCTCGCAGTATCCACCATTAAACCTCACTCAAAACAACCCCAGGCGAGGAAGGAAGGCTTCGAAATAGTCTCGTTTGTATGAAAAACGCATTTTTGCTCCTGAGTGTATAAAATCTGTATGGTAATATTTTTAATTCTATGGTGCACATTTGAAATGTATTTTTAATCTTGTATGCTGCAGACAATCAATTGTACAATACACATCCGTTTACCTAGTTCACATATTGCTTAATATCTCTAAAGATCACAAACAAGTAGAAAAAATCTTCCAGGTAAAGTTTTGTTAATAAAAATGGTAAAATTTAGTGGAAAATAAAAAAGGAACTTGTAATAAAAATGTTTTTTTGTTACATATATTTAGATGCATGTGTCAGTTAGTTGTGGTAGAGCTAGCTGTTGCCAAAGTATACGATGCTGAACGAGCTGTTGCTGCCAAGTTCCGTTCAGTGAATGGGATAGAGTTATATGAGTCGTATAGCGCTCTAGCTTTCTTTGGTTTACGACTTAACAACTCGGTTAGCCTAGTTGGTAGTTTTCGAAGCTAGCGGTCTCGGGGTCAATCCCGGTATGGGCAAATATTTGTGCGATGTGCACGAGTTTGGTTCCTGAGTCTTGTATATTTTCTATGTATTTAAGTATATATTTCTCCATATATATGTAGGTATGTTCATCGTGGTCTAGTGCCCATAGCATAAGCCTAAGAGATTAGTTTGGGACCAGGCCAATATGTGTTACGTTGTCCAATGATGTTTTATTTATAGAGGCGAATAACGACAATAACATTATAATTCTTAGGCAGTCGGATAAACATATGGTATATTGTAATTAAATAGTTCAAGAAAATTAATAATCTTTAACAAACAACAGTTCAGTTTCAGGGCCTATGGCTATTTTTGTTCCATGGTGTAAATAAAACTGAAGTATCTTTTCTATTCGGTAAAACAATATTGATTTTAACATGTAGTGTCAACGATATGATTTTATTTTATCATGTGGTATTGACTTGACACAAGCTCATTGGCTTGATCAAGCCATTAGTGTCAACCAATGGCGGCTAAGTAGAATATGATGCACGTCAAAAGAAATTAAGTTTTGCCGAGTAAAGTAGGTGGGTGATTATTCGGCGTTTTAACCGCCGTCATTATTGTCTTCGCATATTATTCAAGATAAACTTTTTAATTGTCTTATGATTTTAAATTGAATTAATACTACCCCCGGGTCCGTTGACTTTAACATCAAAAGTTGCTGGTAATTATCATTGTTTTCGTCAATATATTGAAGACAACAATGACGGCGTTTGAAACGCCCAAATATTCACCCAGGTACGGATGTGAGACCCATAGACATTCCTGAAATGACGTTATCAAAGCAAGATTGGCTAAACGAAGATAGAATAACAAATCCGTCAATTCTGTATTAGGGCAGCATTTACGTCACATACCAAATACAAAGAAAATAATGGATATAGCCAATTATGAAATGGAAATATACCTCCACAATTGTCTCGGTACGATACTAAATCGATACGTAAACAAGGGTTGCTAATGAATAGCTTGCAAATCGCTCCGTCTGCCCGTGCAGGAATTGGTTTTGCAAATACGACGTGACGTAGCTCGCAAGTCAATATTACGTCGGTTTGATATCGTTATTTTCGAGAACGTGTATCTGGTCCATATTCGAAATTGGAGTGTGCAGTGGGTGTTTGACAAAGTTTAGGTGGTGAAATGATCAATGGGTGAAAGGGGGAGGCACTGTCCCATACTCCCAGGGCTTGGCAACGGTTCGAACGATACCGGTTAATTATGCTTGTTAGCCAGGTTAAACGCTCGCTCCGAGCGAAATCAATTTGCGAGCGTTAGTCAAAGTCAAATTCTTTATTGCATGACTATAGGTACAAAGATAAGATGTTAAGTAATAAGGACAAATTCCTAAATCTATAGCCTACCATTATCAATGGTGTACAATATTTTAAAGTCTTAACCTAAATCATTATCATTATTTAAACATAACAATTTAATATTCATATTTTTCCTTTATTATTTAAAAAGTCAGATATATTGTAAAACATTTTATTCAACAGCCATTCATTAAGGGCTTTTCTAAATTTAGGTACGTGTCAGGTACATTATTATTATCTTAATTATCATGAAGTAAATACTATTTCTATAAAATGCTGAGCGAACAGGATGAACATGTGTTAATTTACTGTCATGACGAAGGTTTTTTTTATACTTTACGTTATGAACTTATGATCACTGGGATTAACCAGGTATTTTTGGTTTTTGATTATTCCTGCAGTTGGATGGTGGCGACTAAAATGATAAGGCCGGCTTGACTTCACCTCCAATCTGAGCAAGTGAAAATGCAAGTAAAGAGCTAGCTTACAGGGTACCAAAGTCGAGTAAATGATGGCGGTGTTAGCAAATTAGCGAGCGAAATTAATATTACACCGAACATTACGCAGGGTGGGTGAGTACCGAGTTAACAGCAGATAGAGGAGAGTGGAAGAAGAAGACATGTGGTGCCGACCCCACTTAATGTGGGACAAGGGCAGGAGAATGATGATGAAGTTTATTTTAAACTTGAAAAGGAATAAAGTAACCACGGGTTTTTTTTTAAATACTGTTTATTTGTGTTTAGGAAATGTACACAATAACAAAGTCTTTGTATTTTTTTTTAGGGTATCAATTAACGTAATTTAATTTGTTTAAGTAAAATCTTTGGAGTCATTGAGAGTAATGATTGCCCATATTCCGATCTCTGGTTATAACGGAACAAACAGACAAACACGCTCGCATTCATAATACCTATAAGGATAACGATTCTATCAGAAATCGAGCACGAACACCTCGTGGAACTTGCGAGTAACCGAACTTTATCCATATAACTTCGATTAGCTTTACTTTACCTACTTAGGCTTATCCTTTACAAAGTTCGGAAAATGTAGGCTTGCCATCTTTTGAAGAACAGATGGGACACGGTCCTTGTTGGCACGGAGAAGGTAACCAAGCGTAAAGATACTATGGATGGTATATCCCACTTATGTCAAATTTCACCAACCATTTAACAGACGATTAGAGTGTTAACAGCTGTCAAGTCGATTAACATTGATTAGATACCATTTAACATCGCACCGCAACATCTTAAACCGTAGGTTAGTAGGTTGCTAGGTAGTAATAATCAATAAGATAAGAAAAATAAGATTATAAGAGTAACCCTGAATAAATTTGCTTTGTAATGCGCCAACGAACTATGAATTGGTAAGCTTCTACCAGAAATGTCAGTCACGATTCTCAAAAACGATACATATTGCGTGCGTGAGACGTTGGAGCACGTACCTATGCGTATACAACCGTTCAGGCGCCGTCCAATATACAATACAATACAATACAAAACGCTTTATTGAACACCACATACACCAAAGAACGGATATACAAAAAAAAACATACATACAGAGTCAACAGGTGGTCTTATCGCAAAACAGTGATCTTAAAATACCTGGGGCTCTATTCCAATCGGCAAAACCTAATTGCTTTGGATCTACTATGAATCATGTAAGGCAGCACCAAATTACTTTAAATAGAAAATGAGTTCATACTTAGTTTTTTTATTGTAGTACTTACTTAACGGCTTCGGAACCCCACACTGAGCATGTTACGACATGCAGGTTTTTAAAATTTAATAGGTTTACTCTTAACTTGACTTGTCCATACCGTAACTACGGAACTTATTCTGCTGCAGCCATTGTTTCACTACCCCAACTTGATTCTGTAAATCGTTACAATCTTGAGCTGGATAATCGCGAATCCGGATTTTGCGCGGCTGTTTTACAGACGCCGGACGCCCCCGGACATCCAAACTAGGACAAATCCAGGAAATCCCGGACGGATGGTGGCCCTAAGTACCCGGCTTGTTGGCAAACCTCCATATTTCCCTCCCGGTCCGACCGTAATTCCAGACTCCCAGTATTTTTAGTATTCATAAAACAATAAATATTTACTGGGGAATAGCGAAGCGTTACCAACGAAAAATAAAAAATCTTTTGGCAATGGGATAAGATATAAATTTGCATGACGGTTGCTGCGTAGCGCCAGTCTCTTGGGAAACCCTTTGGATTGAGCAAATACAGTTTTTGAAGTAGAAAAAACAATTACTTAAATAGAAACCTGTGCTTCAACTCAATAAAATACATGTAGATCGGCGACGATGACGGCGTCGTAAACGTAAGCCTAGGTAGTAGTGAACCTACAAAGCTAGCGGCAAATCTATCAGTCCTAAGATACGCGCTGGCCTTGTTGGTAGTGACCCTGCCTACAAAGCTAGCCGTCCTGGTGCCGGGATTTGAAATCCCGGCGAGGGCAGATGTTTGTGTGATGAGCGTGAATATTTGTTTCTGAGTCATGGATGTTTTCTATGTATTTAAGAATATATTCCTCTATATAAGTATTTATATCGTTGTCTAGTACCCATAGTACAAGCCTAGAGCTTAGTTTGGGACTAGGGCAATTGGTGTTACATTGTCCCCTAATATGTCCGCAATTAGTAATTTAACGTTCTAGAATGTTTAACTATGGTGCATGAGATGAAGAGATACACTTTCTTTTAAGTGAATAAAATAAAATCAAACTTTTCAATCGATATTTTGATTCCAGTTAGAACACTGTCCATCACAATTCAACACGGTAAAAACCAAATCGTCTTTGACCTGTTATCGTATTGCCTACGTTTTGATAGCTCTTATTTACCTACTTCACAGTAACAGCGGCCGTGTTAAAAAACAATACCATAACAGGTTACATACCTACAATTTGGATTTTACCATCTAGAATAGAGACGCAGATATGTGTCATCCGCACCAACCTATATTGTAAGAACTATTTCAACACACTTGCTCAAAACGACCTTTTTATTCCACCGATTTTTGGCTCATAAACCAAGATATTAAACACGCGTGCTTTTTCAGTATATTACGCACAAGTGCCTTTAGTTTATTAACCCAAACAATTTACATTTGTAGCCTAGTACCAAGTTGTAAGTACGAAGAAGAAACGATATAATTTAGTCGGGTTATACCTTTTTTTTTCTTAGCAACAAACAGTTTTTATGCGGCAATAACATTATCTACATATTTATTTCAATAAATTGGTGAAATCAGCTTTATTACTAAAAAATAACTCAATTTCATTAAAATCATTTAAATTTTTCTGTAATTTGTATTTTAAACATGAATTATTACATTTTAAATTTGAGTAAATGAAGAGTCTTGTTTTTTTTCGCAAGTGTGTTGAAAAACGTCGTATGTAACACGTGTGCCTGTGACCATAATATACGCGGCTTTCTTGTGGCGCACTCGCTGTCGCTCGTGCGCACACAATAGCGCCTTGTATACAATGGTCAACTTAGCACACTTGTATCATAATGTACTATTATCACCCTGTCCAGGGCCTCTATTCTACAAGATATAAAGATATTGTCTCCAACTCGGCCGGCATTACTGTCAAGTAAATAAGAGCTATAATAACGTTGACGATACAACAGTTCATAAGCAATATTGTTTTACGGTATTGAATAGAGGACCAGTCCAAACAAATGGAATGGCAAGTACAGAGTCCATCCACAATCGGATTTTGTTCCTACAATAGCTTTTTCAGCGATGTGGAGGTTGCGCAACATTGCCTATCAATGCACGGCAGGCGCTATTGTTCTTGTAATACCATTACTGGCGGCAATCCGCCCATCTTCCCTTTGAAAGTGGACCCCATTGTATCCAGTTTAATTAATACTGACCTGTTTGACTAAGATAACATTTAAAACTAGTTAATTTTAAAAAAGTTATAGTAAATGGGAATGTTGGAAGTGGAAGGCCAAGCCGAACCTTCCACGATATGGGGGACGAATTACGAAAGGGCCAGGTCAGGAGAACACTAAACTAAGTGTGGAAGAAGCGAGGGAAGTTTGTCTGGATTAAAGCCAGTGGAAGCAAGTGGTCTCTGCCTGCCCCTACGGGAAAAAGGCGTGATTGAATGTATGTTACAAAAAACAAATAAGTAATACCCTCTCGTAAATCTTTTGTTTTTTGGAGAAAACAATATCTGTTAGCAATTTTAAGTTTCTAAGTTTGGGTAGTCATGCCGCCTAGTCTTCACCAGGGGCACAATAAAGCGGGTTCATGCCTCAGTAAGGGCAAATTTAGGGGGGAATTGGGATGAGCTCAAATATGATGTTCGTCAGATAGATTTGCATTTTGCATTGTATTGACAACGCGGTTATCTTAGTTGGTTGGGTACTTTGGTAGTGACCCTTTCTCCGAAGTCGCGGTCCTGTGCTCCATTACCGTCAGTGAGGGCATATATTAAGTGTGATGAATATGTTTATCGTTACCTAGTGCTTAGAGTACAAGCCTAGAGCTAAGTTACGTACTAGGTTATATTTGTGAGAGATTGTCCCTGATAGGTATCTACTCAATTTTGATGACACCTTTGGCGCTTGTCTACCAGATGTGAAATGCTGGTTATCCATTGTATTATAGCTGCAGTTCCTGGGTATGTGGTATGGTAGCGGGTGTAGGTGGCGTCGTTAAGCTGGATGTACATTGTCCCAAAAGCAATATGTTTTGAGCAAATGGGACCCTTCCAATCAGCTCATCACACCATTTTTTCAACTAATTATTACCCACGGCTTTCCAAAGTCTTAGAAGTACTAGGTACTGACCATAGTTCGTACCTATTTAAGTGGTGTTAGGTACTTGTTAAGGGTGTTAACCATTAGCCCGCCACCAAACAGCAGTGTTCGCATTTTGAGGATGTCTTGAGATAGTCTATGGATCTCAGATCCTACTTACCATCAAGTAGTCCGAATGCCTTCTTCTTGCCTAAAAAAAAAACAAATATAATAAAATGGACTGGCGCTGGACTCACCATGTGGTACCGGATGTGGGTGCCGCCGGAGCGCACTCCCTCGTTCAGCTGGATGGAGCTAATGCTGCCGGCGTCATCGTCCATAAACCCCGTCTTCTTGTATCGAGCCATCTGCAAATATTGCAGAAAAATTGTAAAAGTATGTATTTGTAGTCGACCCGACAGATATCCTGTCCATTTTTTTTCTGGGTACTTTAATAACAATTCGTTTTCAAAAAAAATCTTGTTCGGCTTATTACAAAATTATGCAAGTCTGTAAAGAAAGTGATGAAATTAAAATACATACATACATACATTAATTCACGCCTGTTTCCCAGAGGGGTAAGCAGAGACCACTACTTTCCACCTGCTACGATCCTGACAAATCTCTCGCTTCTTCCACATTCATACATCGAGTCATGCACGCACGTCGGTTTCGGGTACCTATTCGGCCCTTTTCCAGTATGCAAAACACAGCAATATAGTATTATACACAGTCTGTTTACTGTATTTATTTATTATGCTATTATACAGGGTTATTGGTAAGTCGACCTATTCCCATTAGGAGGTGATAGGGGTGACTATTTGCGATAAGTTTGACCCCCATATGCATTATGCAAAAGTGAACCATTTTTGAGTTATCGCGTTTATTTGTTTTTTTTTTAATTAGTCGGAAATTCAACTTGAAAAATTTATTACAAAAAAAGTATCAATTTAAATCTCTTTTTTTCTTCTGATTTACAAAAACGATTAAACACTGGTTATTTCTCAATATTAAAACAATAATTATCGGTCCAAATTTAAAAATGCGAGACGGAAAACGAAATTTTTTCAATATTTTTTGCGATCGCTTTCCACTAAAATGCCTTAAAACAAAAAAAAAACGTTATGAAACTTGGCTTGCAGATTATTTTAAAAACTTAACTGTTTTCTTAGCTCTCGAAAAATGCAAAACAAGTAGGAAATTATTTGAAAAAAAACTGAAAAAAAGTCATCACAAAGAAAGCGGGCGGAAACTAAAGTCACAAATGCCACTTCAAAAATAAAAAATAAAAAACATACCGAATTTAAATCAACTTTTTTTATTTGCTTTTGTACAAGATGAACTTGTTTTTCTTATGCAATATTAAAAAATATTATCTGTACACGTTTGAGAATGCGAGGCCGAAAACTAAACAATACATGTTTTTTTATCAAACTCCAACATAAATTACACGAAAACAGAAAAATTTACCAATACATTTGGCGTGCAGATTGCACATAAAACATTGACGTTTTTCCAGCTTTCTAACGAGCTATTAAAACTAACTGTTATACTCGTAAACACAAATAACAACATTAACTTATGGAAAAAGTAAGCGATTTTTAGTTTTATTTTAAATTAGTCAGACTAATTTCAGTCAGCCAAATGTATTGGTAAATTTTTCTGTTTTCGTGTAATTTATGTTGGAGTTTGATAAAAAAACATGTAAGTATTTTTTAGTTTTCGGCCTCGCATTCTCAAGCGTGTAAAGATTTTTTTTTTTAATATTGCATAAGAAAAACAAGTTCACCTTGTACAAAAGCAAATAAAAAAGTTGATTTAAATTCGGTATGTTTTTTAATTTTTATTTTTGAAGTGGCATTTGTGACTTTTGTTTCCGCCCGCTTCCTTTGTGATGACTTTCTTTCAGTTTTTTTTCAAATAATTTCCTACTTGTTATGCATTTTTGGAGAGCTAAGAAAACAGTTAAGTTTTTAAAATAATCTGCAAGCCAAGTTTTAAAACGTTTTTTTTTGTTTTTAAGGCATTTTAGTGGAAAGCGATCGCAAAAAATATTGAAAAAATTTCGTTTTCCGTCTCGCATTTTTAAATTTGGACCGATAATTATTGTTTTAATATTGAGAAATAACCAGTGTTTAATCGTTTTTGTAAATCAGAAGAAAAAAAAAGATTTAAATTGATACTTTTTTTGTAATAAATTTTTCAAGTTGAATTTCCGACTAATTTAAAAAAAAACAAATAAACGCGATAACTCAAAAATGGTTCACTTTTGCATAATGCATATGGGGGTCAAAATTATCGCAAATAGTCACCCCTATCACCTCCTAACGGGAATAGGTCGACTTACCAATAACCCTGTATACCATAATTTTACTCTTTGGATCAATTATAAAATCATTTTCATTTCATCAATTCCTTGACATAATTCTCTACATAACTCCGAGGAGCCATAATTCCGAATTGATCTAAATACTGCTTTTTCATAATTCCAAATGAAATGTTTTGATAGAAGGCTTTCTTTTTTCAATGTCGCTTATAAATCGAAACTACCTGCCTCCGTATAGCTATGTATTTCATATTAAATAGGTCCAGCATAACATTCGGAAAAACAATATTCGTAAATAATTTGGAATTATAAGATGTTCCCAAGTCAAAGATACAAGTTACGAAGATGGAATAAGTTCCTTGTCCAAGATGAAATTTTTGAAACCAACAAATCCAATGAATCTGAACTAGGATGGTGATGGCCAAGTAGGTATAGCGCAAGTTCTGTTGCCACTTTCCGACAGCATCATCAGGTAATATTTTTACCGTCGTATTCAGAGACTTCGATATTAGTTCCGTTTAAGTATTGTAGCTACATGTATGTGACGTGACCCCTGTCGCCAATTTAATGATTGATGTTATAGTTAATTATACGACGTAAAGCGATCTTTGTCTGTAAATGTGATCTTTCGACATTGTAATAAAGTGTAAGTCATTAAAATATGTATTTACTTTATACTGCAATGCTAACCGGCTTTGTTTTAAGAGCATACTTCTCCATAACGGATAGGGAGAGTTAAGCTTACATAACTATGATTCAAATTGGATGACTTCAAAGAAAAAGTGATTGGGCGGGACTTCATGGTTTAAAAAATCACACAGAAAATGAGCATTCGCTTCTAATATTGACTGTACATATCTCAATTAGAGAGGGAAAGACGGGAAAGTTATTCATTAGGAAATTACAGTTTATTTTAATTTCTAGTGGCTAAGGACAACGACAAAACATACGGTAGCAAACGGAAGCGGCAATTATTTACGTTAAAGGAAACTGGATCGATCCAGTTATGGGCGACATGTTGATGCGATCATGTTTCTCATTACATTACATTACATGAAGCTTGTCTCCATTTGTTTTATCATTAGTCGTAATCGTAATGTTTGCACTAATTGGAAGATAAAAATAACACGACATTGCCGAACTCGGCGACCGCCAGAGCGATTGAAATGATGCCCTCTCGCCTGGGGTCCAAGATACTGACGTATGTACTGACAGTTGGCAGTCGCTGTTTATAAATATTGATGTTTTTTGCGTTAGGTTTTTTATGTAATAATGTTATATAAATTAACATACTTAGAAGACTTCGTGATAACTGTAAACCTGTTATTTTGAATTATAAATAAATAAATTGCGATCGCCATTTTCAGAGCTGATAACTTAAGCCCACTTCTTTTGGCGGTTGAAACCCAACTAAACATGCTTTTGTATCCTAATGTAAATTTGACGGTAGGCCAATAGACAAACCAGATTCAAGGGGGTTTCCTTGAGTCATCACAAAAATTGTCGCATGCGGGAAATCTACAAAAAGGCTTTCCAGATTTTAATTATGAATGTATTGATTTTTTGAAATATTTTAATGAATGTGCTAATAAAATCGCTGTACAATGGTATATGTTGTGTATTAACACGTTGTCTACGCCCAAAGTTATGAAATTTTGTTTCGGACACGCAAAAAAGCGGTCAATTTCGCCGTTTATAGAATTTCAAGTTCGATTCTTTCGAAATCAATTAATACTTATACACCGTGTTTTTTTTGATTTACGATAACTTCGGCATATTACTAGGTATATCCATAGAAACTAATTGGTACATTAGATTTTTAAATACTGCGAAAAAAAATTTTTTTTTCGGTTTAGTACAAAATAATGAAATCTTTTATCTTTGGTCATTCTAAAAGGGCCTTTAGAGTTAACTAATAATCAGTGTCAAATACGTCTATGTTGGCGTGACATACACACACAAGTAAAGATAACACTTGACAGGTACAAGATTGTCACTTTAGACTGACGCGTATACAAACCTAACAATTGTAAACTCTTTACTCATAAGAGTCATATAAAGTATTAAAAGAAAATTGTTGTTATCAGTTAAGAGAGCCTTTTACACTAGTTTAACGTGATTAACTGATTAAATTTAAAAATTAAATATCTTTAAAACCGTTAGACTTATCATTTGTCTGTCTTCGGGAAATTAACTTTGTTTGACCTAAAGAACGTTCCCTTAAAGTTATCGTAAATCAAAAAAAACACGGTGTATAATTCAAGTAGAATACAATGCACAAAATAAAATATATATGTAACCAGACTCTATGTTTAATGTACTTGGAATTACAGCCCTGGGACCACAAAAAACGATCGTTTGAAAATTGACCCTTATAGGTAACTTATAAATAACCCAATTGATTTTCATCAAAGCTGGCTTTAACGCCCCTACTGTTTTCATATAGGGGGTTAAAAATGGAAGATGGAGATGGAAGTACTTTTACCATTAACTTAATAGTTAACTGAAAGAAATGCCTTCAAGTGATTATTTTCTTTTCCTTTTCTTCTACTCGTTTGATTTTTCGAATGCTTGCGTTAAATTTAAAGAATTTTGAAAATCTAGTTTTCGATTACAATTTTTAACTAGGTAAACCTTTTTTAGTTACTGACATAGTATAAGCAAATCGCTTCCCGCCGTCTGTCTCTCTGTACCTAAATACATACCTACGCTTAGATCTTCCATGCAAACTGCGCAACGGATTTTATTGCGGTTTGCAGCAATAGATAGAGTGATTCAAGAGGAAGGTTTTTATGTATAATACATTCTGGTTTATGTACGGGTGTTGCAGAAAACTAACTTACACCGAAGCGAAGCGAGGGCGGGCCTCTATATACAGTAAAAAACAAAGTAAATGGAATTTAATGTGGTTAGGCAGTGATTCTAGAGGAAGGTTTTTTATCGCAATCACACTTTTGATGTTGTGACGCTCTTCTAACTGAATAAAAGGTACCACAATAAATAATACGAGGAATAGATGCAAGAAGCGTTAAAACCAATTGGAACAACGCCTGGGCCTAGAACAGGTCAAACACGATAGGGTTTTTACCCCCTAGAATACAGTCCCTGAGCAATACGAGCCGCCAAGTTGCCAATGTTGGCATTGAAAGGGAGAGATGTACGACTCCTATAGCTCTCTCCCTTCTTCTGACCGGCACTTGGCAGGTTTTAACACGCTGATCGTGCGGAGCGCCGCGGGGCGCCTAATACTCAGGTCACGGTCAAGGCAACTGACTCGCATGTTATTCTGTTTTACTTGAATTGTTTTTCTCGATCGTGTAGGATCAGAGTTAATCCAAGATTGACGGACTTGTAGGTCAGACTTAGACGAGATAAATACGTAGTTTTCCATGCTAATGTTGTTGACGAAGCAATTAGTTTTAGCGTAGTTGGTAGCCAAGTTTAAGAGCAAATATTTATGTGATATGACGAGCGCAAGTATTTGTATCGTAAAGGTACCCAACTGTCCGGCTCCGATTTTGTTGATTTTGATATATGTTAGATAGTAGTTTAAAATAACAGACACGTATTATTTTTTAGCGGCCCAAACTCATCCTGTTGTCCTCACCTTATAAAGATATATTTTTTTAAAAAATTGCATGTTTCATAGTGGTTTGATTATAAATGTTTAAGATGAAAAAATTAGGAGCACGTGTTATATCGTCTAAAACTAATATAAAAAAAACAACAAATAAAGTGTATCTTCGATGATCTTTGAAGACAGTTGGGTACCTTTCCTTGTGAGTCTTGGGTTTTCTATGTAGATGTATAAATATTTATTTATCTATACCTACAAAGATAGTTAATCTTTGCTTAGTACCTTCACATACAGCCATAGTATAAGCCTAGAGCTTAGTCTGGGAGTAGATCAATATGTGTGATATTGTCTCCCAAGTTTACCTGTTTATATATATAAACAGCTAAACCCATTTTATGGCTATAGCGGCTAATATAACCTACTTCTACACGGATGGAGTCACGGACAACAGCTAGTCAGCGCTCTTACTTTTTAAGTTTAAAATGGCTGATTATTCTTACGGGCGCACTTAGAGTCAGCAACCTCCTGCCTCAGGTCTAGTTTTTCTATATTTAGCTTGCGACCGATGGCGATGTGTCGCAGAAGGACACTGCAGTGTTCTACAGCAAGAAAAAATATCTATTAATAAAAGCCCAAAGGAACTCTTGCGCGGTTCAAGGCCTTAATGTTTATGCATCTAAAAACACCTTTTATTTTGTAGAAACTGTGAATGCATATATGTATATAAAAACATTATAAAACAATATTTAGGGTTTGAATTAAATTTTGAATTAAATATTCCGTGAAAAGGACAAAGGCCGCTTGGAGGGTTAATGATGCCACCTTCCCGAACACATGGTTGAGGGAGGCGATGGCTGAGATACGCGTCATACTCGTGAACGGGTGCTGTCCGTGGGGTCCGGTCTGTTCACGCTTGCAAGGACCTGGTTTTCAGTTAAGTAGTTATTTCGATTATCGTTCCTGAAGTAGAGACCTCTTTATGTTGTTCTCCTAGTCACTTAATGTAACTTGTGTTAATTTTAAAATAATTATTTTGTATTACCTTGTAATCTTTTAAGTACGAGTATTATTGTATTTTATTATTGGAAAAAATTACTTTCTGCTGGAGTTTCTTGCGGCGCCTCTTCTCCGCAATGATGTTCTTGTCCGAAGCGCTAGTAGATTCACTCTATATTACCGACGTGTAAAAGAGCCCTCATGTGGCCAATTTACTTATTAAATATTTTTAATTTTGATTATTAACTTTTCCTAACAGTACTGGGTAAATATAAGAAGCCAAACCTGACTTTACCTGACACATTGCACACCCATGAAGTTTCCGAATATTGATAATGTTTGCAACAGTAACACAATGCTAAACTTACTTGCTGCGTGTGAAGGATTAATAACAGCAGCATTGTTTTGTTGCTGAAAGAAATTTGGCATGGAGATAGAACTTTGGAGTTTTCTTTTACGCGGACGAGTTGTATACCTAGATATATTAAAAGCAGCACTGATAGACATACAGAAATACATACCTACGTACAGACACACACACACACACACGCACACACACACACACACACACACACACACACACACACACACATTATTTTATACACACGTAAATAATACTGTTATGTCTGGTACCAATTCTCTATCGGTAGGTATTTAGTTGCCTCACGGAACCCTAAAATTGATAGGTAATTAAACTTTTAAACTTACCGTGTTTGTTTGAAGTCTAATAAACTCCTCTTCGTTATTTTGATGAGTGTTTTGGTTATTCTGTACTGTTTCCCGATAACAACTTGCACCTATTTCACGATAGCAACTTGCGGCATCACGAATCCTTAATTTGCTGTTATCTAGCACTGTATTTTGCTTCGAAAGCTCTAAAATAGCGTGTCTCCTTAAACCAATCATTTTTTATAATTTGTCATTAACATAAGGTTAATTTCAAGTATTTTTATGAATAAAAGTACGGGAGCACGTAATTAAGCGTGCCCGAGAAAGCGATTGAATGATCCCGACAGGTTCATACTAGATTGGTAACGCCGAAGTCAGGTATGAAGAGATACGGTATACACGCGTTACTCGGCCGGTTCACTCTTGTTGCGCTGTTCTCAGGTAACTTAAGATACAGTACGGACCTGTGACCAACTATGTGAAAATACATAGTTACAGTAGTTTTCATGGTGTATTATCTTGGAAAATAATAAGAAAATTGTAAAAAAAATATATTGTAGTATATGCAATTATGCAGTATTTAGAAACGAATCAGCCTGGTTACGCGTAACTGCTGTAACTCAAGATACGTGAGATCGGCCAGACACGGCAGTCACTCCTTTTCTAACCATATCATCTTTCACACAGTCGGTCCATCCATCATTTATTTGGTCTTCCCCTACTCGTTTAGCTATCTATATTCACACTCGAAACTTTCCTGACGATAATTTCAATTTATGTGATATTGTCTTGTGATATTAACTTTTTCTTTAAACGGTAAAATATTTTTTCAATTCGTTCATTGGTTCCGGAGAGTACCATCTACATACACACCAACTCACATAGTGAAATGAAACTAATGACACGATATATTTCGCGACACACGACAATAACCTTTTATTATCGTTCTATTTATTCCAACTGATCCAATTCAACTCGAAAATATTCGTACGCCATTAAATTTGTTTCAACTACTCAAAAATATCTCTGACGCGTTTCATGAGGCCATTAAGAACGCCACTAAGACAAAATTTATTTGAGCTCTATTCATTATCAAACTCGTATGATTCGCAATTATGTTGTTAGAAAATCAACTTTATAATTGTTGAAGTAAAGATTTAATTTATAGCAGTGTCTGTCTAAGCTAATTAAGATCTTTAGAAATCTGTTGATTAGTTTGACAGTGTTACAGTAAAGGAGAAGGCAACAACATCTAATAAGAAAGCTGCTCTGTGCAAGTCTTGGAAAATTAGGTGATCTTATAACCTCATGTGTAGATAAGGTCAGAAAAGCCGTGATAATCGCCAACCTACGGTAGGAGATAGCACCTGCAGAAGAAGAAAAAGGAGAAAAAGAGCAAGAAAATAATTAGAAGAAGATAAATTAAACGGCTCAGCAGCACGGTAGAGAAATAACTATTGGTTAGCAAAAAATAATACGAATTAATTAATGGACCATTCAATATATTTCGATAAAGGAATTAAAAGATGATAAAAAGTAAAAAACTGAAAACAAAAAAACGATAGTCCTACTTGTGTTTGACAAGACATTAACGAGTTCCTGGTTATAATTACCAAATCACTGACAGCATTAGTAGAGTAGGATACTTGAATCTGGAGTAGCCTGCTAGCTAGCACGGGGAACAACAATGGCGGATCTAGGGGGCAGAGGGTCTTGCCACCCCCGGCGGGGAGCATTGCCCGGCAACGAGATAGGGTTTGGAGGCCGACCCCTGCTTTGGAAAATCTGTCAGTTTCACCGGTCTTCGCCGGTCTTTATCTTTATTATTATTGTTACGAACTTAGTATACCTATTAAAAGTCGCTTTCCGCGTCTGTCTGTATATCCGCTAACTCCTAAACCACGCAACGAATTTAGATAACTCCTCATGAAAGGTTTTATGTATACCTATATATTTTTATTTTATGCACGGGTGTAACAGACAATTGTCATAAACCGAAGCGAAGCGTCTCAGGTTCAGCTTGGGCAAAAATGCTTTTGTATTTCGTATGTCCGACGTTTCAGTTTGTGCGTTCGTATATTAAGGACTACCGGTCGCATTTCTCAACCGATTCTCGTGAAATTTTGTGAACAGAGGGCCTATTGCCTAACGCACTCGCAATGCTGCAGGTGTCTATGGGTGACGGTAATCGCTTTCCATCAGGCGATCCGTCTGCTCGTTTGCCTCCTATACCATAAAAAAAAAAAAACTCAATCGACTTCAAAGCGGATAAATTGTTTTCATTTTGTATGCAGACAAGCGTTCGATTATCAAAATGAAAACAACTGCGATTGCCAGTGCGTTACGCAATAGGCCCTCAGGTTCGCTAATTATTTGGTATCTTTTGTCATTTCAGTGATACATTTTTTTAAATGGCTGAGATATGGGGATTTTTGCGATGACAAACTTATTTGCGGTGTTGGAAAACTGATTACGACCTATGTCGATGTATGGAAATGACAGGCTTCCAACGTCGAAGTTAAGTTTGTCGCGAGGTCTACAGCTCACAGAGCCACTAGTTTATGTTAGGTATAACCATAGTAGTAGGTGACACGTAGCAACATGAAACTTAGACGCATTCACGGGTGAAGTCAGAATTTCGGCGAAAGCTTCGAGTGTTTCCCAAGTACGCCCGATAATGTTCAAAACGCTCGATATCTGTCGAGTGCTCTTCTCGGGAGTCCGCCATCTTGAAAAAAAATCCCTCTCATTAAAAATGTCTGTGGATTTATATACATATTTTTTAAACTAAGGTAGTCCAAGTCATTAAATTGAGGTTTGTACCTTCCACATAATAACGAGGGTTGATTTACATTTTTCGTGAAATCCCTTGCTTTTCAGGATAGAAGTCTGAAGTGCTTTAAAATAACTTGAGTACATTGAGGATAAGATATTTTTTACGCAATTATGCGTTAGATACTCGATTTTGCCCGTGATTTTTATCTCTATTTCCTAGGATTTCCATTTTTCTAGGATGAAGCCTCAGAGACAGCTCTGAGCTATATCCTTATTGTTTTGATAGTAGACTTTATATTTTAATATCGCTTTTAAATCAAACCTAACCAAACCTATGTATAGACCGAATTATTCATTTAATCTAAAATAGCTCCAGCATAACCATAACGTTCGGAAAAAAAATATTACGAGGAATGAAAAACTCGGAAACAAAACGGAATTTCGTGGTGTTCCTATCATACGGGTACTTATAGATACATGATCGAGAGCGTGGAATTGAAAGTGGTTGTACCGTTCGAAAGGAAATAAAAACATATTTTTTTTCTAATTTAATGATTACATACCCTAAAGAATGAGACCAGGATATTCCACAATTTTGGTAAATATTTTTTGGTTCTTCAGTCTTTTTCCATTTAAAACCTAATCTCTGGCCCGCTAGGGCCGACCGGTATCTCCAGATATTATGGCAAGAGACCTGACGGTATGTTTTTGGTTCCTTGGAAAATGGGGCGGGAGCTAGTATGGGATATAACCTGTTTAGACACGCTCGCCCCGTCACATCTCCAAAGAACCTCCAATAGGGCAGGTGCAGCGGCCGAAGCGGCTGAAAACATTAAGGTAGGCAAATATAGTGGGCTCGGCCCAGGATATAAATTTATTCCAATCGGTCTCGAGATCCTTGGTCCTTGGAGTCCTAGCGCTCTAAGCCTTTTAAGGAATTGTCAGACTCATTGACGTCCCTGGGGACCGAAGAGCTGGCAGATTCCTCGCTCCACGCATTAGTTTAGCCATCCAACGAGAAAATACTGCCAGCATGTTTGGTATAATTCCGCAGGGCCATTCTTCGATTTAATGTTTTAGTTTATTTTTATATATTTAGTCTTATTTAATTTTAGTTTTAATTTTCAGTTATTGTTTTATTTCTTCATGTGTTACTTTATGTCGTTTTTCAATAAATATCTTTACTTGTTTTCGTAAAGTAGAAAAACGGCTTTTATCAGAATTATAAATAGTTCTCCTGATGACTTCTTGATCAAAATTTACTGCCTATATTAAAGTACTACGAGTATAGGGGAAGTTTTTCGTCCGTCACTCTTACTCTCGACCAAAATTTTATAAATAATTGAGAGAGGTTTTCCAACTAATAGCAGTATAAGGTAAATTTAAAATTTTCATTATTTCGAGTTCAAAATATTAATAATAGTTAAAACAATATGTTTACTTTAACTCTCAATCGGATCAAAATCACTGCTACTTTCTGCTATAATGTTTGAACAATGGTAAATAACAATTAAAACTAAATTATTCAGGAAATTGCGAGAATACAATAAAATAAGATGTTTATTTTAGTGCAACGTAAATAGTGTTTAGAATTTGACACTGACATTTTTTTCTAATTTACCTCTCTAATATATAATACACCTAGTTTTATGCTGATAGTACAAGAAAAGAGAAACTGTGTACAGTTACCACTAGGTAGACTACATACCCAATTCCGCGCCCTCGATAATTTATCCTACACTAGTACCTATATTCAACTTAGTATTTTTAGTTGTAATTAATGTTCAATTGTTATGTAGAGTTAGAGAATTAAACTGTGGACATTAATAAGTCTGGATAGTGGACATTAATAGTTCCTAGCCGTAATTTTCTGGAAACGGCTTTATTTTATTGCTGTTGGCAGCCATTGCTCATTTGTTCCGCGGAAATGAACGGCAAATGAGTGTGTCCTGGAAACTGTTCATGTATAAAATATATAGGTCAGGAATAGGATTTCAAGCCTATTAGGGGCAGATAAAACAATAACTCGGGTAACATAGTTAAGTAGTCACTAGTCAGTTACTGAAGAGGTCACAGAATGAAAACAAGTAAAGAATAAACTGATACAGCAATGGGAACAGCTCGAATAAAATAAAAAGTGCTTTAAAAAGCCATGTCGTCGACATATGTTAGAACAAATTAACCCTCATCTCATTGCTTTGATTAATATATTATAGCCTATGTCACTCCCATAACCAAGACGAACCTAAAGACACCTCATATATTAAAATACATCAAGCTGTTTAGGCTGCAGGGTGTGCCACCGAAATAGACATACATACACTCGAAATATATAACTCCTTGTGACGCAGTCGGCTAGAAACGGAAAAAACCAACCACGTGCGTGTCGGCCTTGCGCTCTTGTGTTATAAATTAAATTTACATAATTTATTGAAAACTGTGTTGAAAGCTTTACAAGTGGGATATAAAGGTATCATGGTTTTTCATGAAACATTACCCAAATCTACATTACTTAAATGACAATAAAGTGGTTTTTGAATGCGCAAATGAAATCCTTTCAGGCCACCCCACTTGAACTGTCTCTTGAACACTTATAGCCCATTTTACAATTTCGAACCGCTTTTTAGCTCTTTTCGCAAAGAAAACAAACACGTACAAATGAATATAGGATGCTCCTATTATATTTACTCGCATTTAACGCCGCACTAAAACAAATACATTCAGTAATTCGTCATCATCATCATCATCATGTCAGCCGAAAGACGTCGACTGCTGGACATAGGCCTCCCCCAAGGCTTTCCACTCAGACCGGTCTTGTGCTTTTCGCATCCACCGCGGTCCCGCGATCCTGACGAGGTCGTCACTCCATCTTGTTGGAGGCCTACCTACAGCTCGTCTTCCGGTCCGCGGACGCCACTGCAGAACCTTCTGACCCCATCAGCCATCAGTCCTGCGAGCAATGTGCCCCGCCCACTGCCACTTCAGTTTAGCTATTCTTCGGGCTATGTCGGTAACCTTAGTTCTACTGCGGATATCATCATTTCTGATTCTATCACGCAGAGAAACCCCGAGCATAGCCCTCTCCATAGCCCTCTGAGTGACTTTGAGCTTCCTTATGAGGCATATTGTTAGCGCCCACGTCTCAGATCCGTAAGTCATCACTGGCAACACACACTGGACAAAGTAATTCGTACAGACAGATAAAGATAGAGATCTAGATGGAGTAACTACCAGTCCAAAACAAAAGAGAAATTGAAATTTCAAGAACACTCAAATGCTAGACGCGATCACAATATAGACCATGGCCGCAAGTAGCCTTAGCCAAAAAAATTGGCATAAGTTTCACATGGTAAAAAACGGAACCGAAGAAAGCTTCCAATTTCGTTACTGCCTAGATCTCCACTGACCTCTTTCAACCATTGATCAGACGGAGGCGGCCAAGATTAAAACTTATTTTGTACGGAAATACATAATTATAAGCCGAGGAAAACTTGAAAAGTTTTAAGATTGTCTTGATACTATGATACTGCCTCCATCTTATCTTTTAACCTACCACGGTGTGGGGATAAGACAACCGTTGGAATAAAAAGTATAGAGGCATTCTATGTTATTTCTCAGGTTTGGTAACGCAATCGCACTCTCAGAATCGCAGTCTTAAGATCTTAGTTTTGAGAATGCAAATGTCTATGGGTCACATCACAGGACACAGATCGCGCTTACCATAAGGGGGCCTATGAGCTCGTTGATCATTAGAAAAAATCAGTCGGTAAAAACAACCTACGTATCCGTTATTTCCTTGGCAAAAATAGCCTGGTTAATTGAATGTCCTTGCCATCTGTTGACATTTGATATCCATGGGAATTAGCGATGAATATGAGGATTAACCACTTAGCTAGCTAATAACACGTGAACGGTTTTAATCCCATAACAAGGCAAAACAATGGCGTTGTAAGGAGGCGACTAAGGGAGTCCAGTTATTTTATATTTCAATATAATATAATACGCGTCCAAAACACAGATCTATTTATAGTCTTTCAGATAATTGTGGTGTAACAATTATTATTATTCACATGACTATGGGCCTGAGATCCCACATACTATCAGGTGGCTTGAGTGCTCGTGTGCCTTCTCCTTGCATACACAAAAAAAAACTGGTCAAGTGCGAGTTGGACTCGCAACCGAGGGTTCCGTATTTAAGATAATATGCTTGATAACCACATGAGAAAATACTCATTTTGTTATGAGCTATATTTTTTATGCAATAAGGTCTGTTTTGACTAGTCTAAATTTCAATGCAGATTTTCAAAGTATTTTTGTTATTTCTTATAATAATGAACACTTCATTTTATTTTTCCCTTAAAATATAAACATTATTACACGATACTATTTTTTCAGATTTTTTGATTCATAAACTGCGTAGACAATGGGTGAGTGGTGAACGGTCATTTTATTTACATTTTAGGCTATAAATCAAATATCAAATCACATAAATAAAAAAAGAAATGGTTTTGAAATGTGCAAATTGAGCCCTTTTATATGCCACCCCATTTGCTATAATCAAACCACTTTAATTTGTCAACCCCGTATTTTAGACCCCATTTTAATTATTTATAAAATTAATTATATATTTTTTTTACTCAAAACAGATGTTGTTTTACTATGCCAAATTTCAAGTTTATAGCATTTTTAGTTGTTGAGAAAACCTGTTGTGACATACAGACAGACAGACAGACGGACAATGAAGTCTCACCATAAGGGTTCCTTTTTTACCATTTTGGTACGGAACCCTAAAAAGATCTATTATGAGTAAAGGGTAAAGGCGCGTAGTGGCAGTTTTTAAAAGTAGTAGTAAAGTCCCAAAAAGGTGACGCACCCACCACAAGGTGCTTATGCTTATGCGAGATGAAATGTCAGTTACTATGTTTATTTATGGTATAGAACCCTATCGTAATTACACACGACGTAAATTACGTCAAATATAATCTAATCATTGGGTTTCGGAGACAGTGTTGTATGTTGACGACTTTCTTACTAGTCGGCTGTCTATGGTTTTTGCACTCCCACTTGCATGTGACAGTATATTCGTCACTCGTATTTTATGGAAACACGAAGAAAGTCGAAAGTAACTGCTAACTAAGCTGCTGCTAAGGTTTAAAGCTAGGGCGATTGTGCCGCTGCACCGAACCGCGGCGTTTCGGGGTAGTTTCAAGTTCGCGGCGTCCAAGTGCTGGAACGATCTACGTACGTAAGTACACCTTTAAGCGTAAGCTTAAGGGTTATTTGTTGACGCTCCAAAAATCCTATTTCCCAACCAGCACTTTGTAAATCAGATTTTAGTTTTCTTTTGTTTTTGTTATTTGTGCCAAATTGTCGATGCTGTATACTTGCTAAGTACGTACTCGTATTTCTACTTTAAATATGTTTATGTAAGGTATTTGCATGTAGATTTTGTATATATTTGCCACCAACTGTAAGTATTTGTTTAATGGTATCTTTATGTATGTATATATATATACTATATATTTCCTTTCAATTACACTTTATTCGTTTAGCGTACTGTCCGCCTGTCACACTCGGAGCTGGCTGAAAATCAGCGCTGCAGGTGTTTAACACCTCAGCATTATGCTGAGCCAGTGTCCGATTCACTGCCGCGAAGACACACTCACTACTTGTTTATTGTTGTTACTGTTTTCAATTATTTATTTTTCTGTGTGTCTTGTGTGTGTAGTGAATAAATGTATTTTTCTTTTCTTTTCTTTTCTTTTCTAACTGCTACTGCAGCTTGGACTGCTTTCTTGCAAAGGAAACAGGCACTTCCAATTAATATCTGAACCTGCTTAAACCTAGGCTAGGCTAACTAGGGTTGGTGGAGGCATCTTCTGGATGGTCTTGGTTCACTGTCGACAATGACAACATGTTCGTCCTAGTATTAGTTAAGTTAAGAGCAAGCCCATTATAAATTTAAAAAAAACAAATGTTTTCGATACGAGTATACTGTAAGGATATTAGATTTTCTACAGAAAAATAATATACTTACAATTAGTTATTATTTTTCTTGCTAAATAATAATTTCTTAATTTTATAGCATTACTTATGTAAACAATACTTGGAAATTGAACGTGTCCGTTTTCTTTGCAGGTGTACCTTTGGTGTTGGTACAGTCGAGTTCATAAATATGTGTACACTTTAGCATCTTGTCACTTTAATCGCTGTGACAATTAATGTATGGCTGTTTAACTTTGACATTAAAGAAACAAGGCACTTAAGTCTTCACATATTTATGAACTCGACTGTAACTATTTTAGATTAGGAAGTAGACTGGACATAGCTAACTGTTCCTAATTACCTAAGAGGGATACCGTACGAGGGTTGGCTGTGCGTTGCGTCGTCGCCGCTGCGTTGTTCTACATAAAAATTAGAACGACATGCCACACGATGCGTTGAAACACTTACGTTACGTCGCTCCATGTCAAAATCACAGCATTGTGACGACGAACCGCACCGGGAACGCTCTTGGGACATCTCTGTTACTTCTAATGCCGTATCCACATGCTTGGTGTTTGCCATAAACAATGCAGGACGCAACTATACGTTAGAATGAGATGGAAATACTTCGTGCTCACTCTAATGTATAGTTCCGTGCCGTAGTGTTTGCATAAACACCAAGCATGGGGATAGGGCTCTACCATCGAATATAGGACACTAGAGCGTTCACAACACAATGCAGTAATTATCGACTAAATATCCTCATCCGACCCGCAAGACCTTTCCCTGAAATTTCCGAACCAGTGGCGCCTTCGTCCCGGTCCTTTTAAATGCTTTGAAGTCTCCAGGAAACCCTTCGTTCAAGACTGACTGAACCTGAATACGATTAATTCCCTTAACTGGCTTTACAGCTTTGATTTATATTTGAAAAATAGATTAAAAACAATTGATACTATTGAGAGCCCTTAGCGAGAATATAATAACTGGTATCCAATCACTCGCTAAACGACATTCCACAAACATATCATTTTGCAAAACGATTTTTTCCCGAAACTGTAAACATTTCCGAATTTATTTCAGGTACATCTTGTAGAACCCTATATGTTAGGTTAGGTTATTGTTATAAATATCCTGAATTATTTACAGTTTCGGAAAAAAAACGGTTTTCAGCAAATGATGGTAAACCATAATAACTTCATAATAACCCAAACGATTTCGAGCAAATCTAGGTAAGAACAAGCTTGCAAAAATTAGCTTTAAAAAAAAAAAGTCCATTCGTTTAGGGAAGCAAGTTATACAAGTATGCGAAATTTCAAATTGATAGCTACTATAGTTTCAGAGAAAAACTGCTGTGATATACAGACAGGCAGACAGACACCGAAGTTTCACCACAAGGGTTCCTTTTTAAACATTTTGGTATGGACCCCTAAAAAGGGCAATTACAGATATTAAAGCTCGACGAATCATCCTTTCTTAGCGTACCTTTATGGTAACCAAGGAATATTCCTATCAAAGTCCAGCTTTTTTGGCTGTGCGTTGTGTTTTTGTCAACCGCTTAATCAGCACATGGAAAAGTTTCATCAGATATATAACTACCTAATCATCCTGTTTACTACATGAAGAGGAAAACCCCAATTGTTGAGATGTTTGACTCAAAACAATAGTTAAATGAGAAAAAAAAAACACATTATCAGTGTTTGCTACGCCCGCTTTGGACTAGTGCTCGGAATGGCGTCGTTTTGTTTGTAACCACTTTTTAGGGTTCCGTAGCCAAATGGCAAAAAACGGAACCCTTATAGATTCGTCATGTCTGTCCGTCTGTCCGTCCGTATGTCACAGCCACTTTATTCCGTAACTATAAGAGCTATACTGTGGAAACTTGGTAAGTAGATGTATTCGGTGAACCGCATTAAGATTTTCATACAAAAATAGAAAAAAAACAATAAATTTTTGGGGTTCCCCATACTTAGAACTGAAACTCAAAAATTATTTTTTCATCAAACTCATACGTGTGGGGTATCTATGGATAGGTATTCAAAAATGATATTGAGGTTTCTATTATAATTTTTTTCTAAACTGAATAGTTTGCGCGAGAGACGCTTCCAAAGTGGAAAAATGTGTGTCCCCCCCCCCGTAACTTCTAAAATAAGGGAATGATAAATGTAAAAATAATATATGATGTACATTACCATGCAAACTTCCACCGAAAATTGGTTTGAACGAGATCTAATAATTAGTTTTTTAAAGAATAAAGAAAAACATTTATTTAGATGTATAGTGGTACGGAACCCTACGTGCGCGAGTCCGACTCGCACTTGGCCGGTTTTTTTAAGTCTAGCATTAGCTAAACCTTGATTTTTAATTCCATACAATTCTGACGTTTCTTGGTCTTGATTAGTTGAACCTTAATTTTTCTTTGTTACAAATCCATGTTATGTATTTTATGTACTTAAATCATGTTAAATACTATTGAAAATCCTAAAAGTCAGGATGTGATAGCAGTCAGAATTCTACGGAATTAAAAATCAAGGTTTTTAGGCTGTGATGTAGAAAAGACCATGTGGCGTTAAAGCTCTTTAGCTATTAGCAGAAATCTGTTAAAGTATGCAAAATATATTTATTCACGGTATTTCTTTGAACACGTTTATTTTATTTTATTGTTAATTATATTGCTCAACCGCAAGCTCTATTTAGCTTATCAGTTATCAAGCGTATCACTTCTATATCGTTCGCCGCAAAAACTCAACGCACCGATATTAAAAGCTTTTGAAATGATAAGGAATATGAGAAACCAATCGATACGGATTAATAAAACTTTCTGATTCCGCGGGCCTAGTATGGGTACGTATATCGCGTGACAAAATGTAGATAAAACATAATGTCAAAAATTTATCCACAAAAATTTTCACGCGAAAAACGCAGCCATATTAGGCCCCGTTTATCGCGTGATAAAGTTTAGATAAGGCACCCGTCACCTTTTGACACGTGAATAAGAACGAAGGTGAAGGATGCTTTATCCACATCTATATCCACACGCGATATACACGCAACCATGTTAGTAGGCCTGGTGGCCATAACATAAGTTTATCGCTTGACTAAATGTGGATACATGATCCGTCACTTTTTGACACGTAATCTACCCTTCTAGATAAAAAGGACGCATGCGCTATTTGATAGTCAAAACAAATTTAACCCCCTATCCTTAGAAATAAGGTCACTTTTGCATACGCGGTTCTATGAGACATGCACCCTTTTGTCTAAGGAGGGCAGTAATAATGTACGAGAGTGACGAATGTTTTTTCCGCATTTTGTCACGCGATAAATGCAAACATACTAGGCCCGCTGGTGTGAAATACAGCCGTGATAAATGATTGATTAGAATGTAATAGGAGATGTAGTGGCGGAAGGATCCTATGCAGGGTCCGTCCAGATCGCGGCTACTATCTTACCCTTTGACCTGCCGCTAAACCGCAGTGTTTGAATAGGGAATAAGTCATGGCTTTTTTAAATCGCATTTCTCAACAAAACATAAAAATACCGTTAAAGAGATCACCAAAAGTGAAATTAAAATTGAAATCGGCCAAGAAATACGGATGATACAAGCATTTCAAAGTCAAAGTCAAAGTCAAAGCCATTTATTGTTAATTATAGGTATGTACAACGTTTTAAGAGTTTTTTCTAGGAACAGCTATAATTTGCGATTTTGGCTTACAATATCTTACATTTATTATGAACTAGAATTTAAATCATAGTCTAATAATTATCGAATACACTCATAAAAAAAACGAACACATAATGTGTAAACATTAAGAATTTTATTAATTTTCGCTTTAAGATAGTCAAGTTCAGTTCTTTTATATGGTCTGGCAGATGATTGAATAGTCATGTAGCCATTACATAAATACTCTTGTTATAATATCTAGTTCAAACTGCAAATTAGACAACGATTAGACAGAGAGATCCTATATGCACTGTAAGGTCATGTAACAGATCGGCTATATAAACTCCATTTTAAATTCTATTTTGTTTTAAAATCTGAGTTATTTTTATAGCTACTCAAAAAATGTATTTTTCTCAGCGGTTTGTTACATGAAAGCTGTGAAAAAAAGTCATGTATATACTTCATTGTTGTGTTTCGATGCGGGGGTAACACCACACCGGTGAAATGAAAAAAAATGAACAGAAATTGAACGAAACCTAGAGTGCCTAGGGTGTCAGTCAGGTCCCACTTACAATCAGGTGGCATGTGTGCTCGTTTACCTTCTATTCAATTATAAAAAACTCACCCTGACTAACTCGAATAATCTAAAAATAACTACTCACTCGTCACTTGCATAGCATTGAGCAAAAAATATGTTGATTTAGAGACACGAATTTAAAAAATCTAAAAACTAGTAGCAGAGCACTTTAATATCGATTTTATAATTGATAGGAACAGTGAGATCATTTCGGCTAGTTGGTTGCTGTAGCAGCCGTTACCAGTAGATAACGAATCGGGAAACTTTAGTAAACAAAGATAGTGTTATCAGGCTTACAAGGCTGCAAGGTCATGGGCGTGGACTGCTTTCTTGTGTGATGGGTTTTGTATCCAGTGCCGGATTAGCTAAGTAGTAAGCATAGCCAATGCTTCGGGCCCCGCGCACCTGCGTCTTCCTGACATGTATAAGCTTACGTCTACCCTTTATATGGATTTTCAAAAATCGCTAACTTACTAGCTAGCTCGCGTTATGCACCGTGACAAGGCCCCCTGCTCAGCCAGAGTGGTAGGTAGGTTAACTTGCTTGCTTCACTTGTCTGCAAGCGTGCGGTCTCTTTAGTTTTGCCGGTTAATACTTGGTTGACCGGTTGAAAGAATGATGGGCAAATTGGCCCATATAACCAATACAAATCACATGTATACCACGTGAAAGCTAGTTACATAAGCTTCATTTTCTAATACGGGGACAAACTACAAAAACCCCGGAGAAGAGAGTTATCAGCCTTCAAATGTTCACACGCACAACGTTTATACGCACACTAGCTGTGCCCCGTGTTGCAATGCTGTTAACCTTATATCCGACTCACCACGCTTGACTGATTTTAGGTACTATTTACAAAAATTACAGCAAATAGTGGGATAAATAAACTTACATAAGTTATAATTATATTGACGATTGGGCTGGGTTCCATACATTTTTGCCCGTCATTCTTTGTTAGAGAAAAGAACCACTGATGTTATTACAATATCATCTTGAAACATTGAGGACTAAGATGAAATGGAATGTCTTATTGCTGGTAATCACACTGGATGTCCTAACCCTTGACATGGCGCTAACAGTGCGAACCTTTCTTCTTCAGGGGGCCAGGGGGCAAGATAAAACATCCGTCATGTCCAACACGAGAGTGACGTACCTATGCTTCATCCACATTTTGTCACGCGATAAACGCCACCACCTACTACCACCTACTACGCCAGCTGGGCCCGAATTACAGTGTCTGTCACTCTCGCACTTACATACTGGTCAGATGTGTTATCTTTATCCCCGTTTATCCACATCGATAAACCCGACCGTGATAGACCTACTTAATTCTGCATGTTCATGCAGTAGGTTTTATTAAAGGCTTCTCGTCGATCGGTCGATCGAGCGAGCGAGTTCACAAGAGCAAATTTTTTTTGAAGAAGTGGGAACTGTGACCCATAGACATTCGCATTCACAAGACTGCAAGCCTAAGACTGCAAATGCGCTGCCAACCCTGAGGACTAAGATGGAATGCCTCTATGCTAGTCATTACACCGGCTGCAACAATGCGAACACTGCTGTTTGGCGGTAGGTTAATGGAGACTTTATGCTACCTTATTAAGAATTCACTTTGTACGCTGTAAATTGTTGTTTGTTCGCTCTGACGGGACAACCTAGAACGGCCGGTTAATAACTGGTTCGACGAGTTTGAAAGTGAGTTAAGTTAAAAATAACAAGGCAGGACCGGAGACATCCAGCTAGATGTTAGCTTAGAACAAATCAACCTGGGCCTGGGGAGAATAGAGATTCTACCGGGTGGCGGCCGAGTTAAAAGCAATACGATAGCAATATGTCGAAGGCAATATGGTTTTTCCCAGGCCCAGATATTTAAATAGGTACAGTCAACAGCATAAATAAGTTATCATTTATGTACCTTGTCGCTTTCAATCGTTTCACAATTTTGTATGACATTTCAAACACGACGTTAAAGTGACAAGGTACATAAATGATCACTTATTTATGCTGTTGACTGTACATAGTAAACCTACTTAAATATATTTTTATGATACAAAAACGTGTTCGTAATCGATTCCAGATGTTTACAAATATATTGTGCTCTCGTTATTATGACGTGTATTTGGTGCTCGTCAAATCTTCATTCCTACTATATACGATATAATGATAATATGGCGGAAAATAAATCTCTGCGGTTCTATATAAAAAATATTAGAGTAGGTACCTTGTCCATAAACGTACAATAAACCTATTTTAGTTAAAGTATACTTTGGTCAGAGACGATATGGTTTTTGCCGGCCATAATCTCGGTCCTGGCGACCACCAGGTAACTGGCCACTTTGCATTAATGTGTGAAGCTAAATATACGCAACTAGAATATCGAGATCCAGAAATATTATCCGGAGCACTGTAAAAGTGTATTTATGACATTGCTGGCTAATGGGTACCTTAATGGCTATTTCTTAAAAGCCATTCAGCAGTATCCCAAATTCAATAAACAAAGCAGTTTGAATTCTCTTCTATTAGATGTGAGGTTGATATTGCTAGAGGAGTGTTATCTGAGATACTGCGTATCAGCTTAGGTTTGCAGCACGGCTGTGAGTCCGGAAAAGTTAGAAAATATTAAAACCGCTTTTAAAATGCCTATTTGCTCGTTTATTTACTCTCGGTCGACTTTATGCAAATGTAGATGTTAATAAACAGGATGGTTTGAAATGTTAAGGTATGTTATCTTAACCTCTGGCTTAGGGGTCTAAACTATTTATATGGTTATCTTGCACCGTTATATTTATATGTATAGGTAACTATATATTCATATTTATACATATATGTATGAATCCAGGGAAAACCTACAGCGAGACATTTTTTTTAAACGAGGCTAACAACACAGCTCATTACAGGTTCTCACATTTGGGCCGTTTTGTAGATAAGTAGTTAAGAACGGTTAAAGCCTCATTTCGTAATCAAAATATCTATTTCACGCCACTGCTCGGAAATATGGCCAAAGAAGGATCGAAATCAGAATAGAAAGTTGCTCTTAGTAGTACAACACAAAAACAGTCCAACAATGTTGAGTTGCAAAGTAAAATGGAGTGTTTTTAGACCAGTTTACTTTCTACTCTGCTATTGGTCGGTTATTTATGACATTAGTAACTCGTTCGGAAATAAATAAAAAAATGTTTGACAAATATGACATTAGAACGTTTAATTAAAAAATTAAAACGTCAAATCCGCTCAGTGAAAGTGTATTTTTGCGATTGTAAACGTGTTTTTATGTAAGTTTTTAAGGCGTACGTGAAAAACGCCTTTGCATCTTTAAATAAGGTAAAAATTAAAAAAGTTAAAAAGGCGGGAATGAAAATTACTTCTGTTCTTTTAATTGGAAACAAACGCCAAACTTTTGAACTTTTGATTGGAAATTTGTACGATATTCAACAAAAATGAGTGATACAAGTACAGATATGGATCTTACACCGCCTGAAATTCAGGATACGGCAAAGTCGGTAATTCGGAATTTACTGCCAATAAAATCCCGTCGCAAATATCAGAAAGTGTATGAAAATTTCAAAGCATGGCAAATAAATAAAAAAACGAACTCTTTCTCTGAAAGCGTAATGCTGACCTACTTTGATGAACTTTCAATGTACTATTCCTTGTCATTCAGCAACTGTCCTAATGCTAATATTAATATTACTTTTAATTAAACTGTGTATTATGTCCTAACCTGTTTTATTTCCTTACATTAGGCGTGAAAAGCACATAGTATTGCCTCGGTAGAAAGTGCAATAGATGGACTCGTATCTTCGCGGTCCTCACCTGCGGCTCGGCCCGCGAACTAACTCGTCCATCTATTGCTTACTTTCTGTACCTGGGCTACAATGTACTATACTTAAATCATTTAATGGTTAGAATGGTAATTAGAATAATTTTACTTTACAATTTAGTTGTACTTTACGCGAATTGACATTTTAGGTTTAGCTTCGATTATGGTTATTTTTCGTTACGAAATGGAAAAATAAGGATATTAATTGAGGCTTACAGCAATTATACAGTGCATAATATATATATTTATCAACTACTACAGGTCCACAAATATATAATTTTAACTGTAAATATGCTAACCAGCAGTTGACTCTGAATCTGAATGCGGCTGTTATATTGTTGGGTGTTTTGTCTATGAAGAATGACTAAGTCTTTTTCATTTTATGTCTTTTTTTTGTCTAGTAACCATAGTAGGGTTGCATCCAGATATTTAAAAAAAACATGTTTATACGCTATTTGTGGCACTGAACCCTAGATCAGTTTGTCACGTACTTCGCCGATTTTTCCAAACTCTTTATTGTCAAGACGTTCTCAGAGACACTTGAGATAACTGCTGATCTGCGAAAAATGAGGGCCGCTTCAAGGCGAGACATAAATTATGTAGCTACTCTATCTACCGAAAGAGCTTACGAGGTAAAACCGAAGAGCTCATGAAAAGTTAAAAAAATCAGGATAAAAAAATCGTTTGTATCTTCGGAACTGTCATTTAAAAAGAGGTCTGTTTTTTTAACCTATTTAATTAGGTTAAGTAAATTAAATTATTTCATTATCATTAAGGGATGAAACATCGCGTTTGTCTGGAAGAGATCACTACTAAGCCTTAAGTCCGACTATTGTGTGCTAGTATATTTTTATAAATGAAATAACAATTTTTATGTGGTCTCTATTATTAATATTAAACAAAGTTTGTTAATTGTATTATTTGTTAAACTATAACAATAACCATTTCATTATGACACGACTTTTGGGCATGCAATGTACCTTTTTAGTGCTCGCACACAATAAGCCAACAAAAAAAAAACTTTTGGTATGCGGGTGTGTGTACATTACCGCTTGTAAGGATACGCACGTGTTGATTTTATGAGGATGAATAAAAGGCAGTTCATTATTTAATTGGTTTACAGCAGGGAGTCGGTATTATCGTTTGCGAATACTTTAACATGAACATTAAGATGCAACCACATCGACAGCCGATACTTTAATGACATGCAATAGGTACTTTAATGTTAACATTATAATACAACCTCAATGGTTTCTTAATATAGGCCATTAATGCTCATCCTTTTTGAACATATTGTGGGGAAGTTATGATAATAGTAGTTGTAAGTGGAGGTGGGCACATAGTTCTATATGCAAACAATGTTTATACAGTGACCCTGTAAAAATATGGAGCATACTTAGAACCTTGTCATTGTGATTGACATTGTCACTGTAATGATTGGCGTTTGATGTTCAGTTTGTTTCCCTTTTAATCACGTAAGGGTTTTGGAAGAGTTCTAATGAAAATTAAGTTTCACATTGATTTAGTTTACGAGTAGGTAGGTTAGATAATTGAAAATAAGAACTTGTAGAAATCTGTAAAAACCTGTCATTTTGGTAAGCTTTTTTTTTTATAGATAATGTCATAAACCCTCCATGATGCGTTCAAGAACCGCAAATTATTCTGAGATGACGTTTAATTTCAAATAAATTGTCAATTTGCACACAAATTTGACAAATGTCGCACGTAGCCATTGTCTTTAATTGCTAGCTTCGTTGTGCGGGCGGTATGCACTGGTGCATTATCGTGCAAAATCAGAATTCCTTTGCTTAGTTTACCTCGCCGTTTTTCTTTTATTGTCTCTCTTAGTTGATATACTTAGTAAGTTTGAGTAATAATCAGCGTTCATTGTAGTTTTCTTCGTCAAATAATCTATGAGCAAAATCCCTTCTGTGTCCCAAAATATTGTAGCCATAAGTTTACCTGCCGATGGACACACCTTGATTTTCCGAGGCGGCTTCTCATCCTTAAATTTCCACTGTAACGACTCTTGCTTACTTTCCGGGTCCCATTGTTGAATCTTAGTCTTATCACATGTTACAATTCTACAAATTATTTCTTCCTCTTTCCCTCGACTCATGTCCAAAAACTCTTCGCAACATAACGCCTCTCCATGTCAAATGCAACATTCTGGGTACCTAACCTTGGACATTTTCAAATGCCCATGAATTATTTCATTGACTCGCTCTTTACTGATGCCTACATCTCTAGCTATCTCCCACTGCTTCACTCGTCAGTCCACTAAAATTTTTTTTTTCACCCTGGCTACATTTTCATCGGTGACGACCGAAACTGGTCTTCCGCTACAAGGATCATCTTCCAGGCAGGTCGTGAGACCTAATTTAAACTGCCTCGACCAAAACTTTATAACAAATTCGGAAGAATACGAACTGCCAAACACACGTAACATACGCTGTCTGATCACCGAAGGCGTATTCCCTTCTTTAGTCCAAAACTTAATCACCGCACGCTGCTCGATTTTAACCATTTCACTTTTTCTACCGACGTGTTCGAAACAACTTTAGCAGACAAATGAACGTGATGCAATAAACAAAATAAATGTAATAAATTTTGAAAATAGATAATAATAAACAGCATTATTTCTTTATATATTTCTGATCAAGGAGATTACTTATCAGCCGCCCCTCGTAAGTAAGATATCGAACGATATGAAAGTTGGAGCCGACTCTTGTTTGTCTCTGAATTAAAAAAAGCTATGACAGTTGCCAGAAAACTTTTCAATCTTTTCATTACCGCCATTACCGGTTAAAATTTGTTTTTTTGCATAAAATTGTTCGATTTGTTTAATTTAAACCATAAAATGAGCGATCAAGATGATATAGATATTTCGGCGACGCCTCCTGATACCCGTGACAAAGCAACTAACGTCATAAAATAATAATTATTATTATTATGTTAGTGGCCCTGAACAAAGCCGCGATGCCGGTCATAATATGCGGCTCCAATATAAATATCTGCAATAGATTATACACTTTTTCTAACTTTTTTAAGGTAAGGTAAGGTAAGATAAGTAGGTATATATACTCGTACCTAATTTTGCCACTCTTATGGCAGTACAGATAAAATATGCAAATGATGACGATGAAAGCCGACTCTTGCAGAATAACAAGATTAACAAGAAACACAAACTCCGCGTGCGTTAATTTTCCAGGATAAAATTTAGTAAGTCGGCCTTATACCGCTTGTGTATTATTTATATTTTTGTACTGCTTTGTATATTTACTTGTACTTATGTGCAGAATGTGGTAAAAAAATATTCTTTCTTTCGAATGGCCTGGCCTGGCCTGCGATTTTAATGTTAATTTCGTTTCGCTAATGGTTTTAAAACAATAAAGTCGACTTTAGGAACATTGTAATTTCATAGCAAGTGATGTTCAAATTGAAAGCCCATGTGAGACAATTTTTTGATACTGTCCGCGCTCGAACGTATAGAATAACATAATATTATCTAGTCCTGGCTACAGGTACCTACCTACACGCGTAACGTATACTAATGTGATTGAAGATAAACGAATACTTTTGTTAAATTAGGTGCTTTTTCGTATAAATTGTTCATTGATAGAAGGGACCTGGGTAACATGCGTTGTTTCATTGGTTTAACTAAAATAGTTACTTACATTAACCGTAAATTTAGGGCATTTAGAAGCACTAAATATTTCTCTATACTAAAAGCCATTGGTTAGTTCTCTAAAGTTAATAGAAACACGCGCCTACGGCATAATTTCGCAAACATATTGTCTGATCGCGCATCAATTGCGAGATCTATTTTAAAGCTACAGTAAAAAATAGATCAACTCGTATTTACGTAGGTTCTTATAATTTATTGACTTTAACAGCGAGAGAAATAATCTATACACGAAGGGCTATTCTATTAATAAAAGCTAGAGATTTTTTTACCGTGATTCCGGGCTTGAGGTGTAAAGAGGGCATCGGTGGGAAACACTTTGTACACTACCACTTCACTGTCCTTTTGACTATTCCATAAATTAAATTTAATATTTTTGCTAACACTTTATATCAAAACGGGCGCGAAATGTCGGTGGTGGGTGTCCGACTCATGGTTGGTCGATTGAATGTTTTGGTCGCCGCGCGGTGAGATATCTTGAACGCAAAGTAATGATCGTCGGCTATTTTGAATAGCGCGCCATCTACTGTTTCCTTGTAGAACTACTAACCTAGCGAGGTAGCTTGGTAACCTTATGAAGGGTGCGCTGCAAAGTTGAAGTTAGAGGTCAAATTCACTATAGTTCGTTCATTCCCAAGCAAAAATTTGTATTCGTTTTAAATTATGATTGCAGCGCCATCTAGAAGACACGACATGAACTAATACGAACTCAAAAGAATGAGCGAACCACTTGGTTGTTTTGCATCCCGCCAACGGTTTTACTACGCGTGCGCGGTGGAAGGGATATAGTAAACTCAATGAAATTTTTTAATCAGTAGGCGTTTCGTTTGCCGATAGCAAGTACAGAATAACGTCGAAGCGCATCATTTCCCTGAAATCTCGCCTACTCGCGATTTATAAATAAACTTTTGTGTTAGTGCAGTGAGTGAATTTGTGGAAAATGGCTAGCGCACCGGTGAAGAAAGTTCCCATACATTTGCAGGTAACGGACTCTTATTAGCACCTGTTGTTTTCGGCTTTTCTTTCGCATTTTAACGATTAAAACGTAACGAAATCACTTGTGCTGTCTTAATAATTACACACGATATGAAGTTTATTTCATTGTTAGACAGAATCTGATTTATTCCGCTTTAGTTGGTGGGAAGAGCTGACCTATTTGCCGCAAATTAGGTTGCCGGGTTGCGAAAATGGTATAAATAGCGTTTACAACCGGGTTTCCACTGCTTAAAATGTTAATTTATTTAACTGTTGGTTAAAAAACAAATAGGTACGTATTGTTTACGAGCTGTCAGAGTTATCGACGATTCTAAATTACCTACTTTGATAAAATAACTGCATGAAACAAGGTAGGTAGGCACTAAAAATACACTTGGTACCTACCAATTTCTCTGTCAGTTATTGTTTTCGTAAAATGAGATTATGTTAAATCATTTCTATTAAATTCAAGAACGGAAGATTCGCGAATCCCTTGGTCTCGGTTCTTGACCCTATTATACCTACGCCTATTCATCTACACCTACCTATAACTTCAAACGTGACATGCGCAGTGGGCTACGGATTTAGGATGAAAAAATACCTTTTTATTTATTTAATCGCTATTAAAACTATTATGTAGCTTAAGTGCGTGCAATAAAATACCTACCAACGTTTCTGTTCGTTATTTAAATTGGTTTAGCCGGCCGGTGTTTCGTCCTTGACGTAGAGTAGCTGGTTCGCAGGTTTCGTAATGTGTGCGATAAGGATGGAAGATTAAACTTGAAACGTTCTGTCGATACTAGGTTCGATCCCGTTTCTTTCATTTCCAGGGTCTTCCTTTTCTTACTTGTAGGTTGTATTGTAGGTACGTATAGGAAAATTTTAGATTTCTACCTACTCTCTCTGTCTGGTCTAAGCCATAAAAGCATTTTCTCCTGCTTTCCCTCATGCAGTTTATTTTCTAATAAACGATTGTCACGCCAATCACGTCAAGTAAGAACATAAAGCATCATTTAGATACTTTTCAAGTAAAGCGGGTTGCACACAATCAGTTTTTAGTGAAGTTACTGATGATGGCTTTTAGTAATCATGTACCTACCTAGGTAACAAAAATTCAAAATTCAAAATATTTATTCAGTAAATAAGCCACATAACACGTCAAAAGCAATATGGCTTTACAGAGTAGAATATAGCCTTAGTTGCGTTTTGCGATTATAAATAATAAATCATGTAAACAATTTTACGACTACACTACTAGGAACTTGATTGAACTGTGTCAAAGTGACACTGTGCTGTCAATTTGACATAGTCCAAAGTAGACAAACAATCATTTTCCTTTACTGTACATGTTTAACTTTCTAGCTAATTTACTTAAAGGGTCAACATTAAATTAGATCCAAATTGGTCTTATATGTTAAAATACGCTATGCGAAACTCGTGCGCATAGAATACCTACTTGATTGGGACGTGCTCGGCGTACACGATTAGCAATAAAGGAAGTTATCTAGTTTTTAGTATAAGAGCCGACCAGTGCCTCGAGTGTAAGTTGCTGTTCACGCGGCAAACGGTCTAGAACGCGAAAGCCATCATGTTATTCATACGAGCAACGCAGACGCGATCGAGTAGTTAATGTGTATGTAAAAATACACTAGAGGCTCTGTTCAATGACTAGAGTATCTAGTACCTACATCATTCATTCATGACCGAAATACACATGAGTAAAAGTTAAAGGTCCATTGGTAACCACTAACATGACTACATGACAGCACAACACAACCATGGTACATAACAATGTTGTTTATAACTTTGCTGTCATGTCATTACCATAGATGCTCATTATAGAACTGTGCCATTTTGATACCAATATCAATATTATCGGTTTATAGTACCTTTCTTGCGTAGGTGCTACAAACTGATAAAAACCAAAAAGGTTCGGTTCGGAAAGTGGTATTTATCATCCGGGCTTATTAGACTCATGAAAAGTCTTTGGAGCTGTTTACTAAAATATGAAAATGATTATGAAATTCTGGACGGTTATCCGGGTTATTAAAATTGTATTTTAATAAATACCTCCTATTGTAACGCATATTTATAAAAAGAAGTTGGTTTAGTTATTCCATAATGCTACAGCCAGCGTTATTTCACGTACTCTTAGACTATTTCCTCGACGCAAACGTGAGAGGAATTGAGAGCGATAGAAACGTACGGAGTGAATAGGACTCCACTATAGGAAGGGTTGGCGCATGAAATCAGCTCTTTGTAAAGTATTATTTTCACTTCTCATCATGCTCTTGGTTTTGTTTTAGTGTAGTAGCGAAATAGGGGGATGCGGAAAAGTTATTCTAGTACCTATTTCCGAGTATTATTTACACGACTCTAATCGCAAGAGAAAAAGAGCGCGAAGTTTATTATACAACTGCGGCAGAGGAGTCATGTTTTTACCCGACTGTGGCAAAGCCCAAAAGGAGGGTTGTGTTTGACTTGTATATATGTCCGACTCAATGTCCGCTCGTACCTACTAAATGGTTAAAGCGATTTTAATACATTATACGTGGTTAGATTCGTCTTAACTGGAGTGTCATAGGCTATATTAAAATAAATACATGATAAGTAACATTTCTTTGACGACATTATCCAATAAGCAGCTTTTAAAGCTTGCTTTTCGTTAGACTTGGTCTAGTGTGTGCATGGTTGCATGGATGTACGGGTAGTGTAGGTAATCCTATTTCTTTGGCACGGTCTGAAGAATAAAGGGCTTGATGAATATTAATATATGGGGTGTCGTTAGATTCATCTTGGTTGTGGGAGTGACACAGGCTATAATATTTTAATGAAAGTAATGAGGTGGAGTGACGACCTCGTCAGGATCGCGGGACCGCGGTGGATGCGAAAACCATAAGACCGGTCTGAGTGGAAAGCCTTGGGGGAGGCCTATGTCCAGCAGTGGACGTCTTTCGGCTGACATGATGATGATGATGAATGAGAGGGGGTTAATTTTTTATTAAAATAATTATATCGACAGCAATATTATCAATGCACGCGGATTTTTTTGTAAACTTTGTCCGCTACCGTTTGTTTGTCTCTCTATCTCTTTATTCGTTTACGCCACAGCGGCGGCAGCGATAGCGATGAGCGGCAAATACTAATGCACAGAAATATATGAAGCATGCCATCACGCGGTCATTAGCGGCAGCGGCGACTCGTGGCATGCTTTATACATCTCTATAAATTTCAGACTCAGACCGATCGTTGATGGTTGTCATCCAAACTAATCTAATATATTCAAACGGTACCCATAACTTCGCCACAAAGGGTCGTCTTCCCCTTTCTAAAAATATAATAAGCCGTAAATAATGATTTACGTGCAATGCGGTCGGAACGCGTTTAGCTGTTCCCTTTCAATACCGAAAATCGCTCAAGTGCTTGAATTATGGCTCATTTTGAACGGTACTTTATTAGCCTGGTACTGAGAGTGGTGGATGTAAGTGTTTTTAGAAAATGGGGTGCGTTAGTGCGTTATTTGATAGCGGATCCGTTTAGTTTCACGCGTTTGTTAAGTGCCAAAGTTCTAGTTTTTTTTTTGGAATATAACTTGTGTACCTATTATTTTAAGAGTATTATCACTAATCATCTATGAACTGTATATTCTTGTTCGAAATAAATGCTTATTATTATTATTATTTGTAAGTATTTACCAGTCATGTTACTATGGAAGTCCCGGACCTTTAGAAGGCGTACATGGAGCCGAAGCCAACACGCAGAGGCCCTTTAGACAAGTTTAATTTAGTAAATTGATGGAACACCAACCGGCAATTGTCCCTGATTTCAAACTATAGAAGTATGCTCCCACGGACAGCCACCGGTTAGTGTAAGACTATTTAAGAAGGATGGGAACATTAATAATAAGTTCTATGAATGAACTGATATGGATTTAATAACTAGGCTATTGATGAAACTACGGCGCCTGCCTGGCCAATGTTAATTACTTTGGTTGAAATGGCAGGTGGTGACTCGCCAACACAATAAAATGGGCCTCCCGAAATAGCCGCATATACATAGCAGCATGGAGGCAACAGTTCCAGAGGGGCTAAGGGTGGAGAGGTGCTTCTGGACCTTAAACGACCGTAAGGCCCACTCACCACATATGCGACACATTCGCGAGGCGAGGGTCTGTTCCTTCTTCATTGTACACCGCAGCCGGACGGTGAAGGCAAGCGGGAGGTGAGGAGGAGGACGTGAGGAACTCGGGAGCACTCAGGTCCGTGGAGTCGCCACTCGCAAACTGCTCGCCAGTTGCTGCCCTGTGGCCTATTATTATTATTATTCAGATATTTATTAAATTTTCTATAAGTTAGGTTTTTTACAATAAATATTTAAATATAAAAGTAAAATAACAATACTAATACAAAAAATAAACATTATTAAAACCTAACCTACGAGTGCCGCCGGCAGCGGGGCAAGGCTCAAGCTACCGGTGGTTAGGGCTGCAGAGAGAGGAACCTCCTCACAATGCGTGCCGTGTCGAGGAGTACTGCCTTCTGTATTTGGCCCTTGACCCAGCCACCTAGCGAGAGTCTCTTGAGGTGTTGGTCGAGACTCTTCGCTATAAGACCGTTTGCCGACTATCAAACTATCGGGAAAATGTTCGTCGAGTCAACATCCCACATGGCGGTCACCTCGTGAGCCAAGTGAAGGTACTTACTTGCTGAGCTTTCAATCGTGAAGGCAAAACAAACAAACAAACTTTAGGCTTTATTATACTATATGCACTATAGTGACCCCAGTGAGGTGTGTAGCCTACCCGAAGACATCCCCTGAGTAACGGTAATCCAAAACAAGCTAATGCGTATTTTATAGAATAACCAAGCGAAGTACAGACATACGGAAACAGCAACTTTATATTAAGTATACATTTTGTAAGTATTCAATTAATAATGATTAATATATTAGGTAATGATACGGATGGTAAGGACTATAAAGAGCTTATCTATGACGGAAAATGTCGAGAGGAAACTTTCGCATAGTATGTCGTACCTACCTACCAAAGTAATTCATTTTTTTCCAATTAACATTAACATTCTGTTTGACCCGTAGGCCAGGCAGTTTGGAGCAGACCCTTACAGTCGTCCTGTAAAATAGTCCTTCGAACCGGTTTTTAATAGTTATTTATGTGACTGGTGCATAATGAGAGGCATTAATACACGAGTGTGGTTTTATGAAACGAGCCGATAGGTGAGTTTCATAATAAGATCACACGAGTGTTTTAATGCCTAATTATGCGTACAGTCGCATACATAACTTTATCTACATGCATATCATAAGTTTTCTACAATATGTGAGAAAATTGTACCATGTTGCCTTGTATCTTAAAGAACCTGCATCTTAATGTTCACTTTAAAGTTTCGGTCACCGAAACTTTAAAGTGAACATTAAGATGCAACTACATCAATAACCGATACTTTAATGACATGTAATACTTTAATGTTAACATTAAAGTGCAACCACAGATACAGGTTTCTTAATATAGGCTGTTTGCTTATCGTTTCTAAACATATAATAGGGAAGTTATGATATGGATGTAGATAAATATATATTTTTCAGAATGTATCAGCATTTAATTGTAGTGTGTAATTTGATTGAATTATCATCAATCATTACATCACTCATTGCTGGTAGACGATTTTTTTCAAACAACCAGTTCTTAAACTCTACGCCCAAAACAGTTGCAGTGGTCAACGCCAGTTGAAGTGGTCCCATGAGAGCGTAAAAACAATTTTTAAATCAAATCCAATCAAATCATAATCATTTACTTGGTGCAAAACACAAAGCATTCATAATAAAAGAATGTAGAACATAAACTTAAAACTATTTTTAATTCGTAAGTTGCCACTAGGCAGTGTCAGTCATGTAAATGCCGTGACGCCGATTTTCAGGGCAACCATGACGTGGAGGAGGAGGAGACAGCGCTGGTGGTCGTTTCATATGTACAAATGAGAGCGTAGGTATAGGTAAAGTAATGGAATTATGGGAGCTGTAAACAAAATGTACAAATAAATATAAATAAATAGATTAACAGGATAAATAGGATCAACATACACAGAGAGTTGCTTTAATAGATAATATAAAACAATGTGAAAGCGACAGTGCAATTCAGACAGTGCAGCTGCTATGTATTAGATAATGATAAATGTTCTTGAAAGAGATCAGAGAGTTACGGGCGTGCATTCTTAGCTTACCCGGTTTACCCGTTGTGTGAGCGAGCTCGTAGCCTCATATGACTTTGCTCACTCGATGGACCCATCGACAAATAACCATTTACAAAATAACCTCTTGACAAATGTCTTCCCCAAGGATCCACGACGGTTGCTTTTGCGCTGCTAGCATCCTTCGGCTTCCCACGATTTTCTCCAGCGAACCTATTATGGTGTTCATCGACGTTGATATAGCACCCACCGCCGACGATGAGCGAGAAGCGAGTACAGCCAGCGATCAACTATTAATATTGGTGTCTCTTTTCTTGACAGGGGATCTTTATCTTTTGTTCGTTTCTTGTGCGAGAAAATCACCGATAGCTAATCGCTTCCTCGCGCGCCCTTGGTAGGAGCAGTGCCTAAACGTGGATAGAATATCTGTCACTCTCTGACTAGTATGTAAGTGCAGGAGTGACGAAAGCTTTATAACCGTGATAACGGTGACCATAATACGGGCCCATAGCGGTCTACTTAGCAGAAGGCCTGACTTCGCTGATGGTTTATTTATTATTATTTCTAAGTGGCACTCACTCAGCTACAATTCTAGACAACACTTAAAACAGTTAGTTGCAGACAGTGCGTGACCCCTAGCACCACGCAAAGGGGGACGAAAAGGGGACGGCGATGACGTCATGTAGACAAGAGCCATGCTGCCAAATATATTAGTCTGGCCTAATGCATATTCATTTCTGTTCGTTCGTCCATAAAACTGCAGTTTTCGGAGATGACTCAATCGGAGTTGAAGAATGGAGGAAAAACTGTTTATTATTTACTTACGTTACTTTCCTTTTATGTTAATTGAAGCCAAATCATGTAATTTGATTGAAATGTTGGTCTTGTTGCATCTGATGGAAGAAGAAAGAAAACCCTTAAAACGACTCAATTTCTTACCAAGATAAATTATCGGTACAACCAGCGACTTACTGCATAAATATAGGTAGGTGACCTCATTCTCACACAAACTGTTTAGATAAGATTACGAAGTTTGTACTTTGGTACTCCTTATATTTTGAAGAAACAAAAGCTATTTTACGAGGTCTATCATGTCAAAATGTGCTGACTTGTAGAGTTATTATCTAGCTTGACATTGATGTGGCCACCTTGAAATATATTTTTATGGCAAGAAGGGAAACTAGCTCACAGGACACCTGATGGTAAGTCAGATTTGAGACCAATAGACGTTTGGCTTCAAGACTGCAAATGCATAGCCAACCGTGAGGACTAACATAGAAGGCTTCGATGTTGCTTGGCTTGGCTATGGTCATGCATAGCACAGATCCTACCACTCCATCTCTTCCTGTGGATGCCGTAAGAGGTGACTAAGGGAATAAAGCCTTGTAGTACTGTTAGACGATGGACTTGCAACCTGTCACTAATACGCTGGTAAAATATTTTAACCTAATTATGGAAAATGTGGTTACAGAATTATCAGCAAGTTTTTAGAGTTGTATGTAATTTAAATTCTGTAGCTCTGCCTACCGAACTCTGGGAACGAAGGCGTGAGTTTATGTATGTATGTATATAAGGTAAACGGGCTAGCGGGCTGACGTGAAGTGATCACCGCTGCCCATGGACACCTGCAACATCAGGAGAGGTAATGCAGCTGCATTTCTGGCCTTAGAGGCTCTTGAAGGTCCCTAAGTCGCAACTATCTGAAAATACAGCCGCATGAAGCAGATTTTGTACGAATTTAGCAGGTGTAATGACTAGACTAGAGGAATTCCATCTTAGTCTTCAGGGTTGGCAACGCATTTGCAGTCTTAGGCTTGCAGTCTTGTGAATGCGAATGTCTTTGGGTCACAGTTTCCACTTACCATCAGGTGGCCTGTGTGCTCGTTTGTCTACTCAATGCCATAAAAAAAAAGGCGTCTAGTTTTTCGCTGGTTCTGAGAATAACCTACAATGTTCTTAGCATGATGCGTATACGATGTCGTCGTACTATGCCGAAAAGTCTTATCTCGAATACTATGGTTTTACAGCCTTAAACCCATGATTAGATAAGCATGCACTTTATCTTTACAGCTGATCGCGACATTGCATTACATTTGACATATTTACTTAATTCTGTGGATTTTAATGTTGCATAGGGCTAAGGATACACGCATTTAAAAAAATATAGTGACCTAATTCAACATTTCAGCTTTAGACACCGAGTCATAAATTTATTACTATAGAGACCTAACTCGAAATCCAAGATTGTGAATTAGGTGACTATAATTCTAGAGATGCGCAAAAGCTGCCAACGTTTCTGTCTTCTATCGACTCGAAATGTATGGAGTTAAAAGTTAAAGCGATTGACGCGACCTGTCATCAGCTCGTCAACGACGTCAATCCTATACATTTGATCGATTTTCGAAAATCGCTAACATAGCGTTGTGTATATTGACTGGGCGCCCTCTGATTAATTTCTATTACAAGGTTAGATTTTTTGTTAGTGTAAGAAAAATATTGTTTAATTATATTCTTTCAGTCGATCCTGCCTTGTTTGCCCTCTGCAGCTTAAAAAATAGTTTACCTGCAGTCTCAATCCCAAGTCCGCCTCACAGTCCAAAACTTGTGAAAAACTGTGTGAGACCTTAAAAGAAACTAATAGTCTGTGTTCTAAATCTAATACAATAAAGTGACTGACAGGCTTAGTTTCGGCCGTAGGGTGGACAGTTATTCTGCGTTTAACATCCCTATTATAAATTTAACATGGTAATTTCACATTTATTGATCAAACATATACAAAATTACAACACGTCTTTAAAAAATATATAAACTAACTATATGTAAAATCCCCGTTGCAGTTCACCCGCTCGTGGCATGGTCCCTAAAATGCTGGCCGCGTTCCCTCTTTGCACGGCCAGATTGAGTCCGCTCTGGGATCACCCGCCGTCAAAATGAGTCTTTCCGACAGCTCTTTTACAAATTTCTTGGTGTCGGAAGACCACGGACCCAATGTTTCCATTGCAAGTGCCGCTAAATAGTAATTTTCATTGATAAATGCGTATTTGCGGCACAAAGACCGAATCTCAAATCCATATTGTTTTCGAAAGTGCAGATGTCCTTTTCCAAGCGCTGGTGGACGTAACACGTTCAAGTCCTTGTGGGTCTACTGGAAGAATGGAAGAATTAACCCTTTCATTTTCGGTTTCTACCCTTTTTAATATTAACTCAAATAACTTCAGATCATGCACAATAGAAACTAGCGACCCGCCCTCGCTTCGCTTCGGTTTATGCGAGTTTTCTGCAACACCTGTAAATAAAGTAGAATTTATTATACATAAAAACCTTCCGTGAAAACTGCATTAAAATCTGTTGCGTGGTTTTGGAGGAGTTGACAGATATACAGACGGGCAAAGCGACTTTTTTCATACTATGTAAAAAAGATTACTGCTGCAAGAGCCATAGAAGACTGCATCCTTTTATGACCATCCTTATTTATTGAATACGAATTGGAAAGTTCATTGACTGATGCAGTTTACATTATGCACGCCTATAAAAAGTGCAGTTAACGATTACTTAAAATCAACATTAAAATCGTTTATTGGTGATTTCGTGGAAGATATAGTGCTACTGTTCTACGGCATTTATGATCTTTAACTATGTACTTAAAACTATAAATACTTGTACGAGTATGTCTAAAAAACCGTGGTTATGGATTAGCAGACAAAAGGCCTACATCTGGATGGTGTCTGTGCATTTGGGAATACTGTGTGTAATATTATATTGCACAAATATTTCAAAACACTAGCACAGCGTCAATATACTCAAAATACTTATGTAGATATTTGGGAATCTCACTCTTATTCGTATCAATATTCAATAAAAACAGGAAATAAAACCACGCGAGCCCCAACTCACAATTCACTTTTTTTTTAATGATGTTAATGGTGTGATTATATTTAATCACCCCAAATTGGACGCTTGTACGTTTTACCGCTTCTACACCTTCCTTTTTTTACTCCTTAGAAAATCCGCCGTGCTAACACATATTCGGAAAAAAAAACCAATCCAAACAAGTTAGGCCAGACGGACGGACGGACAGCGTAGGATTAGTAATACGGTTCCGTTTGAAACTTCACTTATGCGACGTCACTGGTACATAACTTGTGAAACGTCTCTAAAATAGATAGCTTGTTTTTTTGTTGATGTTGACTTATAATTACCAGTTTATGGAAAATTCAACGCTCGGACTTTGCATATCCTAAAACTGAAGCGAGTCTGCTAATTTTAACTATAGTTCTACGCACTACAATGTGATCCTATAATTGTGTCAATGTTATTCAAGCATTGCATGAACCTTTAACCTTTGTCTTGTGACCTTGCCTGGGAAGTGGGAATACAATAAAATCACATAGCAATGGCATAATAGCAGCTCAGCTGCTGTTATACATATGTGGGACCGAGAGGTCTTCAATCAAACCATGCTATTTCACGATTTATTCGCGATTGTACTCGTTAGATTATATACGTAGAGAATATGATACGAAGACTTCGTCCAGTTACTTGGCTTGGTTTTGCGAGATCCACCAAAGGCGCGTGCACTGTGCACTGCGTTGTATAGTATGAATTCTCATACGACATGTCACTATACGACGCAGTGGAAAGCGCACGCGCACGTCACGCCTACGCGTACGCATCCGGTGTGGCTGGGCCTTAATAATTGAAGATTTCTTTAAAGACAACAATAGTACCTCGTATGGATAGTTAGAAGAAACTGAGAGTTCCTATTGACTGCCGCTCGGAAGAATCCTGAGTAACTTTTTTCATGTGAACGTCGCAGAAATCCAGTGGACGAAGACAGTGCAGTATTTTCCTTGGTGGGAGAACCATGTCCAGCACTGTCGTCCAAAATAGAAAGACATGAGAGTTTGTAGTCCATAACCCTTAGTCAGCTTTTTTGCTTTGGATGGCTGTGCATTTTTGGCCAAAATCGATGATAATGATCGTATATATTACGAAAGTATATGACAGAGAATTTAATGTCACCCTTGCGATTTTAGTCTCCATTTCCCAATGCTCTGTCCACGGGGAAAGTATCAATGTCAACGACCTTACCCTTATCGTGTCGGAAACGAAAGCAGAAACATAATACACTGGCTTTTAGCTAAACAAATATTTTGTTTTAGCCTCGATTAGAGACAAGTTGAGGTAATGCTTGTTTGTTCGTGATTCATAATATGTGCGTTTTCTGCTCGAGAATCTCGAGATTCTGGTATGTTTTGCTTTGTTACTTATTTGTTTTGTTGTAGGTACGCTGTTGTGTTCAGGTTCCTATGGTCAGCATTCGCCTGTTAACAAGTAACTTGGAAGCAAAGCGTTTTGTGAATTGTGTGTTATCCAACTGGGCTTCAATTCTGACTTATTACTTTTGACATGGTATCAGATTAAAAATGCTTGGCCTAAACTTAACTAAACACCTAAATAACTGACTAATAAAATAGGCATAAAAAATATGTAAATATTGTGTATTGTCTAGGGGACACGGTTTCTGTAGGAGAATGTATCGAAACTGTGGTGGTTGTCTTGCACTGTCATAGGAAAGTATATATTTTTTTTTTAATATATATACATATTTTATATAAATATTTTTTTTATTACTACTACTTACTACTAAACACCTAAATAACTGACTAATAAAATAGGCATAAAAAATATGTAAATATTGTGTATTGTCTAGGGGACACGGTTTCTGTAGGAGAATGTATCGAAACTGTGGTGGTTGTCTTGCACTGTCATAGGAAAGTATATATATATTTTTTAATATATATACATATTTTATATAAATATTTTTTTTATTACTACTACTTACTACTCCCTATGAAAATTCTTAGTTTTGACACATTTTCTTGCACAAGCTACGCTTGAATGTTTTTTATTTTTATTTTTATTTTATGTTAAATTCATTGTTTTATATCATGCTAGGTTAAGCTTTATAATTGTATAATATCATAAGTAGTACCTATTTTAAAAAACGACTGACTGTTGAGTTTCTTGCGGCGTTTCTTCTCAGCAGTGGTCTCTTGCGAAGCGCTGGTAGATTTTGACGTGTAAAAGTGCCCGTGCGGCCTAATTACTGAATAAACATCTTTTTATCTTTTTTTTTTTTTATTGCCAACGTTATGATAGATTTTATGTACTTGACGTATTGGAGGAGAGCAAAAAAAGCCGTCACACAAAACGTTAAAGATTTCTGATTTGGTTTACAACGTCACGTGTAATGAACATTTCACTCTTAATTCAAATTTCATACGGCCCTCAATTGATTGTTGCAAAACAATTGAATAAACCTTATCTTCTGTAAAATAAGAATCGAGTATCCATCATTGGTCCTTGTCCATTACTGGTTCCTTAGCATATGTTTTTTTTACAGCATAGAGAAGGTACACAAGCCACCTGATGGTAAGTGGAAACTGTGACCCAATAGACATTCGTGTTCTCAAGACTGCAAGCCTAATACTGCAATTGCGTTGCCAACCCCGAGGACTAAGATGGAATGCCTCTATACCTCTATGCTCTGTGTCCTCTTAAAAGCTATTACACTGCTTAATGTAAGCATGAAGACCCAATTTAAGTATAAGCGAGTTAAATTAAACAACCAGAAACTTTGTTTGAAACTAGTTAAAAACTAATAAAAAGTTTAATGGTATGCGACATACTTAAGTTGGTGTATTTTCGTCCACTGAATAACACGACATGGTTAAAAGAAACGGATGGTTCTAATCCGAAATCGTCTGTTATGAAAATAGCTTTGAACAACATTTCTGTATGTTTGTTTGATCTTAGTTTTTCCTAAGACATTTAATGGAGATGAAATTAATCTTTTAAACTATGGTTTTAAACATTGACTTAAATTATGTCTTCCTTGTGCCACCAAACGCACCCTACTGGACATTCAGTAATTTTTACCACTTATATTTTTTTAATGGAATTGACACGATTAACTATGAAGTAGGTACCTAGAAGACCTTGTTGGTTGTTGCTCGCATGAACCCTTGACGCAAAAACTCCCATTTCTACCATATTCATCAAAACCGCAAGAGCCGTTTTTGATAATGGGATACCAAGAAATAAGTAAATATTGCTCGTAGTAATAGGATTACTTACACATTTTAAAAACTTCCGACGCAGAATTGACAAACCAACATGAGTTCTGATATCTTTAAACTAACCCTAGTGATATAACCAAGGAGCCACATTCTGAATACACCCTTTTAGAAAAACATCGAATTAAATCAGGATCACCCAAAGGCTTAAGAAAAACAGTCAGACGACCACATACACAAACTATGTTTTGCATGTGGGGTAAAGTAATAAACGCATTTGCTTTTAAAACGTTTTTAAACAAGCAACGTCATTCTCTTTCAACGTTCAAACGCGAAACCAAACTTCACATGTACTAAAATCAACTAACGAACGCGCAAATAAACTTCCACGAAGGCGTAGGCGCACCTATCAAACCCAGCCGAGTAAATCAAAGTCAAAGAACTCAGCAAAACCGGCAAAACACTTATTCTCACGCAATTATGACTATTAACCTTCTTGCATCATGCTACCATTAACAATCATAATCTATGACTTGTCTATGGTTTAAAAGGAAAGTTGACATGTCGCGCTTTTCCCGTGTCTAGTTTTTCTAGATTCGACGCGGCCATGGAACGCGCTATAATGCCAATCGCATTCGTTTTTTTTATCTTTATCATTTCTGCTGTGGCATTCGATTTCCGTCGTAGAAACAATGGTTATGGAATGCCACTTACACATTGGGGTGAATAAATGATTCAATGAACAATCTTATTTTTATTGGGATATTTAATTTCCCAATTGTGGTTATTTAAGTTATTATATTAAGTTAAATACCAAGGATTAGAGTTTTAAAGCCGTTCTGTCTAATTGCGCGTTGTAAACACCTAGACTGAGAACTGAGATACTCAGACAAAACCGAGGATGAACTTTTTTGCGAGATGAAAACCATTTTTGGAAATAATCTCTATGCCATAAAAAAAAACACAACATAAAACACTGCCGAAATCGATGTTATCAAAATGATCTTTCGTTGTCGCCTGTACTTTTCTAAAGTCATTATTTGCTTATCAATAGTATCAATACCAACCTAATGAATCTCAACCGACTCCATCATCAGATCAGCTTCTAGATACCATAATACTGCATCGTCATTGGGCTTACATACCCAGTCCAAATTCCAGCCCATTCCATTAAGGACCTGGTTCAAAATTGACTTGCTTATTTTGACCTAAACTGACATACAAACATTTCAAGTTAATGAAAAGCTCCGTACCAAGTACCAGTCCGTAATATTATTCGGCTATTTTCGTTTTTCTATGAAAAACGCAAGGGACAAATATACTTACCGTCAATTGCAAGAGCAAGTGTGACAGCGATAACCAGCCGAACGATAATAGCTATAAAACTGGGATAAGGTACAGTCGAAGTCATAAATATAGGTTCCCAAGACATTAAAATTATCTACACACCCCTATACCACTAGGTAACAATAAGGTTTAAATATATATATATTTGGCGCGATTACCATATAGTTATAAGTGCTATTTAGGTAATGTATCGGAAGTGATCCTTAATTATTTTTCAAAATCAAAGATTCAGGTCGCCAACACAATCGCCCATGCAAATTGCATTTTCTTTCCTCTTTAGTTTTTCACTTTTCAAGAAACTTCAAGATCCATAGAACCGAGATCAAGATAGCCACGATCGTGTTTATAACTTTATCGATAGCTATTTATCGCTTTCTACTTCACACGTAAAACCGAAGCCGAGGGGAACGGCGCACCTTCTATTTTAGGCGTTAGAATTTCAGTTTCAGTCCCGCGTGAGGCGGCGCGGTCGCCATTGTCCAATCGCGAATTAAAAAGTTAACCAGCAGCCATTTTAACGCGTTCTTTTTTTGAAAAAATGACGGTTCACGCCACTAACACCTCCGTTTCTGGGATTAATATTAAAGTAAGTTCTTAATTTTAAATTGTTTTGTTTTTTTAACTGGTTCTCCTTATTTAAACTTTCGACCTGTCAAGTGAATAACTTTGCTTTCTAGGAGAATATGTTAAGGGCTTCTTGCAACCTCAGTTAGTTTTACTACTTGTTTCTCCGAGCAACTATTGTTTTGAACTAAAGTAACCTCACATATGACAAAGAGTTTGAAACCGGTCTTTTGAGCTTGCACACGTATTGCGAATAACAAAGAAGATATATTACTTGCTTGAACATTTTATTCTGCAAAAATTGTGCAACAAGATCGTGATGATTTGCCAAAACTTTGGATAAAGATTCATCCAATGGGCTTCCATCTTAAAGATAATATCTTTTTCGTGCAATTTTTATCACTCTGCAAAACATGTGACCAAAATATCTTGGTTACCTTTGGATGTGTACAATATGCATAAATCGGTCTTATCTTTTCACTTGATATTTGGGAGGTCGTCAATATAATTGCATTTGTACCGTTGATAATTCTTTAGCCATGAAGCATGTCCAAACAAAGATAACGCAAACCGTACCTAGTACTTTATCAATAAGTGAAGCTAGGTGACTTTACTTGCAACAATACCACTTACTTGAAATATTTTCTCAAATGACGACGAAGAAGGCCAGAAGAATGACCCAAATAAGTTCCTTACTTCAAAATAATGGGGTCACAAACTTGATTTCACTCGCAATCGATAGTCTACGTGTGCTCTCACCTACTGTTATTCCTCATAAATAATTCTCCGATTCTCATTCGAGTTTTACACCAGGTCTATACATATCGCCGATTGGTAGTTTGCTTAGGCCCGTTATGCAGGAACTTGTAGATGTTTTGGGAGAAGAATCTGGTTTTCTTTCGGAGCGCACGATTGCGCTTAGGATGCCTAATATCGTGATTGACCTACAATACGGGGCCTTTCCTTGGAACCACCCCTGGAAGAATATTCTTATTGCTCCACAGGGACAACAGATAGGCGCTATTGACGTTTTATCATCATATTTTTTTCTACATTTTCATGTTTTTCATGTTTGTCAAGGGTAAACATATTTTGGTTCAGATCCTACGCATGTTTCACAAATACTGGAGTAAGTAACACACAATTTATCATTTCCACTATGTACCTTCCTTAGCTGATGATGTTTTTTTGTTTGTTCCAGAGCTCCCAGAACCGATTGTTGATCAAGAATGGGCGCGTGGTCAACGACGACGGGATGGAGGACGCCGACGTCTATATCGAAGACGGAGTCATCAAGTAAGTCACCTTCTTCAAATTCCTCTCCACTTCTGGGGGTTGGCAGTCAACTCTCCGTGCAACTGCCTACCTAATTCTTACCAAACCGAAATCCCATCCAGCCAACATCTATCCTTGAAGTCATCATTGGTTGATGATGTTATCAATAAAGCACAGTTAGGAAAAGTAGTCCTTATTGAAATCACACGCGAAGCTACGTAGAGATTTTAGCACTTCATTCGAGAAAATACCGTCTTCGACTTCTCGAAACTAAAAGCGGTTTCGTCATTACCATACAATTACTGCCCCATATTTTCTGGAATCTGAATTGGGCGTGTTGGAAAAGTAGTCTGATTTTCCTGGTGACTGGTGATATACCGACTTATTTACGCAATATTTCCTTCCCAAGTTATGCCGAGTTACACAATGTGCTAGTAGATTTAGAGAGCTTCAAATTATTCCAACTGTATTTTTTTAGATATTGCCTACCAAATTTCTATAACTGATCTCATTTCCATAGTCAATTACTTCACAAAGTTTTGCGACTGCAATGCGCAAATTCTTTTGGCCAAATCGAATTTCGCCGAAACTTGCGACCAGAGCCGGTTTTTATGATGATTGCCTATGCTCAATGCTCGCAGCGACCGGCTGTTCAGCAGGCCTATTATGGTGATGTTAACTGATGTAAATAAACGTGGATAAAACAGCTCTCATTTTCTGACTAGTATTCAAGTGCGATAGTGACGGATGCATCAACCGCGGCTAGATACTGTAGTAATGATCTAGTTGTAACATGTTGCACGATGTTACATGTAACACGACCATGCTACAGATCACTAGTCATCTTGATGGGTACTTAGCTAGAATACTTCTGCGTGAGTAATGAAAATGCCAATGGCATAATTTGCTTTTTGCTTAATGATCCGTCTCGTAATTATAAGGGAGAAGAATAAATTAAATCATTAACATGTTTTTTGTATGCAAAGAAAGTACGTTGATGGCATGCCATGTAGGTGCACAATAATGTCGATCGTTATCGTAAAATCTTAGTCATACATGTAAAAAAGAAACAGATAACTGACTACAGGTAAGTTTTAAGAGGCTTGTGAAGCGCAGACGCCAAAATCGCGTAGCTGTCAAAAAAAATCATACTAATTTAGGTCCGGATGAAAACTTTTCTCACCCCCTAAATCTAGTCCGATATTCACGATTTTTGAATAATGTTGTGGTCATTATAAGAGACCTATGTCTGTACGATTCAGTATATTTGTTTTTTTTAATTTGTTTTGTTCCAATAAATATTTTATTGGAAAGGAAAACGTACAGACATAGTTTTTCATGAAATCTACAACATAATCAAAAATCGTTAAATCGGACAAGGTTTTTTTTTAAAGTTTAAATGGGAGAGAAACGTTTTCGCATTTTGTATGGAGAATTTTGGCTTCACAATCCTTTTAATTGTCTTCTCAAACGTTGCTGCTGTATCCTGTTTCAAAAGTTGTGTTTTAAAAGCTGTCTTAGAGCTATTACGCAATTTACGCACTGTCGACTGGCCGCCGGAGACTTGGTTTCTCGGCGACCAAAATATAGGGGAGCGACCGGCGACCAAACACACCTATATGAACCATAGAAAGTCACATTCGCCGTCGACCGAGTCGCTGGCGCGCCCTTAACGTCAACAGTTAGATAGCGTTACGATATCGAAACAAGATGGCCTTAAGCAAAGTAGAATAAAGGACTTCTGTCTGTCTAAGAATTTTAGGTATATGGGCCTTAGAAAAAACTTATTGTCTGCTGTAGTGCTGCGTTAATCGCGTGACAAGGTATAGACGCATCACTAGGCCCGCTGGTACCCTATGGTTTAATTTAGTTTTTACGTCATACTCATGACATGAAACAGTATGGTCAATGAAAGCTACTAGCGAAAATCAGTTATACCTGTCAGTTTTCAACTTTCACGGAAGTTTCATTGTAAACTCGGCATGCAGCTACACACGCTCAGTTTTAAGTGACAGTTAAAATTGTTCTGTGTAAACTGACGGTTCAAACTGATTGTGGATAGCGGCCTTATGTCTGTCAATTTAAAGAGTACCTACTGCTGCGACATTTTTATTCGACAAAAAGTTGTCAGAATAGAAAGACTACTTATTTCCGTGACTGTACATTTAATCTACCTGGTAATCTATCGTTACTTAAGATATAACTGTTAATTCATACCGGTGCCTGTCAACTGCTAGAAGGAATAACGTGAAGTTCCGTCATTCTGTCATTGGCTAATGGACGCGTAAAGCCGTGAACACGTGCATGTAGGGGAAGCAATTAGAATACTGAAGTTAAGTATATAGAGAGCTTGTTTTTGTATGAAGGCGGATACGGATATTGGACTTAATCAAGAGTGGATGCGCAAGAGAACTAGTTTAAAAAAAAACATCAAAAATGATTGTCGGATGAACGGGGTTTAGCATTGAAAGCTAAATAGTCGGGAGATATAAAAATAATGTCGTAAAATGTAACCAGCTTAAATAAGAGCGAAAACGACGTCGTTCCGTTCGCATTGCCGATTCGACCCGAGCCGAGCCGAGCGACTCCTTTTTCACTCTTACTTAAAACTTTTTCTTACCGACTTAAGCGTATTCCGCGTCGATAGGTTTGGGGAGACCCTTAGTCCTCAGGTTTGGCAGCGCTTTGCAGTCTTAGGATTGCAGTTCGAAATGATAAAGTGGAGTGTTTGTCGGATTAACGGGGTTTTGCACAGAAAGTTAGATAGGAGAGATACAAATAAATAGCTAAATGTTTGCAGGCTCGCTACCATTATATGCTTGCTTCTTACTAAACAGCAGTGTTCGCGTTGTGTTCCGGTTTGGGGTTAAGAAAACTGGTGAAATTACTAGCATAGAGGCATTCCATTTCCATCTTAGTCCTCACGCAAGCAGAGCATTTGCAGTCTTAGGATTGCAGTCTTGTGAATGCCAATGTGTATTGGTCCCAGATCCCACCATCAGGTGGCCTGTGTGCTTGTTTACCTTATCATACTTACAAAATAAGTAAAGGCTAAAAGTGTATACATTCATTCGTAGTCGACTGTACTAACAAAAATCATTTCAACAAAACCTATTTATTATAAGGATCGTTAGTGTAAAGGGCAAAAGTGACCCAATATTATGACAAGTTAATTAACCTATAATCAATTTACATGCGGTCACGTTTGACAGCTCCATCTATATTTATTAATAGTGGTTCTATAAAAAGCCGATAATTACGGCTCGGTGTCATTATTTCACTTTCGTTTACCAACCGGCTCGTCACGCGATTCTTCAAAGCTTGGGCCGATGACTTCAGATTGCGCCAGTTTTGTATAGGTTTTAGAGAGCCTGGTACCGAATGTGTAATAGTTGATGTATGTAAATGTAAACGGAAGGTAACTTTGTAATTTTTTAAACGTACGAATGAAAGAATCATACAGAACAAAACACAATCAGTACAAAAAAACGACAGTTGATTGTTGCGAATTGTTTACAACTATGTGAAGAAAACGCTGCTTCCGTTGGGACCGCTCGTGGCCATATTGCTGTTTCCTTTAAATTCAATCTTAGCGTGTCGACGGTGTGTTACCTCAGAGCTGACCACAATTCTGCCACGCGAATAGCATTGCTAGTGGCGTCATATAGCTCCTGCCGCGTGAAGGTATCGGGGCACGCGGGGCTGCAGGAGATGCGCCATGGGCTGTGGCAAAACGCCGCAGCAACCGTGGTCCTCGGCGTACCTGTAACCCCACTTTAATCAGTTTTCTCGGCATCTACCGTCCTGCCCCCTATTTCACCTGTCACCCATAACTGTAAGGAAGATGAAATAGGGGTCTGAGCATACAGTCTGTTGCGCGACTTGCACGTGCGCTTTAAATGAGTTAAACCTACTGTTGACTGTCCACACAATGCTAGCATAATCTGTAGATGACAAATCGGGTCCTTGACTGTCAAAAGTCAAAAGCTATCGTCATTATCGGCCCTTACACGTATCTACTTCATTATATAACATACTCGTACCTAGTATCAAACAAAGTCGCTTTTCACGTCTGTCTTTTTGTCTCTGTGTATCCGCTAACTCCTCCTAAACCACGCAATGGATTTTGATGCGGTTTTCACCATCTATTAGATAATTTTCTCGGAAGGTTTTTATGTTTATTGAACTCAGTTCAGCTGCGATAGGTGAAGGAGAGATCAGGTGAAAACCAGCGCTGTAGATCCGGCTGCAGCATATGCTGAGCTGAGTCCTGTTCGACTTCACACTACAGTGCAACGATTCTGATTATATTATTGTGTGTTTGTGTTGCAGTGTGATTGTGTCAAATATTTTTTTGAGTTCGAGTTCCAAATTGTAAATTTGTTGGATGAGTCTAACATATTTTTTTTATTAGATATGGTTAAGGTTCAACTGATCACGCGATCCCGCGCCGCTTATGCATAAGTGATGTATGAAAGTGTAAACGGAAGGCTCTAACTTTGTAATTTATTAACATGTATGACCACTTGATTTCAATTTCGTGTATGCATTATTTCAAGTGGTAGTAAGCTTCATGTCAGCCGAAAGGCGTCCACTGCTGGACATAGGCCTCCCCCAAGGGTCTCCACTCAGACCGGTCTTGTGCTTTTCGCATTGCGCATGTGGCAGTAAGCGTAAGGCCATCAAATATCATCGTACGCTATCAGCATGCGAAAACGTTGCCTGATGTCGTCTGTCGTTAGCGACGCTTTAACGATAACTGTCGAGTCGACGATAGTGACATATCAGACACTGGTCTGTAACAACCTAATATAACCGTAGTATAGTCGGGAGTGGTTTGAAAGTACTCGTAGTTTTTGGACATTGCATTGAAATACAGTTGAAAAATAACGAACCGTTTCATACCGCGACTGTACATTTTTTAATTTAGCTACCTACTGTAATTTTGATAGATTAAGTATTAGCCCGGCAAAAAGTTGACAAGAGTAAATGCAATTCGAGCTAACTCCGCCTCGGCTTCGTTAGTTGCTCAAAAGTTAGTGCTTTTTATTTTTTGTAGCTGCATATCGTGCGGGAAGTTGGATTTTTCGAACAAGGGTTTTTTTTATTTTTCCCCCCTTACACTGCGATTTTTTATCTGTCAAGGATTATGTAAAAATGTCTGTTTCTATTAGTATTTAATTTCTGGGAAGTTAAATGTATTAAGTAACGTCGTTTGACACACATGCGGAACTGTCATTTTCACTTGTCCCGAGTCGCTTGCACCTCGGGCCAAGACACCTCGGTACTCGTGTAAAATGAGATACCTATTTACTTTCCGCACTTGCATTGAAATGTACTATTGAAGTCTCATAACGTGTATAAGTAAGTCCTATTTATTATCCGACTGCCCAAAAAACTTTTTTTTTTTAAAGAGATATAACTCTGAAATCAACCGGGTAAGCACTCTGCATTTCCCGATAAACTTGGTTATCTACATCGAATCGTCAGATTCATCGATTCGTCCGAGTGCTGATTATCTCTGGTCACGGACAAACTCGCGTCGTAACTGACTTAGAAAAGGAGGTTATGTTACAGCACGTCAAAGGGCCGTTAAATCTGGCCCTTTGTTCTTTGTTTTTTAATCCGTTTTCGAAACGTTACTTATTTTTGTCTGACATAAAAATGGAGGTGGTGGAGGATCTTAATTCGTCGCGTTTTGACGAATCAGCTGTGTTTATTATCATGTTAATAAGAGGTATCCACGATTACAATATTCTAAACCGAACCGTGTCCTTAACCAAAATATAAGGAATGTATAATTAGAGTCTAATAATTAGAGCGTGTCAGATATTCTTAAGACCCATGATGGTTCAGATAATTTTACTATGTAAGTTAAGATTTTTTAGATTTAAATTGAACTCTGGGGAAACACATGCAGCCATTCAATTAATTTCTGATAAAAGTGATAAATCGCGTAAACAAAATAATATAAATTTAACTTCAATATAATAAAATTTCTAATTATCTTGTATTGCCCATTTACATTCTAAGACGTAATTGGAATAATTAAACAATTTCCGCTTTTTAATTGCTTATTTATTATTTGAAAGCCCTATAAAACTAATTCCGGTTGTAAAATGTAACGTTGCATTCTTGACCTTATTTATATGCTATAGTGTCCCAAATTGCATATAAATCACCTCACTACGTTTCTAACGGCGGTGTTGTAGGGTTGTCCATCTTTGGAAAAGCTCTTGAAGTCATAAAAGTCTTTGACTATGGTTTTGAGTAATGTTAAATACTTAGGTAAATTGTCGTTATTTGATCTATGGATTTCATTGTTTTTTGAAGTGATAACTTCTTATGAGAGGGTAATCCACTTCGTTACGTAACGCATTACGGCGCCAGTCTGTCTGGCTTTCCTTTCTTTCACGCTTACGGCAGCGGCAGGCAGGCTCCTCCTCTCTCACTCTAATCCACAGCGCTAGCCGTATTTCGGACAGACGCTTCCCCGTCTCTACTCAGTGCTTAGTGTGCGTTAGACATATACCGTTGCCAGTTAAGTTAAACAATTTCAATATTAATAGTGACAACCCTAGCCGCTCTAGCGCACCATACAGTGCCCATGTTTGTTTACCCGCCAGCGAACCGGCACAGAACAGTTATGTGTTACGCTACAACAATGCCTCGCTATTCATTACCTATGCCCTCATTAAAAACAACGCACCTACAATATAACACTAAAGAAAAATCAACCCTCTTTGGTATACAAGTAAAGAAGCATTTGCAATAAGACGCCTATTGTAGTTTTGCCGTTCTTTGTAACAGCAATGCGTAAGGGAGTTGGAATATAATGTATATGCCGTTTATTATATCGTAGTTATTGCGATTTCTCTATTTGCATCAAGAATATGAACATTTTGTAAAGAAATGTGTATACGCTTGGTTAACCAGCGTTGTAGACATGTGTCGGTACGGGTCGTTTTAGGAGTTAGTGGTCAAGTTAGGCTGGTCGTAGACGGATCTATTTTTGCGTAAAGGACTTTAAAATAAAACAATATAGTGTCAATATCAATAGTGGAAGCCTCTATTGCGGGATGTTGACTATAATGATGCTGATATTCTTGAGTATTCACTCGTGCGTCCGCTAGATCTATTATTATATGTGTACTCTCTTACTAAGTTCATAGTAAAGTCAACCGAGTTATCATGAATGAAGGCCCTATATTATAATGCACTCAGGAGCAAAAATAACGGGTCAGAGTGCGTTTTTCATACAAACGAGAATATTTCGAAGTCTTCCTCGCCAGGGGTTGTTTTGAGTGAGGTTTAACGGTGGATACTGCGAGGTTCAATAAATACCTAACTGATCGCACAATCAGTAAACACCACAGCGGGAGAGTTTGAGTCAGCACTTGGATTTCCTTACATTTTATTGCCATTTTAGATGTTTTTCTGAACATTCTCAATTACGGCGTCAGCCGCAGATTCATTTAGTTGGATATCCTAGGCACTCTGGAAGTCCTGTATCGATGCTCGGGGTATTCATCATCAGATTTCACTAAAAGCATTCCCTGGCGAGGAATCAATGCTTCGAAATAGCCTCTTTAGTATGAAAAACGCACTCTGACCCGTTATTTTTGCTCCTGAGTGTAGAATCATAACAATGTCGTCCCTTAATTATCACTCTCTCGTTCAGCGAATTTCCCTCAAACAATGGCGTAGTGAGTTCCCATGCGTTTTTCTCGTGACGTTGCACAATACAGTTCAAGCACCTTGCCGCCCCATGAGGGTCATTTAGACCCAGTAAAGATATAATGACTCATAAGGGATTATTGTTCACGGGTTCTATTGCATCTTTAAGGGCGTAATCCTCAAATTAAAAGCACACGAAATGACCTATGTTTATGAAGAAGTTGATGGTAGAGAAAGCGAAAGAGGTTTGATGGGATCGGCGCAACCGGCGGTCCTTGGTTTCTGTCTAGCTCACTGGTAGACACGTGTGTGTATGTATATGCCTTAATTATCTTGGTGGAAAAACATCTGAATTCTTCTATATCGCGAAGGTACCTATTTGATATTAATAACTTGATGCCTTCACGCGTTCCTGAAAAACGTCAGCTAACTAGACGAAACGTGAGGCATTTCTTTTTAGGTTTTAGGTACGGAACCTTAGAAATCATTAGAATATTCCAATACGCCGTTAGTATCGTCTTGATTTCTCCTGAAAGTCGATAGGGTTGCCGCGTGGTTGCCACCTTTCCACTCCACATTAAAAAATAAGTTTGTTTTGACTGTATCCAGCTGACTTTAATTAAATCCACCTGAAGCTCTATTGCACTTAGTTTCACCCTATCATCGTAATCATATCGCAAAAGTAAAAGCTCTTACTGTCATAAGAACAATATGAGCCATATGAAAGCAAGATGGCCCAGCAAAGCGAAATAGAGAATCTTAATTGTCCCTTAAATCACCATACTCTCACTTGGCGAATTTCTCTTTTAAACAATAGTGAAGTGAGTTCTCATGCGTTGTTCCCGCGTGACGTGCGCAGTGTCGGTCATGCACCTTCCCGCTCCAATTAGTGACGTCTCTATCGCTCCTGACAGCCAGTAGGGTTGCCACAAGACACTTATTATTATTGTTAATATATAGGTACAAGCAGGAGCACTGTTAACTGACCACTAGTGAGCCTTATTGTGAGGTGAAAAGATTCACAATAATGGTCAGTTAACTGGGTTGCTGATGGTACTTTGTTATGAATTACGCCTGATTTCTAGGTAGAACTTTTTTTCATTCGATTTTATTTCTTAGTTTATATGTTTACGTCAAATTTTGAAAGTTATTGTTCCATTAGTTCCCAGGGTTTGAGAGGTGATAAAATGAAATGATGGAGTCGGAAGGTCGCATCAGGATATCAGCTATAGGTATTTAACATAGACGTTTTCCCGTGTGTGCTTTGGAGAAAGTGAATGTTTCGGAAATACATAGACCCACCCCGCTTGGACTTGTTTGAAAGTACAGATAAGTGTGCGAAAATATACAGTTGGTAAAACCAGACCAGCTGGTACGGAAAACCAGAAAAAAAAACCATACAGATTTAGCTCCGGGGCGATATCGTTTCTCAGCCTCTAAATCATGTCCGATTTCCACGATTTTTGAATACGTTGTAGTTACCTATTATGAAAAACTAGGTTCGTACATTTCCGTTTTTTTTGGACCTAGTTTCTCATATCTTCAACATAAGTAGTACTCGCAAATCGTAAAAATCGAACTTTAAATGCCAGTATTCAGGAAATGGACTATTTCCTGACTACATTCTTCATGTGCGTAGATTTTCTATCTTTCTTTTATTATAAAACTCTCTAGTAAAAGAAATAAATGGTGGTAGGACATTGTGCAGGGTCTGTCCGGATCGCTACCACCATCTTAACCATTAACCCACCGCCGAGCCGCAGTGTTCCGGTTGGGGAATAAGAACCGGTGAAATGACTAGCATAGAACCATTCCATCTCAGTCCTCAGGGTCGGCAACGCATTTGAAGTCTTATGATTTTTGAGATTGTACTCTTGAGATTTCAAATGTCTATGGGTCTCAGACCTCACTTCCATCAGATGGCCTGAGTGCTCACGTGCTTACAGAATTATAATTAGCATAGAAACTTATTCTTATACTAAAATACTTGGAAATTTATTTCACTCGTAACTGATTGTTCCTAGATCCTTATGCCAACGCTGCGCGTGCGTCGCTTGCCCCCAGGTCAAACACCTGCCGCTCTAATTACTGACGTGTTCATTGGTTGCTGATTCTAGGGGTGTCGATTCTTTTTATCTTTTTCCACGCCAACGCATCTAGGTGGGAACTGAGTAATTACTCGTAAACGGGCGTTCAAAACAAGTTGTTGGAGCTTCGACTTTAAGTGGACTGTAAATAGGTTTCAATACACGTTCGTTGTCCTTTCCCTAAAATCTTTGTCGCGAGCGGCGGCGGTAGGTATATACCTTGAAAGCACTATTCAAATTTAAAGAAAACCAAAGCCAACTCACCGAACTTCAGCTCCTCGGGATCATCCAAAGCATATATTAGCATAATACACAGCACAGTGGTCACCATAACACCAAAAGAAAGTTTTATGAGAAATGCGGTGCGGGAGTAGCAATTTGCGATGCACACAGTTCGGCCATATTGTTCTTAAATTAGTGTTGTCCCAAAGCCGTAAAGTTGGGCAAAATAGTGATGCCCTCATGCATATGGAAACCGACTTGCATCAATTTCAGCGAGAGTATTTAGTATTCAATAAATATGAAAAAATGCTTTCATAGGCCTAAACATACCCCCCGCCTAGAAGGACAAAGATGTCTTTGGTCTTCTACAAACGAAAACAGAAAAAATAATTAATAAGAAAATTAAAAAATAAAGGCCACATCAAGATTGACGTGACAGCCCAGAATGAGGCATACAAATTATTAAAGAACACGAAGATTACTGAAGTGGTAGGGGGGAAACCTTTACCACTGGTCTTTGATAAATGCCTGAATTAGTGCGTACGGCTACCACGCGGATAATACCATCTTTACCCGGAAAAACATCTTCGATCACACCTAATGGCCATTTCAAAGGAGGAACGTTGTCTACATTAAGCAAAACTACCGTTCCCTTGGTTACAGGTTTGGTCGGAGTATTCCACTTTTGTCGCATTTGTAGCGTATGCAAGTATTCCGTCTTCCACCGTTTCCAAAACGATTGAATAATTTTATCAAGCAGATATTTACGTTTAACTAAACTGATAGGTAGGGTTGCCACGTCGGCGTTGTGTAAAGAATTTAACGGTGCGAGTGTTAAGAAATGCGCGGGCGTAAGAGCAGTAGGCTCGGATGGATCAGTGTTTAACAGGGTCAACGGACGCGAATTCAAAACTGCTTCTATTTGCGTTAAAACTGTTAGCATTTCCTCGTATGTTAATAATTGATCACCTATCACGCGTTTTAAATGTAGTTTTATACTACGTATATTAGACTCCCACGATCCACCGAAGTGTGGAGCGCTTGGGGGGTTAAATTTCCAGCTGATGCCTTGCTCTAGGGTCTCAGCGGAAAACGCGGTTTTATATTCGTTTGAATTTACAAGTTGCGTCAATTCGTCAAAATGAGACTTCGCTCCAATAAAATTTGTTCCATTATCGGAATATAGAGTTAAACACGTGCCTCTACGCGACACAAATCGTTTAAACGCGTTTATAAATGCGGATGTACTCAGATCTACTGCTAACTCAATATGAGTACAGCGAGTAACGAGACAGATAAACAAGCAGATATAAGCTTTCTGCTGACGTGCGCCCCTGTAACGGCTTAACAGGACAGGAATAGGACCCGCGTAGTCCACACCAGTATTCAAAAAAGGTTTTGTTTCGATAACGCGGCAAGTGGGCAAATCAGCCATCAATGGAGAGTCTACCTTAGGCGATGCGATATAACAGCGATTGCACAGCTGAAACCGTTTTCGAACGATATTTCTGCCAGAAAGTATCCAATATTTTTGGCGCAACAAAGACATAAGTAAATTGGGTCCGGCGTGTAAAAACCTTTTGTGGTAAGCGTCAATGATTAAGTTAACAATGTGCTCGTTGTTGGGAAGTAATATCGGATGTTTAGCGTAATAGTCTAACTCTGACTTATCGAGACGACCACCGACAAGAAGCAAGTTATTCTTTAAAATTGGACAAAGTTGTCTCATGCGCTTCGACGGAGATTTATTCTTTAAAATGCTATCCTTGTCTTCAGCGAAATGCACAGACTGTACTGCAGCAAGAACCGCCTCTTCAGCGATTTGTAAATCAGTGGGCATAATGCGATCTGACCGAGGCAGTTTTTTAGCGAAACGTAGCAAGTAAACCACGACACGGAGTAATTTACTCCACGAAGAGAAACGCGTAGCGAGTTCATACAAAAACGGCTTCTTAATTTCTGTCGTTAAGAATGCTTGGGCACTAGCCTTTACTTCTGGAAGTTCGTTCTGCTCGTCAAAGGCAAAGTGATCAAGGGGCCACTCAGAAATCGGTAACTTGGTCCAAGAGGGACCGTGGAGCCAAAGCGGATGCTGAATCAGCTGACTGGGTGTGAGACCACGTGACAGACAGTCGCACGGGTTCTCTTTGCCAGAGACATGATAAAATTGAGACGCGGGCAAGTATTCCTTTACTTGCGCAATACGATTGCTTACAAAGACATTAAAGCGGTGCGGTGAGGAATGAATCCACTGCAAAGTGACACTCGAGTCAGTAAATGCAAAAATGTTCGAAATTGTACATCTATCTGATATATTGTCAGAGACATAGCGCATAAGTTTTGCAAGAAGCAAGCTTGCACATAATTCTAACCGTGCGAGGGTCACAACCTTGACGGGTGCTACCTTTGACTTGGCACAAACAATATTTACTATGTTGTGAGGCAGCCCTGGATGCATCACACAAAGGTAAACAACCGCTCCATAAGCAGCCATGCTTGCGTCAGAAAAACCTACTAGCGTCAATTCAACGTCATCCGAATTGATGCCGAGGTGGCGCGGAAATTTAAGGTTGCGTAAAAGCGGAAGTTCTGCTTTGAACTTTAGCCATCGAGTACAAATCTCAGCGGACGGGCTTTCGTCCCAATCTAATTTTAGTAACCAGAGGGTTTTAATAAGCAATTTCGCGTATAAAATTATCGGCGCGGCAATACCTACTATATCCCACAGCTTGGCAATAGTAGATAGAATAGTACGTTTCGTGACAACGTTATGCGGGTCTAAATTAACAGTTATAGCGAACTGATCTTCAACAGGACACCAACGTAGCCCTAGGATCTTTAAATCGTCATTATCGGAGATGTCAACAACAGCAGACAATCTATTTTGTTCCGGCACGTGTTCCAGTAAAGCGCGTGAATTACTTGAAAACTTAACTAACTCTAGTCCACCCTTCAGAAAAAGTTCAATCAAATCCCGGGAAAGATTAATAGCGGTGGACTCGTCCATAACGGAAGTAGCCAAATCGTCCATATATAAATTGCGGGATACAACTGCGGCTGCGGCGGGAAAAGACTTCCCTTCATCCTGTATAAGTTGTTTGATCGTGCGCATTGCCAGATAAGGACTACACTTTAGACCGAAACAGACGCGGTTAAATTCGTAAATTTGCGGTTCATTCTCATGAGAAAAGCGGTATAGGATGCGAAGAAAGCGGTGGCATTCCGGAGAAACTAAAATTCTCAAATACATTTGGCGGATATCCGAAGTAATCGCGACCGGAAATAGCCGGAAATGAAATATTATTGCGAGTAAATCTGACTGCAGATTAGGCCCCGGGTGTAAACAGTCATTGAGAGACAAGTTAGACGACGTCGCAGCGCTAGCGTCTAACACGAGACGGACCTTGGTAGTAAGCTTATCGTCACGAACTACAGGGTGATGCGGTATAATGTAAGAACTGGAATTATTATCCAAGTCTTTCACTAAGGAAATATATTCTTGTTTCAAGTAATCGCGGATAATCTCGTCATATTGTTTATGAAGGATATTATTCTGTTTAAATCTTCTCTCTAAAGAGTTATACCTACGTGTCGCGGTCATAACCGAATCGCCAAGCTCTCGCGGGTCGCGGCTAAACGGTAAAGGTACTACATAGCGGCCAAGAGAGTCGCGTGTCGTCTGTTGTATAAAAATTTGTTCACACGCCTTATCTTCGACGGAAAGATGTTTGCGCATCGGTACTTCTTCAACTTCCCAAAATTTGGAAAGAAGAGCGTCTATGTTTGTAGTAGTGGTAAAAAACGTGTTAAGTTTAGATTCACAAGGTCTTGCGGTAGATGCGGAACCGGAAATAATAAACCCGAACACGGTTTCGATAGCATCAGGGCAACCGGATGGCCCTATAATGCGGTCAGTTTTTAAGATGCGTTTAATAAAATCTTCAGCGCCTAAAAGCATATCTATTCTGCCCGGCAAGTACCAATGCTTGTCACTAAGGGGAATATTTTTTAAATATTTTAGCGCATCGGTGTCTATTTGACATTCAGGCAGATTGCCGGAAATTTTATCAATAATCAAGGCCTGTAAATCAAACTTAAAAGACTGGTCAGATTGCGAAAACAATGTTACGTTCGTTTTACCCTTAATCGGCTGAGAACTTTCCCCTATTCCGTGAACCAAGGTGTTTTTGTCGTCAGGCGTGACGTCATAGCCTAAATTGTGTAAGCATCTCGTGCTTAGGAAATGGTTTTGCGAACCTAAATCAATTAGTATTCTTATATCGCGGCGATTACCGTACGCGTCTAACACTTGTGCGGTCGCGGTACCTAGCAAAACAGTTTTGCGAGAATCTTGTTTCGTAGTAGCGGCGCCGACGAAACCTACCGGCATATTATTATTATTGCGCTGATCCTGAACGGGCGGCGCAGCGGGCGCGGGCGGCGGAGTGCATGCGCGCGGGAAAGAAGCGGACGGTCGCGAGTGACCTTCACTAGAATGAGGATTCTCCCGATCCGCGGGTTGACTGCGGCATAACTGACTATGGTGAGTCTTGTTACAGAATTTACAAGTCGACGTTGACTTGCACAAGGAAAACGTATGACGAACACTCAAGCAGTTAACGCAACCGTTACATTTTTTAACTACGTTATATTTTTCAATAGGCGACAACTTTAAGAATGGTTCGCAAAGGTACAATTGACTATGTTTATTGCTATTGCAATAACAACAAACTTGACCAGAAGACTGGCTGTTGCTAACGAGAAAAGTTTGCATTTTATTATTTTGCGCGCGCTTCGATGCTGCCGACTCAGTGTGCGAGTCGCCCCAGTGCGAAGTATTCGGCGGAGTAACAGCTGATGAGGTCATAGTACGCTGCAATATTTTCGCGTGATTGCGAACAAAACTAACGAATTCGTCGTAATTCGGAAATACAGTTTTTCTACTCAGAGACATCTCAAACGCTTTGGAGGTATCAGTATCCATTTTGCGCAGAGCCAAATGAATAAATATAAATTCGGCTAGATCTTTTATATTTAGTTGACGTAGTGCAGACACCGACGTCGAAAATTGGTCGATCAAACTATCTAAGTTAGTTGCATTAGGTTTACCTGCTAAAGGCTTTAGATTAATTATATTGTCTAAATATGAAATAGCGATCGCGCGATTATCTTCATATTTTTGCACTAAGGCGTCGTATAATATTTTATAATTGTCTGGAGTAGGAGCAATACCTACACAAATGCTCTGAGCTTTACCTTTTAGCTTGGATATTAAATATTGAATGCGTTGAGCGTCACATAACGCAGTGTTATGATGAACTGTCGTACGAAACGATTCTATAAACAATGGAAACGCCTGTATGTCACCGTGAAAATCGGGAATTTGTATCGCCGGAAGTTTAAACACGGGTTTCGCGGGCTCCTGAGCGGGTGCATTGGTTGAGTCGTCGAACCTTTTATAGGCGCTTTTAATTGCGTAGTACATGTCATCGAATGCCCATAACATTTCGAAGTTAGGTTTATACTTGTCATTCGATGCTAAGGAAATTGAACTTATTTTATCAACTAAAGTAACAAATTCTTCGCGTAGACTTGTTACATTTTCGGCTTGCAGTAAAAACAAATTAGTTTTGTCTCGTTTTGTTTTCGGTATAGAATCGTAAATACTCTGAATGCGCGCAAAGTAAGAATCACGTTTAGATTGTAACAAAAATAATTCTTCCATTTTTATTACGGTTGTTCAAAAATGGAATACTTAATAAAGACAAAAACTTCAGGAATCGTCAATTAATTTAATATTGGAACGAACTTGTATAGAATAAGAACATTAACCGTGGCCATAAGTGTGAGCGAGACTCAATATATTTGTAAGCGAAACAAGGTCAATGTAAAATGGCCGGGTAATAATGCTCGCATCACTGGTACCTACCGTAGTGTTCAAATAAACGGCGTGTAGGTTAACTTAACATGATAAGTTATTAAAATGCGGGGATCTCATGGTATTCTATTAGAAATAGATAATTACGCGGTAAAACCCAAGCCGCAATGGCTTATAGGTATGAAATTGCAGTAACTTTAGAGTATGAAATGCGATAAAATACGTAAAAATGGCGGAAGCGGAACTTTGTCGGTAAAACAACGTGGGGAAAAATTATGATTTTAAGGGAAATATCTATCGAACATGCGGATCGATGGACCAAAATATGTTGGAGCTTCGACTTTAAGTGGACTGTAAATAGGTTTCAATACACGTTCGTTGTCCTTTCCCTAAAATCTTTGTCGCGAGCGGCGGCGGTAGGTATATACCTTGAAAGCACTATTCAAATTTAAAGAAAACCAAAGCCAACTCACCGAACTTCAGCTCCTCGGGATCATCCAAAGCATATATTAGCATAATACACAGCACAGTGGTCACCATAACACCAAAAGAAAGTTTTATGAGAAATGCGGTGCGGGAGTAGCAATTTGCGATGCACACAGTTCGGCCATATTGTTCTTAAATTAGTGTTGTCCCAAAGCCGTAAAGTTGGGCAAAATAGTGATGCCCTCATGCATATGGAAACCGACTTGCATCAATTTCAGCGAGAGTATTTAGTATTCAATAAATATGAAAAAATGCTTTCATAGGCCTAAACACAAGTAGTCATAGTTAAGTTAAAATTAACAACTGGTATTAAGACAAACAGTGGAGTCTCAATCAAAACTCCTGTAGCAAATGCGACCATTTTACTTACGAGTGAGGATTGAAACTGCTTCGGTTGTTGAATGTGAGATACCGTTTTCTGGCGTAGGACAGTACATAAACGTATGACTAGTTTTTGTAACGTTATGGAAAACTTACCGTTGTTAATGTTAGTCCTCGCACTTTTGTAAATCGCCCAGATAGTTTCAAGGCCCCAAATCTTTCGCCCGCAAATGACGAGTCTATATTTCTATGGAGTCGACTTAACTCGTAATAAAAAAGGGTATATACATAAACGGAGTTTATTAGAGTTACACCCTTTTTAACGTGATCTTCAGGAGATTCATACCCTTTTTCACTAAGACCCCAGATTTTCGAGTTTTTATGGCTTTAAAAAGGTAAAGTTTCTGGATGGATGCTATTTGTCAGAAATTTGTATGCCTCATGGCCAAACATAGTGAAACTTACCCATGTTTTACGATTGTACCATTACTGTTACCCGTTGTTGTGTGTTGTTGTTGTTAAATGTATTGATTGACTATATTAACTAGGTTTTCGTCACTTAAGAAACACGATGATTTTTTTCCTGTCTGGTGACGAGTTGGCAACCCTATTGCTAGAGCTAGTGTAATGCACATTAGCTCCATTTCGACTTCGTTAACTAAAGCGTTAAGTACGACGGCTATACCATTATGTACTTCAACCGTGAACCACAACTTAAGCTTACATTTTAGTTTCGTTCCGCTGTATTATTTCAGATTTTAGATTTATCACCATTTTTTTGAATATTTTAAAAAACAGTCTGTAGAGTGATCCAAAAACATGAATTTCTATAGATCAGTATAAAAGCCATTTTAATGAGCTTTAGACATGGGGTTCAAAAATCGACTTCCTGGTGTTTATTTCAATTATTTTCTAAAGCGAGGTTTAGACTAGTAATAAAAAGAAGTTGTGCTGTCGTACTCTAATTTTTAAGTTAGAAAAAGACGGCAACACTTCTTACATTTATTTACTTGTATACCTATAATTCGCAATTTTGCCATCTTACGGGCACCGTACATTTTTTCGGGATAAAAAGTAGCGTATTTGCTTTTCCAGACAGTAATCTCTTTTCCGAATTTCATTCAGATCCGTTCAGCGGTTCTAGCGTGCTTGAGTAACAACCATCCAAACTTTCGCATTAATAATATTAATAAATTGTCGGGTGTGAACTAAAAGACCAGAGATCACTAGTAAAGTCCATGCGTAGGTACTAATCTCCAATTGGGATTGTTCATATTTTTACGATTACTCAAATCTAAAACCATTTCGAGGAATAGGGTTTCTAAAGCCGTTCTTCATTATTAAGTTTTTGAAATATTAGTGTATCTTACGGGTTAGGCGAAGACCGCCTGAAACAGTATGTTTTAAAACATTAAGTACAATAACTTTTTATCATTAGATATCATTTAATGGTTGTAATTTATTAGAAAATGCCAACCCAATTTTAAAAAATCATGTCATCCATAAAAAGTCTGATTAATAAATAAAGAAATTAATGAAATATATCACTTAAAATTACCTATTCTGTCGAATTAGAATGTAAAAACCGTAAGTTATTTTTTTTGGTCTATCCCAATTATGTTACTCACACTTGACATCGTATAAGTATAAATCTCTTCATTGACACATTGCTTATCACTTTCCACATTACTTCACGTTCTATTTACTTACCATGCGCGCACGCAATCAAAATGGCAGCGTCGACTTCATAACGCCGAGATCAATCTCGATTAAGTAATGGGTACAATTTCCTTCACGTTATCTAATCTCACTTATGCGACTGTAGCGCAGATAACGATATGTGCACTTGACATGCGAATCGTAACGATTGGCATTCGACGCATTGAATAGAGAACCGAATACTTAAACCATAAATAAGTCTCTGTCTGTTATTAGTAAATAAATGCAAAAAAAAACAGTGACATCTGTTGTTGACACGTTGCCTATTGTCTAATAATTAATGATCGTTTTTAAAATATTTGCTCGTCCGTCCATCTGAAAATTTGTCTCAAATCCGCCGGCCCAACGGATTTCAATAACAAAATCGGTTAAATTTTGACATTTTGGACGCAAGGCTTAAACATAATTCGCAAAATATACATACTACTTTGATGAGTTACATACTCCTTCCGTACTCGTACGTTTCTGTATGCATTTTTAGCCTCGGACCAACGGTGAAATTGTAGAACCATACAACTGCTATATGCGGTGCTTCTTAGCAGTATCTCTAGACAAGATGAATTGCACAACGTTATCGTTATCGAAAATGTACATACATACGAGGCAGAGCTCTACAGAATTACCAACAACTCCAAAAACTTGTTAATTCTGTAACCTCTTTTTGCACAAACAAAGAGGTTTACCAGTGTACATTAGTGACAGGTTGCAAGCCCATCGCCTAACAATACTACAAGCCTTTATTCTCTTAGTCGCTCTTACGACTTCCACGGGAAGATATGGAGCGGCACTATTCTAAGCCGGCAAACACACTGAAATCTATACATTATGACAGTTTTCGACAATCGTTTACGTTAGGTTAAGCGTCTTGTCTCGCCTCACAGTTATGTTTACAACATGAAAACCTTTAAGAAAAGATCTTCTTTTCCCTAAAACGCTAACAACGTGGCAACGGACCGATGAAATAGAATTTTCACATGGTTCGATCGTGTATACTTGGTTATGCTTTCATAAAAAACCCTCTTTACTGAGGTTAACTATGTCGAATTGGGATTGTTCATATTTTACGAATTCTTCTAATACGAAAACCATTTCGAGGAATTAGGTTTTAAAGCCGTGCTGCATTATTAATTTTTTGAAATATTTATCCATTTGGGATATTTAGACAAAAGTATATTTAACCTTTGTTTGACTTTCGTTATCGGCTAGGTGTATCTTACGGGTTAGGCGAAAAACGCTTGTAATAGTATGTTTTAATACACTATTACAATCACTTTTCATCATCAGATATCAATTAATTGTTGTAATTTATTAGAAAATGCTAACCCAAATTTAAAATAATCATGTCATCCATAAAAGTCTGCTAAATAAATAAAGATATTAAAACAAAACTATTGGGTCAAATACAATACACTGGTTAATGAAATTGGTCTCAAAAATTACCTTTTCTTTCGAATTAGAATGTGAAAACCGTGACTTATTTTTTTGGCGACGCAACCCCGAGTGTAATCAATGAAATCATCGATAAACACGACACGAGCAAGACTTCTATTGTAACCGTGGCGTGACTGCATCGCGTGACAATAACTACCCGGAATTGCGTACACTTTTACAAACTTAACATTGCTGCCACGTTATTCTCCTAAGGAACTCGCTTTTATTATGAAACGGCGAGTTTGATTTGTCCCGCAACAAACATTTTGGGCGTTCAATCGCAATTGGCTAGGTTAACCATCGCTCGTATGTCCGCTCGCTCGATCGTCTGATGGACAAGCAGCCAATTTTAAGCGAAATGATGCATCTATGGCCCTTTTCAAAAATATTCCATGTGCTTGTCAACTCCACACATGTTGTCAACTGTATATAAACGTTCCAAACATGTAATGTAAATGAAACGGTTGAAAAAACTTAAAACACAATGAATAAAAAACTCAAGTGGCAACCATACTATAGTCTTAAGCAACAGTTTTTGGGTAAAAGTTGCATCATGTAGCCAATTCCATTCAAAACATCACACTCACTTTTTCCGAACTGTTTTTTGCTACCCTCTATTAGGATATTTGTCATGGTTAACTCATGCATGCATGACGATGTGCTGCACCTGCAGTAACACTCCTGTAAAGCGACCTGCTTTAGGCTCTAGTTGTTCGTATGTGTATATTGATGACAAAATTAATATATTCAAGCAAATACTCTTCAGCCGCTAAATATAACTCAAAGACTGGGCGACACCATTTAGACAACAATTATAGGAACAGATGTCTGCTCAACAAACGGCTTCCAAAAGGTGCTTAGACCACGTATTGGAGATCCATATACTCATCTGCCTCGTTTGAACGGAGAGCCTAACCTTTCTCTTCAATCCCACCTTGTCTGTCTTCGATAGTGAAAAAAGATATAGATTTATAGAAACAGCCATAATACTGTTGTTTATTTGAATCCGTCCCGTTGACTCACCTATATCTTACAACGGCAATATGCTTGGCACAACTGTATTTTGGGTACGCACGCACCTGTTATCGGTCGATCTAAACGACCAGTATTCGCGAAGTGCTTAAATTAACCATTATTGCATGTTTCTTTCCGGTGGACGTCAATTTCCTACAAAATGAGCTGGTCGAGGAGCCTCTTGGCATGAAATAGGTTATCGCAATCAATGCCAAAACCATTAGGCCAACCAATCAGCAGTACTTATTAACCTACAGGGCATAGACCTCTGTCTCTGCCCAAGCTGTTCGATGCCGCAATAGTGTCATACACCTCTTTCCCATTCAAATCATGATTGTCTAACTATCGGACAAGTCGTCTACTGATTATTCGATTGCAAAGCCTTGGCCACAACTGATACTCGTCTGAGTCTTCTCTCCTAGCCAACTGTCCTGTTCATTACCACTATTAAGGGGTAGGAAGGTGACCTGCTCTGTCGTCGTTTTTGGTGCGACGTAGAATTCTCACTTTCGATTTGCAGTCCAGATCGTGCCAATTGTAGAGATCTCAGATCTCTTATTATTTAGAGAGCTCAGCGTCAGCGCTATATGGGTGTTAATGAAACTGGGTTTAATGACTGTCGCAGAGTAGCTTGTTATCTCATCAGTCATCGTGTACTCATATGTGGATGTCGTAACGTGTAAAGGCAGTTGAGAATTAACTGAAGTGTGATAATGAGTCATGTTGGCTTCATATGAAGTACGTCCGTTGCTGGCCACTAAAGTAGGAGTACCCAAAGGGTTTGAATGTCCTGATAAGCTGTGTGGATGGTAGATGATGAGGGATTTCAGGGATTACCATAAATGCATGCTGAAAAGGACAAAAAACTAATTGTCCTTCAGCACGAATGATGTGAATCTCCATTTTTTTAGAAGGAAGCGATATACTCCGTAATGTTTTGTCAATGACCACTTTCAAAATCTGACGAAAGCAAGTCGTCCTTATCAAAGTAAGAGCGTCTAGTAAACATGATCTTTAGTCATCGACAAACATCCAGACAAAGAGTTTATTTACTTTAGCAGTTTATACAAAAACTATGTATGCGTTTGTACTTCTTGTTTACTTGATCGATTTTTTTGTTGTTAAACATATTAGCTCAAATAAGGCGTATCGCCGCACGACCACCATTTTATTACCCGCATTGTTTCACTTATAAGGCAATGCAGTCAAGATTATGGACACGAGAATGACGTCAAATAATCAATAAACATGAAGAAGATTAATGACTGTGATCAATTTGACAGTGCTAAATATGACATAGATTTTCATATTCGCTTGTCATGTTTGATTTAAAGTAAGTCTTGTCAATCATTTTCATCCTTTATCATACCAAATATTGTTTCTAGAAACTACTAATAGTCTGTTTTATACTGTCCATACATTACTTCTTTAGTTATTTGTGTTAATACGTCTAAGTTAATAAAATGAATTGTGTATGCTTTATCTATCACACATTTCATATACATGCAATGAGCAATAATTACTTATCTTTGACGACACGCTGGCCTAGTTGGGACCCTGCCTACGAAGCTAGCGGTCCTGGGTTCAAATCCCGGTAAGTGCAGATGTTTGTGTGATGAGCGCGAATATTTGTTCCTGAGTCATGGATGTTTTCTTTGTATTTAAGTATAATATACTATATTGCTCTATATAGTTTAGTTTAGTTTAGTTTAGTTATTTATTCATCAATGTAATGTTACAATATTAATTGCATTGCATGTCAAAAAATATGAAATTACATTGGTATCGTCAACATTGGTATAAGTATTTATATCGTTGTCTAGTAACCATAGTACAAGCCTAGAGCTTAGTTTGGGGCTAGGTCAATTGGTGTGACATTGTCCCATTTATTATTTATCTATCACAAATTTCATATACATGCAATGACCAATAATTACTTATCTTTGTCACTGCAATTAAACGTTTAAGTTGTATGTCTCCAGCCCTTCGCCTGTTAAGTATATCTTACTAAACAGAACTGTTTTGTCTGATCAGTGATCAATGTAAGAAAAAGTATACTCTATTCATATCGCTATTTCTTTGTTAACTAGACTACATTCTCCGTGAAAAAAACGTCCAGTCATCCTGCAAAATTGTTTTTTTTGTTATTCGGACACGGCTGAACCAAAACCTACAAAACCATTATTTACTGTACTGTTAAACTTTGCCATATTTAGTAACAACAAGAGTTATAAAAACCATGGATCGTAATAAATTGAAAATAGTTCCAAAGTATTATAGGGGCAATAAAAACCTGCTGACTCATAATTGAAACTGATTTAACCATACAATTCAATTAAATTGATTCAATTGTTGCTAACGCTTCATCGGAACGCGTTTTGAGGCTAAAATCTATTGACCTTTTAATAACCATGCGGGTTGTTTACACTATTGTACGCTTTTGTGTATTCACTACCTTTTTGGGTGAAACCTTTTGTACAGTTAGAGTTAACTGTATTTCTAAACAATCATGAAAGTATGTTACTGCAGGATATTTTTTGCAAAGAACGTTTACATTAGTGGATTGGCTTCTGATTCCTAGAGTATAAATGTTTGTATAGGTAGCTATAGATTTGTTTGCTTGTCTGCAGAGGCGTTTCTTTAAAGTTAAAAGGACATTGTCTTCTCTGCCATATACGAGTATACATATTAACTCTGTGACGGAAAACGCACAGTCTAAAACGCGGAACCTAGGGGCTTAAAATTTGGACGTAATATTCCTTAGGCACCGTAGGAGTGCTTGAAGAAATATTTTTCCCGAAATCGTCCCCAAGCGGGAATAAAAAGAGGACGGAGCGGCAATCTTAATTCTACGCGTACGAAATCTCTGGCATCCTCCTGTTATGCAAAATATTATAATATATTAAACCAGATACCTGTTTCAAAGTATACGAGGAATATTTTGAAGTTTACAGGGTAAACAATATAATTATAAGCAAACAAGTCCTAGCGGTACAAAACTAACGTTTATTTAGAACATTTTCCGTTTCTTACACTCTTACACGTTGGTGTGAAACCGTACCGGTGCCGAACTGACGCATCGGTTTACCTACGTAGCTGAGATTATTATAACGCTGGCGGCGTCAAAACTTTTAATATATTATATCTTCGTATTATTTATAGGGTTCCGTAGTCAAACTAGAAATCCTAGGAATAGGAATAGTTTCGCCATGCCCGTCCGTCGGTCCGTCCGCAGCCTAGCTCTGAGACCCTTAGTACTAGAAAGTTGTAATTTGGCATGAATATACATGTAAGTTACGCCAACAAAGTGGTAAAATAAAATATTGAATAACATTTTTTTTTAGTGTACTTGTAACGCGGGGATGTTTTTTTTTCGTCTTCCCTATAGTGTGGGTTAAAGCGCAATTTTTGTTAGTCGCCCCCCCCCCCCCCCCCCGCATCCAAAACTACAAATACTAAGAATCTGAAAAATATCTTCAATGGAAGCACATACAATTAATTTTATAGGAAAACTATCACGACGAAGTAGACTTCGATGATTCTTATATTCTTATACCTACCGAAAACTTATAATTGCGGTGTTGGTAAACTGACCGCGACCTATTTCGATGTATGGGGATAACAGTTTTCCAACGGCATGGTTGGGTATGTCGCGAGGTCTAATTTTTTTGTAGTAACGGCTTCGGAACCCTACACTGTACATGCTCTTGCTCGGTTTTTGCTACTGGTATTATCTAATCATGAAAGTGCAATGTTCAAAGGAATGCGTTTTCTTTGATTATGATCATAAGATTGATAACTAGTATTGTGATACCTTTTATTATTAATGTGAAGCTTTGTATGGATTTGTATGACTTCAATCACGCACAGTCTTAGTAGAATAACGAAGTATCTTATTAGGAAACACGCCGTCCATGTTCCATGTTCCTTCAGGATACATACTTCTCTGTTTCTTTTTAAATATGCTCGCTCCTTGCTTCTAGTATTTCAAACTAAAAGGGTCTAACTCATCACTCGGTCTCTTATTTAAATTTTACTATAAATCATTCATCCAGTCCATTGACAACTAATTTAAAAACAAACAAGACCTCTGCATTCTGCCAGTCTGCCGCCCAATATGGCGCTGCTGCGGATGCTAGCTTGTTACCGCATTAGCGCTTCCGGCGCGCCACGCATCCAAATCAACACGTTCTCAATTTGAATTCTGTTTGAATTTGGAATAACGCCGTTCTTTTTTTAAAATTGGCAAAGAGTGAAGACTCTGGGCAGGTTTGAATGTTGTCGTTCTTCTTTTAAAATTGGTAGTGACTGACTGAAGAAACTGGTCAAATGCACCGTGAGTAGGTACCATACCATAACACAATTTGAACACTTATTCCGGTCTCTAGGTTTTTTTTTTTTTTTACATTCTTTAATCGATCGTGCCGTACTGCTGAAATAAAATGCAAGATGAAAGGGTCAGTATCATTGTCGTATCAAACTGTTGGTTGTGTTAGTTCGGCACTAGACATGTGTAAAAATAGCATAAGTTTGTTACACAATAATAAACACCGGTTTTCAACACTTCCGCCAATAAGTATCTTAGTATCTAGAATCTCCAGCCAAGAACCATCAGCTTGAACTATACCTTCTCCAATTTTTTTTTTCGCGAATGAATACTGAATAGCCTAGCATTGAGTATAGTTCCAAACCCGGCAAACCTTTGAACGTATGGGTGTAACACATTCCATACCAAGGGCACCATTTCGCGTCCGTTTTTCATAGTAATCAGGACCTCTGCTACTCAAAGTTAACCAAAAAAATGCTCTACCTGAAGTGTGACTCGCGTTTTTGCGTTGTATTTGGAATATAATTTATCACTGCATTAGTTGCGGTTATCTTCGACATTTTAAAATCGTTAGTTATTTAATTAAAATTTAATGAATATAATTTGATCTGTAGACTATCAATATTAAAGTTTGTTAATAGTAAAAGTCATTTTTGTTTAGGATCAACATGCTTTGACAACAAACTGATGAATATACAGTTTGAGGAAACTAATTATAAAGTAAACTAACTAATTATGTAAAGTTTCTTTACATGTTCTTGTGCTTTAGAAATAATTATAAATAAAATTTATGCAACGGTGTTGCTTTCTATGATCAATCGTTAGAATATCTTCGCAATAGTAAACATGTGGGCGGAGGCCACTTGTGGACAGTGTGGGATGGCTTGAAAGCCTTGACCAGTCAAGTAGGTGAGCCCTTTGGGAACGTAAATAAACCTCTGCCATGAGAAAAGTTATTCCTATCATAAATGTAGCTAAACTCGACTTGCACTTCAAATTGAAAAACTCATCATAAAACCCCTTTTCTGATTATATTAAGAGCTAAATTAACCAGGCTTTTTAAAGTGTTCTATTTGGAAAAAATATGTTTACAACAAACCAGAATTAAGAGATAAAGTTTGAAATAAATTATCCTTAATCTTAATTCAACTTTTTTAGCTATCGTAATTTAATTGCTATGATGCGTAGGTTAGGTTACATGAAACTATGAGGAATACAAAAAAATAACGTCTCTAATGAAAAAACTATGTTTAAAATTACATAAAATTGGGATGATATTCATTACCAACCTTAGTGTTTTTAAATCTTTGGGTGGCAGACCCACTTAAATATTATGACGATTTTGCATGGACAGTGTCAAATAAAATAAAAATACTGGTACAGCATGAGGAAATCTGTCGCGTCCTTTGCTTTCCTTGTTTAGGTATCTAAACTGGGCGACATGGAATTTAAACAATATTCAACAATTCCGCATTAAATTATAAGTTAACATCGTTATAATTTACATCGGTAACGTGCAAAAACCTTTTAAAAAAGAAAGCATGCTGGTACAATTACCATCGAAATTGCAGTTTTTCGAAAGTAAAATGACACTACAATCTTGGCGAAATCGCAAGCGCTATGTAACTAGAGATGCATTTCTCGCGCCATCGCGAACAGGTTGAGGCAATAATAACATGAGCTCAGGGAGCAAGGTCACAGTAGACCCTTCATACTGCAAGCATTTTATGTATGTATGTAAACACTAAACACTTTATTGTACTAAAACATTACACAAATATAAAAATTACACAAATAAAAGAAGTACAAATGCGACCTTTGGGCGAGTGAGAAAAAATACAAGGTAGTAATACGGTAATCCTACTAATATTATGAATGCGAATGTTTGTGTGCGTGTGCGTGTGTGTGTGTGTGTGTGTGTGTGTGTGTGTGTGTGTGTGTGTGCGCGTATTTTCGCTTATTGCAGTTCTTTCAGAAACAGAGAGACAGTTTAGGGCCCTCTGTTCCACGGTTTTTTAAACATATTTTTTTTTTACGATCTACCTCTTATGTCAAGTTAATAAGAGCTGTTCTATTATAACTAACAATATATTCCCTATATATTTCCGTTGGGGGACGATTGTGGGAAAATCCTTTCTTAGGAAATTCTAGGCTGTGCGTCGTGTGTCAGTCAGTCACTTAGTCACGGTACTGTTTTAATTGTTTTATATATTTAGATATAGGTAGGTACCTACTAAGTTTAAAACAAAATAGAGTAGTGACGCTTAGTACTTTGGATTTAAAAAATATATAGGTATAGTTGAGTTCTAGAACTTCTAGGCAGCGGATGATTAAGGTATTTTTAAGGACCTTGCCTGCTCCAATTTGTACTCTAATGGCGACAGAACTAGAATCAAATATAATATTATGTTTTCAATAACATTCGATGTAATAAAATTGTGATTTAAAAGTTAAAAAACAGCTCCAGTGTGGTCTTGTCTACTACGCCAACGGTTCGAGATTCCAAATGTTTACAAACAACAAACATGTCGCTGATCATTATGTAACCTATATTCATACCATTGATATACAATTAACAACCTAATCATTATAGTAATAACATCACGTTCAAAAGTGAAAAGTTAACTCTTTATTTTGTTTCGATTTTAAATCTTAATGATTGTGATTAAAGGTCACAGTAAAAGTAAATATCATTAAGTTATTATCAAGTGTGATTTATGCTATTTTAGAATAAATCAAGTGCATATGACAATAAACTTCATTGACGCAAGGTTAAGGTTCAAAATGAATTGTGTGTTGATAAAAGAAACTTGTACGTGTGAACTTTGGATTTAAATTAATAATTAAATAAACAAGTGTGTTTGAGCGAAAGTAGAAGTTAAAATTCTCACGAATTTTAAATGCGTGGTAATGCTTTTTTAAACAGTTAACACTTTTAAAAGCTTTCCTTTTACTAAAAAGTTCGCCTTTGCATCTCTTTTAAGTCTGTGTTTGTGTATGTTGGTGTAACTACGTTGTGTTTGCTTGTATTTTTTACTTATCAAAAGAAACCAGTATTATGTTTAGTTAAATACGTTATCCCCAAACGCTTATATTTAAAATTATACAATACTAGCGTAGCCAGCGTCTTCGTCCGCGAACTTTAATTATGGATTATAAAGAGGCAAAATTAGAGATTTTGAGAGGGATTTTATTTTATTGATTCTATTTTATTCAATTTAGTAATGTACCTACTTTGTTTTTGTGTTGACTTTTACTATTTTTACTATTATAATTTAATTCTATTTCTGACGATCTCAATGTAACTGCATATAATTTGACATGTAATGTAATTTATACTGTGTTATATTGAGTAATAAAATCTGAATCTGAATCTGAAATTGTATGTTTGTTTGTTTAGGGTAATCTCAGAAACCGAACCTATTTAAAAAATCTTTCTTTAGTAGCAAACTTTAAATCCCTGACTAATATAGGCTTTTGTTTTTTTTTATAGTAGAATTTGATATTTATTTCATAAATTACATGAGATGATAATTACAAAACTAAAATTACATTTTTAAATCTTTTTCTATTTTAAAACGAATAAGCTATATCTAAAATAGGGCCCTGCGGCATTGTCCCGAAGATGCTGGCAGCATTTCCTCGCTGGATAGTTAAACTTATGCGTTGAGCGAGGAAACTGCCAGCTCTTCGGTCTCCCGTGAGAGACAGTTTTTTTTTTAAACCTAAGCGAAGCAATTTCGTAATAAAAACAGTAGTGTACTCACGTAGTACAAACTCATAGTTTTATAAGTCATTAATTCACGCCTCCGTGTCAAATGTCACTTTACTAATGAGGTAGTTATAGAGGGTGTATAATGGGCGTGTTAATTAGGACAGGGTGCGGCGACCCTGAAATAGTCGCATTATTTCGGTCATGAAATAATATTTTTAGTACAAAACCGGCCAAACGCGAGTTGGATTCGCACACGAAGGGTTCCGGACCTTTTTTTATATGAGAGCCCCATTATGTTTTTTATCTTAGGCTCATTATTTGTTGCTTTAGCGGCAATAGTACCTACAATGTACACTTACCTATTAACTTCAAATTACAGATACAGCAATTGTTAGCTCAAGTCAAGTTTTTTTTGTTTTGTTTTGTTGTTATAACGGCAATAGATACACACTTTGTGAACATTTTAAGTGTCTAGCTGTTACGGTTCATGAGATACAGGGCGCGCAGACAGACAGACAAAAGGATAGCGGATCCTTCAATTTCAAGACAATACTTTGGTTTGTTAGAAAATACTAATAATAATAAGGGCGCCCTGGACGCTCCGCGGTCATAAACCACCAACGCGACCTAAACTATAGGAGACAAATTTATTTGAGACTCACCATGACTTCGGTTCGCTCCGGTTTAAAATTTGAAACAATAATAAGTTTCTGTCAAAAAAGCTTTTGATGCCGACTGTACTTTTTTTTGTAAAATCTTTATCTGCTTATCAAGACCAAACTATTGAGTCCTAACACGGTGGGTCTACGCTTAGAATAGCGGAGATCCTGTCGCCACCTTCCGACTCCATCATCAGGTTAGCTCTTAGATACGATGATATTGCATTGTCATCGGGTTTACATATGTGGTCCAAATTTCAGCTAATTCCGGTGACGGGAAGTTGGTCTTTAACTTGCAAGATTTGACCCTTACATACATACATACCTACCTACATAGGTACATTGCAAGTTAAATAAAATCTTGTAAAAATAGCTTATATTAGTTGGGGATAATGAAGCTTAATATTAGTGAAAGATTTACTAACTATTTTAAGTATTTCTAAAGGTTAACCCCAACATACAAACAAACACACTTTTGCCACGTCATAATATTAGCATAGACTATTATATACCTTTATAGCATTTTTTAAATTATTGTTTCTCAAACGAATATTTTCATTTTCATTTAAATATTAAGCCCTTATAAAGACGTAACATTCTTAAAATACAAGATTCCAACGCTCTTATTTAAAAAAAGCAATGAACAAAAAAGTTTAGTTCTAAAGCGTTCCCTAGATGGCGTGAGCTGTACTTTAGATCGCACAATCGTTTGTTCCCCCGGCGTTCACTAGGCATTTTCTTAGCGAAACGTTTATTTGATTGATAATAGACGTCTGTTTTTTAAGGAAACAAGATTTATCTAGAAAGGGTGTTGATCGGCTAATCCGGTCAATACCTGCAGAATGACTATGACAAAATTGTAGGCGATTAGTTAAGACCTAATCATATTTGAGTTTAATGTTTGCGTCTTATCTTAACCTTTATATCTAGGGTTTCGTAGTCGTACCCAAAGATACCGAGGACTTTCCCGTTCGTCTGTCTGTCTATGCAACAACCAATCATGACGTGGCTGGTGGCTGATACTTACTGTAAAAAATATAAATAATTTATTTTGAAATATCGAAGAAATATACGAATAATAAGAATAACAGAATAGGCGAATCTTCAATAGTTAGATACTTCTTAACGCTTCAACATTCATACGTATGATTATTACCACGAATAAAAAATGTAATGTCACATATGTCACTAACATTAGCATATTATGTAAGTAGGTTACGTAAATAAACTGTAGGACCATAACAATGCCATATTAATGAGTAACACCCATGTCAAGGACAGTGAATCGTTCGTTTATTTTCAAGTAGAAGTTTTTTTTTATGTTTCTATCTATATTTTTCAGTCAAATAATGAAGTATCTCATATATGTAGCCCCGATGACTATATTTAATATACATGAGCATGATGTGACATGATGCTGCAGTCGTTTTAACTTACAAGTTTTTTAATAAATTATTTTCGTCCTTAATTGTATTCTGCATTCGACGAAACAGTTCAGAAAGTACCTACGTATAATGCCACCCCAGCCTTGAGAATTATGAGCACAAATGTTTCTGAGTCTTGGATGTGCTATTAGTTTTTTATTAAAAAAACACAATCAGATGTTCCCAGTTACTGCCGAAAAGTTCACCTTTCATATACACTCAGGCGCAAAAATACCGGGTCAGAAATGTCAGAATGCGTTTTTCATACAAACGAGACTATTTCGAAGCCTTCGTTCCTCGCCTGCGGTTGTTTTGAGTGAGGTTTAATGGTGGATACCGCGAGGTTCAATAGAGGAGGTCAAAAGTTCTTAAGATACCTAACTGATCGCACAATCAGTTAACACCACAGCGGGAGAGTTTGGGTCAGCACTTGGATTTCCTTACATTTTATTGCCATTTTAGATATTTTTCTGAACATGCTCAATTCCGGCGTTAACCGCAGATTTATTCAGTTGGGTATCCTAGGCACTGTGGAAGTCCTGTATCGATGCTCGAGGTATTCATCATCAGATTTCAGTAAAAGCATTCCCTGGCGAGGAACCAAGACTTCGAAATAGCCTCTTTTGTATGAAAAACGCACTCTGACCCGTTATTTTTGCTCCTGAGTGTATTTACTTTACATAGCCACTAACAAAACTATCTCTTGTTTTCAGACAAGTCGGCCGCAACCTCATCATCCCAGGCGGTACCCGCACCATCGACGCGACGGGCAAGCTCGTGATGCCCGGCGGGATCGACCCCCACACCCACTTCGAGCTGGAGATGATGGGCGCCAAGACTGCCGACGACTTCTACAAGGGCACGCGCGCTGCCGTCGCGGGTGGCACCACCACTGTCAGTGAGTATCAGACAACACTGCCAAAGAAAACGACTAGAGTCTGACGAGTAAGGGGTGACAAAAAAAACGGGGGCAAAATTCAAATATCACTAGCTGGCAACACGAAATGCATAGCGACTGGGTACGCATAAAACAGCTGGTTTCATAGGTAAAATCGTTGCCACGTGAAGAATTAGAAAAAGGCTTGTGTCACGACTCGCTGGTCAGACTCTAACTGCAATGTAGTAGTCAGAGTATTCTTTATTACTATATATTGGTAACCGCATGAAATTTAAAATGCTTTCTATTAGTGTGCAGTTAGCTGCCTTTGGTATTTCGGCAGAAAAACGATGCCATAGGGATTAACTCACACCTAATTGGAGTTTGAAGTGATGCAAAGGACGTCCAAAATTTCATTTTCCATTTTTTATGCACATCCTTGTTATATTGCGGATTGCCTATCCTCGTGCAGTTTCCTCCATCATGGTCAAGTTAACTAGAAGAGATCCCTTAGAGGGATAAGTTCGCCATTGTACATGTTAATCCCAAGTTCATTTGTAATTGGTTTTTGTGCAATAAAGAGTTTACATTTATATTATTTGTCCCTTTCTGTCAAATGGAAATGTCACAATGCGTTTTTGCTTTTCAGTTGACTTCGTGTTGCCGGAAAAGGGACAATCGCTTGTTGAAGCGTACAACAGTTGGAGAGAGAAAGCTGATAGCAAGGTATGAGAAGAAACATATATTTATGGCTACTTTGTTTGTCCGTCTGTGTTGTTTCTTTGGTGGATGCGAAAAGCACAAGACCGGTCTGAGTGGAAAGCCTTGGGGGAGGCCTATGTCCAGCAGTGGACGTCTTTCGGCTGACATGAGTTGTTTCTTCGGCTTAATTAATAATCTCATCAGGATAAATAAGTTTAATCCCGAGGTAAATATTTCTTTGACAAAGTGGTTAGCAATATCTGGTACGATTACAAAAACCTATGCAACACGAATAAAAGTATTTTTCTTAAGTGATCAGAGACACCTGGGGCCTGAAAGTTGTGGAAGTCTAGATAGAGGCCCAGGTCCAGCAACAATAACAGATTATTATAATGAACATATTTCTTTATTTGTACATAGCAACTGAAACTATTATTTTCCGGAATAGGTTACGGGCATGATAAAATTGATAATACTTGTGGTGATTATTTTAATTAATTATTTATTCCGCCAATTAATGCTCTGTTCCGATAGGAAGAAAAATCACCTTATTAATTGTTTAGAAAATAATTATAATTTAATTCAATCACTTGTTATTTTTGAAATATATATTAATGTACTTCAACAATGCAGTTAGCGTACTTGGCAATGTGCTACAGGTACTAGACGACGATAAACACTATTAATAAATGGATTTTAAATACATATAAAACAACCAAGACTCAGGAACAAATCGTGCTCACCACGATGATTTTGTCATTGGTCAAATATTTTTCCTAGGGAATCACGCCCAAAACTGCTAGCTTAGTAGGCAGAATTTTTTGATATTATCCCTAAAACTAAAGAATGTCTGACTGTCTCTGTAATGATCTTTATTAGAAGCGCTGCATTTTTCATGCATAAAATGCACCTTTCTGAATAAGCATTTTTATTTTTACCATTTTTTTTTCTCTTCCAGGTGTGCTGTGACTATGCCCTCCACGTGGGAGTGACGTGGTGGTCTCCCTCCGTCCGCAAAGACATGGAGAAACTGGTATCAGAAGACTACGGGATCAACTCCTTCAAGATGTTCATGGCGTATAAAGACGCCTGGATGCTGAACGACTATGACCTCTATTGCGCCATTGAGGCGTGCGCGGAGCTAAAGGCTTTGCCGCAAGTAAGTGTTTTGCTTTTTATTTAATCTATATTGCACCAAAACGAGTATAAAAGGTGTATGTCACATTGGAAATTTATTGCTAGAGTAGCAATTTTACAGTATAAAAATACTACATTTTCCTAATATGTACAGTCATTAATATCCAGTCCCATACCGACGATACAGCACAATATACTCATCTTTATGACAATTTTATAATAGATGGCGTTACCTGTCCTCCTAATGATAAGAGTAGCTGACTCCGTATCCGGAAGATGGCGCCACCAGTATAGGTTTTATTGCAGTGACGAACATCAAGTTATTGTTTTTGTTATCTTTAGAGTTGTCTTTTTTTATAGCGAAAACTGTTGCTAAATAACGGTATAAAAGTATAGTTAAGTGGTGCAATATTCACAATGGCCGTGGGTTTTAATGCGTACGCAACGAACTTTGAGTGACATTTCTCACAAAATCACTGACAAGACTATCACCGATGTTTCCAGCACCTGGGGGTCGAATTGAAACCTAATAGATGATAAATAAGTACTTTTAAAATTAACTTACGCTATTTCGTTTAAGAGTGGGTGGGGGACTCGTATTTTATAACAGATGCGTGAGAATTATAATACTCTTAAGTCAGTGGAAATTGGCCATTTTCGGCCGTAATCACCGGATGAGATTCAGAAATTACTTAGTAAAGCCTTTCATGTTTAATGTAGGTATGTTCCTACCAGTAATCGTTATCCAAAATAATAAAAAAAACTGACTGCGGCGGTTCTTCTCAGCAGTGGTTTCTACTTGGGAAGCGTTGGTTGATATTGACGTGTAAAAGTACTCAAATCTTATCTTAATTAACTACTAGGGAATTTTATATCCTAAACCAATATGGTTTGTCGAAGATATTTATTTATTTAATTAAATTTTCAGGTGCACGCAGAAAACGGGCACATAATAGCCCGTAATACGGAGAAGCTATTGGCTGCGGGGGTAACGGGGCCCGAGGGGCACGAGCGCTCGCGGGACGAGGAGGTGGAGGGGGAGGCCGTCAACCGCGCCTGCGTCATCGCCAACCAGGTACCGCGCTATCTCACGGGCGAATAACGCGACTTGCGCGCGATCTCTTTGGCAAAAATAACATCGTTTTTTCCACAACTTTGAAATAGCATATTGCAAGATAGGTATAATTGCCTCTAATATGTATTATGTGTTATGTATGTTGTGTTATGTGTAATGTGTATTATGTATATTTTAAGATTACAGCTATAGGAAATTCCAGTATGAATATTTTATGATTTAGGAGGAGCTAAATAAGTCCACATCTCAACGAATACTAAAATTAGTATTTGCATTGTTATAAAATCTGGTTCCCGCAACGCTAGCTGTAGAAAGTGGCGTCACAGTTTGACACACCATCCGTCGATAAGGTTAATGAGATTTTGGGGCGCATATAGCCAGCGTTGGCCGGGACCCCATTCGATTACTAGCTACGGTGACCTACAGAAGTCCGCCCATGACCATGCCAAATTCTTAAAAGTCAGTTCGAATAAAGAGTAAAGTGTTAAAGTTGCTGTTTTACTGAATTAAAACGTCGGCATCCCACACAATGTCTATTTAAATAGTATTTTCTTGTATGGGATGGGACGTGGATGGGACCGAAAGTAATCGGTATTCCAACAAACTAACACACAAACTTTCGTATTTATAATATTAGTAGGATAATATGCTTTATCAAACCTGTTTACAACTCGTTACTCTCGATTCCTTACCGTAAGGTTAGTTAACTCACTGCGTTTCTTTCCAGGCCGACTCTCCCTTGTACATAGTGCACATGATGTCCAAAAGCGCGATTCGCGCTTTGCAGCAAGCGCGAACGAGGCAGCGCCAACCGCTGTACGGAGAAACATTGGCCGCTACCGTCGGGACTGATGGTAAGTCATAATATAAGTCCCACCATACTTCAAACATAAATTCTTTATTAGTGAGACTTTGAACCTACCGTCAAGGCATTAAAGTTCAATTACGTTTGTTCGATAATGCAATTTTCAGTTTGTGTAGGTCGGAAAATGAACCTTATTCCCATTGCTACATTCTATTGCATAATGCGCCTTACGAGGTTTAACTTGATCTTCATGATGATGGAATTCAAAATTAAAAATTTTTATTCAGTAAAATGGGTCCCATGAGGGCTCTTTTGCACGTCGGTAATATGGAGTGAATCTACTAGCGCTTCAGACAAGACCATCATCGCGGAGAAGAAACTCCAGCGGAAGGTGTTTTTTCCGTTGAATAACTATATTTGAAATCTACGCGGACGAAGTCACGGGGTTTTGTGCTACTCGCATCGGCTTCCCGCGATCTTCACCAGATGGCGGATCCGCTCGCCAAACCTGTAGTTTCGGTGTGTGCAGGGTCCCACTACCGCAACGCGTGCTTCCGCCACGCGGCGGCGCACGTGCTGTCCCCGCCGCTGCGGCCCGACCCCTCCACGCCGCAGGCCGTCGTCGAGGCGCTCGCCGAGTGAGTACCCACAACGCTAGCCTTTATTAGGGTAAATAATATTAATACAAACCTCCATGGATTTTTAAACACCAGAAAATGGAGACAAAGAAACTTGATACTAGTACCTATATGGATTTCGAAGCTTGACTAGGCTGCGCTAGTATAACGTCATATATTGTATCTTAATATTGACTTAAAAACGCGATTATAACTTTTCTTTCTTATATACTGAATCCTGACACGTATACATATAAAATGTAACTAGGTAAATAATCGTATGCAATTATAAAAATGAAATAACTTAAAATAGCCTTTTTGGAACTTGGAACACACCACACGCCACACGCCTTCTAGTGACCTGTCGCAAAACATAAACGAAAAAAATCCTAAGCAAGATTTGTAAAAGGTTACAACTAAATTTTGTTGCAAAAATATCATGATATGAATTTGAAAATTTTAGTACTTTTTAAACACTAATTCAGGTTACTAACCCCATTTAGTGCCATGTCGGAAAACTAAAGCAAAAAAGTCTTGTTTGTCAACTCAAATTGCACATACACACAATGTTACCACAGTATGTATAGGTCGATATTGGTTGACAGCTTAAGATGTAAACTATGTTCATGTTCTTTACTGTTTGCTGTTTTTCATAGTGTATACAAAAGTGTTACATTTTGCATAGTAATGGATATTATCGTACATAGAATATGAAGATCGGGTCGATACTGAAACATACTTTATATTTCATAGTTGTTCGCCTCATTAACATAGTCTAACTAAAGTTACCTTAGCTTCTTTTAAATATAAAAGGTTTTCGGCACATATAATGATATTTTTTTGTTCTTTTCTCTTTCAAGTTTTTCATAAGTTTATTAAAAAAGTCCCACATTTTAGATAGTAAAGAACGCATGCTCACATGCTCTCTGTTGGTACCTTTCAGTGCCTGTCCCAGGGTTCTAAGGGTTTAAACCCTCATAACTTTTTAAATTGCTGTTAATATGAGCTTTTTTTAAAAACATATGCGGACTTCTATGTTTATTTCAATAATAATAACTTTTTTTATAGTCAACACCACTAAAAGGACATATGAGCTTTAGTTAAAGTATGGAAAACATAACTATGTACCTTTCGGTCACGAGTCGACCCCCTAAGCCACTAGGCCACCGACGCCCTTGTCATCCAGTTTAATATATGTATTATGTTCCAGCGACCACCTGCAGCTGATCGGCAGCGACAACTGCACGTTCCATGAAAAAGATAAGGAGCTGGGGAAGGGCAACTTCGCCAAGATCCCCAACGGCGTTAACGGCGTCGAGGACCGGATGAGTATCCTGTGGCAGAAGGCTGTTAACACTGGTACACTATCCCTAATCATCTTTTTACCCGACTGTGCGACGCAAAGGAGAGTAATGTGTTTATCAGCCTTTATGTATTTGTATGTTTGTTCCTTTTTGGCGCTCTAGAAAGTCAAGTCGTTTACCGATTTCGATGGTTATGTCAATCGATTCGCCTTAATTTTGTTAGTCACTAAATATATGCCAGTAATCAAAATGGCTGCAACTCTGGTTGCAGCCATTTTGATTACTGGCATATATTGTCTTTTTTACAATATGGCGTCTGCCCCATATTGTAAAAAAGACAAAATAAACCAAAGAATTATAGGTATTTAAAAATCATCTCTAGTTTATTTCATAATTTTTCATTTTGAATGATCACTTAGATTTATAACGATTTAAAGTTGGTTAGCAACAGTCGCGTTTTTTTAGCTTGCTATTTCACACATTTCTATTTGACATAATTTTAGTAGTCACTGTGTCACACACATCACACATCCCATCATCTCTTTTTCGGCCATTCCATACGCGTAACAGCTGTCCACGAAAGTGTAGTTCGTCTCTATTTGTTGTCTGTGTACTGTTTGACATTCATAGGTGCATTATATTATGCCTAAATTGAAGAATAAAGAACTTTGACTTTGACTTTGTTTGTGAGTTTTGGGGGTATTATGATTATGACATAGTATACCGTTTACGCTGAGAGAAAAGGACAGAGCTATTTAAACGTTATTGTTCTGTATTTTACGCTGGGTGTTAAATGAACGATATAGCCATAAAAGAATACCCCCTTGGTCTGGTCTCGTTTGGAAGGACTTGTTGTTCAGTCGTTATTTTTAATTTAACGTTATTGACCCTACATTTGTTATGACCTAGTGCTATTTAGTAATTATTAATTATTACTTAAACAAACTTGTAATCATATTATCTTTCGTACGATACCCTAAAGAAACATCGAACAATATATTTAGTTCCAAAGCGTTCCCTAGATGGCGTGAGCTGTACTTTAGATCGCACAATCGTTTGTTCCCCCGGCGTTCATTAGGCATTTTCTTAGCGCACCTTTTATTTGATTGATAATAGATGTCTGTTTTTTAAGGAAACAAGATTTATCTAGAAAGGGTGTTGATCGGCTAATCCGGTCAATACCTGCAGAATGACTTTGACAAATGTTGGATGGTAAGAGTTAATAATTAAGTGACTTTAATGTTTAGTTTCTTAATTATTCATCCAAAAAGGATTCGTTTCGTTCGTTCGTAGTTTTGTATCCATAGGAGAGTTTCATATATATATTTAAAACAATTAGGTGACAGATACTACAGTTAGTTATTATTGAAGATTGTGTAGGGTTTTGAAGATTCAGCCAAAAATATGCGAAAAAGGTGTCATGTTTGAAATAAAACTATGGAGGATTTTGTTTGTAACGTGTTTACACGTTTAAAAGTTTCAAGGAAATTTTATCAAGTTGGATATATCCAAATAACAGACACATGAGCGTTTTGATTTTTGGGATCCAGATCGCGGATCAGTACCGACTTTATGATACGTGGCCTATGAACTAGGCTCTCTAGTGGTGGTGTTTGTCGGCAGGCGTGATGGACCCGTGCCGGTTCGTGGCGGTGACGAGCACGGCGGCGGCGCGCATCTTCAACCTGTTCCCCGACAAGGGCCGCGTGGCGCCGGGCGCCGACGCCGACCTGCTCGTGTGGGACCCGCGCCTCGAGCGCACCATCTCGGCCGCGCACCACAAACACGCCGTCGACTTCAACATCTTCGAGGTGACGAACGTCATTCTAGATTCCTTTGACCACTCACTTTTCAATTTACTGTCAGGTGAGGACATTTGGCTATACGGTCGGCCAAGATAGTGGTACACCAGTTTTGACAGAATGAGCAGAGCAGAGTTTTGATGAATTATCGCTAAGGTGTCTTCACTTGTCACTGTCATAATATTATTGCAAGGGAAAATCGAACTTGTGGCATCATGAGACGTGCAAATTAACTTCAACCGTGTGTTAGATCACATTTTTGACCGACTATACGCACACACACAACAATAATAATATTATAAACTAGCCGACTCGGCGAACTTAGCCTTAGAATGTTATCATCTATTTGCTATTTGGGGCAGAGACAAATCCAATCAGAGATCGAGAATCGGTCCAGCTATCCTTGAGTTATAAATGGTGTAACTAACCCGACTTTATTTTATAATCCTACAGTTGTGTCCACATAATTAGGAACGCTTGCGTTTTTCCCATACAATTTGCCTATAAGTATGACTTTTCAATTTTGACAACCATTCAAAATTTTAATCTTCAACAAATGAACTAAAGCGTAAATGTAAGTACGCCAATTTATTTTGAAAACAAAAAACTTTCATTTTATAATTCATTTGGACAAAAATATTGTTATTTATTCAAAGTTGGTAAACTTTGTATGGATGTGTCAGCACCAGTTTTTTAGTTTGATACTTGGTGTCCAGGGTCAGCACGTGGTGGGAAGCCCGCAGTACGTGATCGTGGGCGGACGTGTGTGTCTGGACGACGGGCAACTCCGGGTCGTCGAAGGTATAGTAATTTCTATTAGCCTGATTAGACAAGAACATTCTAGAATGTTAACGGTTGCCGAAATCGAGCGTAAGCTGGTGCCCCATCGTGTCAAATCGCCAATGTAAAAATGTGCCAATGTGTATTCTGGCAAATAAAATATTTCATTTCATTTCATTTCAATGTAAACTCCATATTTTTGCCTTTTTGTCGTAAGCTTTTGTAAAATGCAACTCTCTACGTTCTAGCCCAGGTTCTAATAAAATGACAAAAGCAATATTGTTTTACAGAGTATAATAGAACCTTTACCATTTTTTCATATATAAGTTCTACACAGCAATCTTTTTTTTATTACATGCTACTTTAGTTTATTTATGAAGATTATTGTAGTATGAATGAATGTAACATTTTTTTTAATATATTTAAAATAAACTTTTAAATAACATCGTACTATATCACTAATAATATATTATACAATGTCAATGTAATTTAATAATGAAACCTTATGAAGGTTCCGTCAGGCCCACTACCACCATTTTATCCTCTCCAATCTACCGTCGCGCAGCAGTAGCAGTAGAAATAAGACAATCGGAGAAATTACTAGCATAGAAGCATTCCATTTTAGTCCTCACGGTGGACCTTGGAGTCTTGAAATTGGGGTTAAAATCCCACTTAAGCGGTCTAAATGGTAATTTTGCCTTAAGACACAAGTTTCATAATGACTTGACTAAGCTAAGACTGTCTGAAATAGTAATAGAGCATGCCGTAATGTATCCCGCAGGGCACGGCCGTTTCCTGAAGACCATGGCGAACTGCCCGTACGTGTTCGGCGGCGAGCTGCCGGCGCCCGCGCCGCTGCACGTGGACGTCGCGCCGCGCACCAACGGCACGCCCACGCCCGGTAACGCCGCGTGGCCCCCATAAGTTACAACGATGTACCTGCGCAGAAAGCATTTTTTTAGAAGGCGCGAAAACGTTTTGGCCAATTATATGGCAATACGTTTGCGCGGGTAAAACTTCGACGGCTATTGGTCAAATATTCGGCAGCCATTGCAGCGACGCCGGCGACCGCCATTTTATTTAGCGTGGCGTCAGTTATCATTCGTACACTGGCTGAGACGCACGAGCGCTAATCGTTACGTAACATTGAGGACATTTTAAGTGGCGGCATTATTAAATATTATTTTTATTAAAATGACTTCCCTTAAAAGAGGGCGGCCTTTAAAATGTCAAGCTAAGGAAATAGTTTATAATGTGCATCAATTTATGCGAAATGAATCCTAAAGAAGATTTCAATACCACATTTCCTAAAAAAATATTTGATTTTGTGTGAAAATCAAACACAATCGTATCTATGCTCAAACAAATTTTTGTTTATAATACAAAAAAATATATTAGAGTATATGGAAAATAGATGCACCTTTTTTATTACCACGCAATGTCATGACGCCATGAGCGAAAAGCACGAGTTTAACTGTCATTTTATATTCTACCTTACGCGTAACACGACAAGGTTTGTATTGAATTGATTTGTACGTTTGTTTATCTTCGGAATTAGTAAGCACCTTTCTACGTAGACGAAGATTGACAGCGTAACTTATATTTGTGGTCTTACTGTAATACCTGGTCGATCCAGTACTGACCAAAATTGTTTTTTTTTTACTGATTTCGTAAGTTGTAATTCAGGTCTATGTGATAAAATACAACTATACCCATCAACTGGTAAATGAGGTCACCGCGTAACTTAAATCTCATTATACTTCCTAATATTAGTAAGATTCAAAATTCGACTTCCTCCAGGTAGAATACTTTTTTGCGCTACTGTTTTGTTACTAAAGACATTTCAAAGTATTTTTGATAACGATTGTTTTAATAATTCGTACGGAAGTATTCGTCATTTTAGGAACATATCCAAGAGAAATTATTGGCTTAATTAATTAAACTGAGAAATATTTAAAAAAAAAGTTATTGACTTCTCGCCGAGCATAACTACTATTATGTCTTGATCATTGAATTTTCCATCTCTTTCATGCGCCATTCGAGACTAAATCGTCTGAAAAAAGTAGAGACAGCTTAATAGTAACACATTTACTACCACGTAGTAAAAACAGTCTACGAACAGAAAACCCACACAGGAGATTACTGGCATAATGTCAAACTTCTGATTTCAATGTATAACCCCTAGCCACAACGTACTCTTTCTAAACACTACGTCTTCTTAACAGAAGCGCTGAGCAAGCACCTGGAAGGCATGTCGGTGACATCATCAGGCTGTTCCACGCCCACGGGTCGCAAGATGCGCGAGCCGGGCTCTAGGAACCTGCAGAACTCTACTTTCAGCATCAGCAGTCAGTATACCTACATTAATTAAATAAATATCAGGGGACAATAAACACTACACAATATACACTGGCAAACATCTTAGCCTGCTTGTGCAAAATGTGGCTACATAATTTACAACAAGTTTTTAGAGTTGTTGGTAATCCTGTAGCTTTGGCTACTGGGAATGAACGCGTTTGTATGTAATCACACACAATTTGTATCTAGTCCCAAACTAAGCTATAGGCTTGTACATTCACAATACGGGAATATCAAGCCACTTGCTTCTCTTCGTAATTTAGTAGAGTAATACATACTGGATACACGAGTATAACCGACTAAACCAGTTTTGTATTACACGGCCAAAATAACAGTGACAAGTGGCTGAACAATCCCGTGTGGTGACTACTATGGGAACTAGACAACGATAAATACTAGCACAGGTATACAGAGGAATAAATACTTAATTCATAGAAAACATCCAAGACTTACTCACAAATACTCGCGCTCATCACACAAATATTTGCCCATACCGGTAATCGAACCCAGGACCGCTAGCTTCGTAGGCAAAGTTAAGGAATTGTCTGTTAGAATGATTAATATATATGCATAAGCATTTATTTATCTATTTAAGTATGTTTCATGTGTCATGTCCTTTATTACTCAAAGCAAAAGGCTAGAGCTTAGATTCGGACAATGCCAATTTGGTTGAGTATAGTCCCGTGATTTTTACTTTTATAGCACTAACATATATAGTAATTATAGTTTTGATTTTAGAAAATTAAACGACCGATGATACTGATTACTAGCGACATCTATTGTCAATTTACTACACTCTATATGTGCGTGTAACTTCTCTAATAGATTTTTAATCAATTTGGTAGTAATAAAATATCTTGGTCTTCTACATGACGGAAACAAACTGGGCGATTGATGTACCAGGGGACTAATGGAGTGGTCTATTAGGAGTATAGTAGAAATTGTTTGTTTTACTAACAGACAGCCGAAATTTCGTTGACGTTTATTGCACTTATTTATTATTATTTAAAGTGTTAAATTTATGGCCAGGGTGTCACAAAATAACCCTTTTTTCTATGAGTTTATCGAATGTAATCAAATGATTACTAGCGACATCTGTTGACAAATTACGACACTCTATATATGAATGTAACTTCTCTGATAACTTTTGTATTGGATTTGGTATTAATAAAATCTGGGGTCAAATAAATTATTAGTGCAAACCAGTGTCTAGTCCACTCATTGTTCTAAGTTATCAACTTTAGGATTATCTGAAAAAGATTCAATTTAGGGATTTTAGTATTTTAACGAAATGGTTTTATATGTAGATGCTGTTACATACATAAAATCAGTAGTGGTCACAAAATATCATTGGCAACAAAATAACCATTAGGTTTGTTAATCAATTTATCGAACGTTATAATTGATTACTAGCGACATCTGTTGATTATTACGAGTATGACCCTTTATATCGTCATGTAACTCCGTGTACCTTTTCGATTTAGCAGTAATCAAATCTGGGACCAAATAAATACCGTAGTTAATCTAATCCAAGCGTTATCCTGTTTTATATCTATTAAAGTGTAATAAGGAGACATGTAACATAATAATATTTGGTATCCCAATCCAAAGTCGTAAGATTTTTAAATGTCGATACATTCTATTGTTATTTTATTACTGAAGTTGTATATGTTATTTGCAGAAGAGACAGAAGGGCTCGATACGAAGACTTCAGTGCGCGTCCGGAACCCACCCGGTGGAAAGTCCTCCGTATTCTGGTAAATACCGGACTAAACCGGTTTCGACTCGATCCAACCGGGCGCTGCTCGTGGAAAAACTTAATAAAGACTGTATTGTAAAGGAGTCTTTTAAAATGGGTGGAGGTTTGGAAGATATCAGTTTTGTTATTTTGATACATTTATAAAACGATGAGACAGGAGAGGACAACAGATAAACAAAATTGGTATCTTCCTAGACCTAGATACTTAGAGATTGTAAGGAATAAAGAAATGTAATTAAGTTTTTTCACTAGTACAAGTACCTAATTCAGAAAAGTGACTTTTCAATTCCTATTGCGTAGAAAAAATCAACTTTATGAGGTCGACACGTCTTTACAGCTCGCCTAAAAATACAAAAGGATGTCTATGTTAGGAATTGAAAATAATTGAATAAGAACCAATCTAGGTTATTTAAATCATAACCCAAAGCTTAGTAAGAATGAGTGTCTAGAACTAGTTTAGGTGACAAGTATAAATGTAATGCAATATTTATATGTTTGTAATGGTTGTAACAGATTTTAAATTGCGTTTGGTTATGTTTATATAAAAACAGGTGAAAACGAAACTGGCTCGAATGTTACACGTTTTATAACTCATCAAACGATGGTTCTGTTTATTTTTATTGTAAGTTATAAGTAATAAGTACTTTTAGACGAGTTTGTGAGTGTATGTTTAATATTACAAATTTGAATTGATAACATGACATGAAAGTTTTGACATAAAAAGTATCGACTGCATTTTTTATACTCTACAACCGTCTGTTACAGCCTAATATTGATAACATAGACTGATTTATGTAACCGGACTAGAAAAATATTTAAAATAACAAATTAACTTAGTTAATTGGTAAATTTAAAACTTCTGGTATATCTCCTAGCATTATTTTGAACTTTTTGGTTTCATATATAATTCAGAGACTTCATTTTACCCCTGTAATACGGGAGTATAAGCCAAAGTTACAGTAGAACATAATGTTCTTGGATTTTCTAAATGGATAGCATGTATTTTTTGTTAAACCTGTTTGGTTATTGTAAATTCAACCATTTTATTAGCGTTTATATCCAAGCAGTACTTTGTCATAATTTAGATGCTTTTGATCATTATGATATAGGTATACGTTATTCACCGAACATGCTGTCCACTCGTACTATCAAATTTTGTTACCCATGAGTAACCTATAAATTGTTTTTGTTACATTAAAAAAAAACCTTATCCAAGGTTGACAAACCTGACAAAGCCAAAATGGAGCCAGAATACTTAGGTTTAATTTAATATTAGTTTCCCTACTAACCTCCCCCCACACTGCACCCTATTTGTAACACAATAATTGTAAGTTCTGACACATAGATGGCGCTGGTTTTAATTACAAGGCCACCTAGTAAACTTAGTTAAAGTTGCAACTAGGAACATTGTTTCTATTATCCGTTATTAGTACTTCAGGTTTTTGTTAACGAGGTACGTGTTTGTATGTAATGTATGAATTGTATGTGCTTGATGCGTTTATCTCTAGTAATTAATGTTTGAAGACAGAAGTGGATGAGAGTGTCATGTGACATTTTGTAATTCTCGTTTGCCTCCCTCCATCCACTTGTCTTGTCTTAGTTTAATTTTTAAGAATGTTTGTTTTTATATGATTAAAGCGCTTCTATTTTTTTTGTTCTATTTGAGCCTGTCTTAGACTTTAAACCTCAATTGCTTTCTTATCGTAAATAAAAATCGAATTATTGATTATTTAAACTTTAACATTAATATAGCACTTTTCTGCCGATTGACACCGCATATTGTAAATTGCCACAAACTTTTGTCATTTTAACATAATTGTGTACTTTTAAAAGAAGTACTAAATCTAACCTCTCTTCACGAATACGTGGTGAATTCATATAAAACTAAGACACCATTTTGCTGTCATACGAGAAAATGAGACATACTTGTACGTATTTGCGTCCTTGTCTATCGACGACTATTCTAATAAAGTAAAGCATAGTGACCTAAGTTTTACCTCAGTACAAATAAATTTGACTTATTATCGATATCCTAACATCCCTAGCCTTCAATCGTCAGTATAAGGGCGTTTTTAAATTTTACATTTTCTAAATGTATACTTTATCTCTATTATGCATTGTCACGCAATAAACAATGTAATCTCTTAACGCTGTTTTATTTCATTTAATCCCACGTTTTAGTTACTTGTAGTTAGTGCATCACCCGATGCTCTTAAAGAAAAACATCGTGAGGAAACCTGCACACTCGAACAGCTGAGTGTGTAAGAGGGTAATTGCACAAAAGATCCTAAAGGTTCGAAGTGTATCCGAAAGGGCTCATCTGTAAGATAAGAAGATACTTCTAGTTGCAAAAACGTTAGTTAGCACTAATGTCACATTGGGAACTTTCGACACCTGTCACTTACTAATTTCAAAGCGGCAAATGACAGCCCGCGAATAAAAGGCTTTAATAGCGATATGACTTTTAATAAAATATTATCTCGCTTTCTTTTCAGCAACTAAGAATGATCATGTTAAGAGACGTGGTCAAAAAATAATAATATTACTTTACATTAAACAAGGTACATTTTATTAAAAATTACCATTTTAGCGTACCGTCTAGTTTTTAGTTACACTCTTGTATGTGTGTTAAAATGACTGGGGAGTTATATTGAGATCAGGTTAAAGAACGATTATAATAATCGGTATGTTCTAACTGTTCCATCGAATTTTGTATTGAGCTATATGTTTATAAAAGTTTGTAGATACATTTAGCAAATTACATTATCTTGCGTAACCCATGTTTAATAGGTCAACTAACACCATCTATGTTTCATATTGCAAAACCGATTCCACCTACTCGCATATATATATTATTGCAACAATTAATAACTTCCGTTTAAAAGATTATTTAAAAATGTCCAGGAAATAAAAGAAACCAATACAATTTTTACGTTGTTTATTAAAATAATATTCGTTCAACTGAACACAAGACGCGGGGCCAGACCTAAATTGAGTTTTCTAATTTGACAAATTTTCTACAAAAAATAATAATGCGAACAAATCGCTCTTTACAATACCCTCTTAACAATAAAAACAATAACACCTATTAACATAACGTCCTTTCGGGCTATCCCCACCTGTTCACACGCTTTAGTTCCCACTGTGAACTAGTTAGAATATTTCATGTGTTCACAGTGTGAACGAGTGAAAATATTCCGAATAGTTCAGTCTGAACAAAGGAATGTAAAGAGATGGGAACAACCAGTCCTTCCGAGGTATCGGTGAGATGGGTCAGTTGGGACAGTCCGCGTTACTTACTGCATTTTAATACAACTTAAAGACCAGAAGAGTACCTCACAAACATAAAAATGCAAATCCAAATCCAAGACACGTCTAGTAACAACTACAGAGAAAAAAGTGTTAGTCTTCAATTTGGAGTAACGTTTCTAAGGTTAGGTTAGGTTTTTTAACCAGTAGTCTTAAAAAACTAAACGTTCCTAAACATTTCATTAAACCTAGTTAATTATATATCCCATGAAATAGTGGTTTATCACGGTAAAATTATATGTTGTATCTTTTGACATACTATGTACTCGGACTTTCACAACTGATCCACCTTTAATTGAAACTACCAGTGTTACATTAAATTTGGCACAGATATTGTAAAATTACATACGTTAATCCATTTCCCTGGCTTTTAGAAGTTCTAGATGGTTTTGGCACTGGATAGCTACCATAAAAAATCACAAATCAAATCATGCTTTTGTGCGAAACGAAAATAAATTCCATAATTGTTTAAATTCAAAGTACCTTAAAATATAAATTTACAAAAATCTTATTAAGGATTCAGTTTTATACAGTACCCATGTTCAGTATTGCACATTTTGTTCTTATGCAAAATCTAGCGGATTTGTAAACGTTTTTGTCAACTTGATATAAAAAAAATCAATAATTGAGATTATGTCATGTTCTTAAATCATTGATCATGATATTCATGATACTTTACTTCGATCTCATTTGCTTTATTTCAGAAAGTCATCAAATCAAGTGCATAATCCGATAATCAATTATTGTGGCTTGATTCGCAATCAACAACGTTAAAATTCTTAATAATAACAATAAAAAGTAATTAACAAAAGAATCGTTGGACAAAACAAACCATCCGAGAACATTCCGAGGGTATTTTAATAATAATATTTATAAATGCAATATTTTTAAACGAAAAATTCTAATATTCATGAATTACAAATTTATTTACAAACTCGAGTTCTATACACTCAGCTTTATATTTTATTATGGAAACATGCTCATGTAAAAATTATAACACGAAAATCATTTTTGTCCTTTTCATTATTTTCATATATTTGTTTTGAGTCAGTATTGCGCTAATATGTATTTTTCTTTAAACTTTTTATATTGTAATAATGTATACATAAGTAGCATAGTACACTTAAACTCTAATATGACACAGTTATATTAAACCTATATTTTATATTTTTACATCATATATGTACTTACACATATACAGTGGTCAGCTGTACCTAAATGCTCTTTAACACAATAATAAAATGAAACGTAGTAGGTAATTACAAGTTGTATTTAAAACATTGTCCTTTTAAAAATAAAGTAAAATATTTAAATGAAAAGCAAAACATCATTAAGGAAATAAAAAAAACGTCTGTATAAAAAACAGAAACCTCACAAGTTGTCATACATAATATTCCATGCAATATAACTAAAGTAGAGACGAGTTGTAAATTGAACCTTATATTAAAGAGCACTCGGTCCAAATCCAGATTTACAATTCACTCATACAACGTGCCTATACTAACCTACGACAGTCTAACTTGTTCCGCACAACGGAAAAAAACTTTTTTCCCTTTGCTTCACCTTAAAGTTAGCTTTTTACAAAATCATGTTGCAAAGGGAAATATTTTTAAAACTATACCTTCAAAACTACGCTACATGGAACCCTTGTCTGGTGCAGGCCGTTTAATGAAAACTTAAGAAAAAATGTTAATTAAAAAATTCAACTCTAAATTACCAAATAACAAACAAAGTCAACATTTTACGTTTAATTTTTGACGCTTCGCGTGTGTGTTTTTCTATTAAATTCCACTTCAATAACGATCAAGAAGTAAAACAACTCACACAAATCGTCAACTGTTAATAATAGCAACAGTAAATATTGAGTTGAATCTATTAATAAGTTGTTAAAATGAAATGTCCATAAATAAGAGAGCCAATGTACATGTTAGTTTGATTGTTTTTATAACAATACCATTTTTCTTTGTTCCATTGTATTTTATTCTCACTGTTTTATTGTAAGGTTATAGAAGTAAGTACTTTAATGCATGTGACCTATGGAAAAATTAACTATGGTATTGTTATGTAAAAAAAGGTGACTTAAGCTTTTTACACACAGCCCTACTGCATTACTGCACTAAAAGGTAGATATTAAAGTATTTTTAGAACAATTCTATGTCACACATTCACAGCTGTTCTTTATTTTGCAAAAAGGGTGTTGTAACATAACCTTTAGGTTGATTTGTTTTTGTTGAATATTGTTTACTGTATTATACGCAGTAGGGTCGTCTGTAAAACGCTTCAAATGTACGAAAGTAAACTTAATTAAGTCATGTATAAAATGCCATTTAAATATGTTGTCTCACAGTTTTATAATTCAAATATAAAGAAAAATATTAGTTTTCTTGTCTATTTCATGCTTGAAAACTAAACGTTTATTATAAAGAAATGGCACAAATAATTGTGACTAGTGCACAAAACTCAAAGAGTTACGCCCACAGTCAAGAAATCAATAGATGTCTCTGTTAGGTCTCACTGCTGCCATCTGTAAATTCGGAGTTGAAGTACAGAGATAAATGCTAGAGAAAGCAACCACATATCAAATTATTTTTGCTATAAATTGAGATACAGTGACATCTAGTGACTTACCAAATGTCGGAGACAGTTTTGGCAAAAGGAGCTATTTGATAAATAAAACTGCGGGTGTCGTGATTATTTAAAATGCAAAATGACTCGATTGGTGCTCAAATTTGAGATCAAAGTGACTTTAAATTTATGAACGAAGCGTGGGAATGACACATGGTATTTTATTTACTAAAACGTTAAGAGTTATAAACTCAAGTCAAGTTTTAAAGTCGTTCTATACAGTCGGACTGACGTAGAAGAGTACCGCGCATCTGGTCAAAACAAGATAACAGCGAATATTAGGCCTCCGTGTGAAATATAGATCGAAATAAAAGCACACTAAAATGCCAGTATTCCTCTACACAGACCCCCAAACAGCTGAAAGATTATGCATCGAAACTAGACAGGACCTATTTGTAGTTATCACAACCAACACGCGTCGCGTGTTCGCTAAACGGCCGCCGGTCGCCGGCTCGTCCGAAGAGATGGCGCCACCGTCCATCACACTCGTCACTATTTAACGTTCGCGCAAGTTAAATCGAGCTCAGCTGACTCGCACGGAGCGGTTCCACCGGCACTATGAGACCGAGATGACCTCGTGGGACGGCCGGGCCTGGGCGGCGCGCGGCCAGGACTGCGAGGTGAGCTGGCCGACCGAGAGCGGGTTGTTGGCGTCGCGCGGGTTGGTGCCGACGGGGTTGCGCGGCGGCGGCGGCGGGTCGGACGCGGGCGAGGCCAGCGACGACAGCGCCGACAGCCCGCCCGGGCTGGACGCCGAGTTCAGCGGCGTGTCCGCGTCTCCGTCGCTCGACGCGTCCGACAGCTCCTCGAGCTTCACGTCCTCATCGGAGCAGGGGGACTGCGGGGTCACCATCGGCATCGGGACGGTGCCGGAAGCGGCCGCCAGAGCTTCCATGTAGCGTACGCATTTCTTCTTCCGCCTGTTAACATTATTTTTATAAGACTGATGGTGACTGCATTTCGCTTTGAGGTTAGATAGGCTAGCCCACCAGTACTAAGTATTTGATCGAAAACATGTTCAAAACAGTTTTCGGCACCCGGTGGGGACGCTATAAAATTGTTTCGTAAGGATTTTAATGATTTGAACCCTATAATTAGATCGAATCCGTACGAAACAATTTTTAATAACTAAAAAACTAAAAACATCAATAGCAAAACAAAACAACAAAATCATCAAAAATCGTTAAACATCAAACATGCTGGTCAATGTTAGGACTGATCAAAAAACTCATGCCGAGTTACAATATAAAAAGAGGTTAGCCGCCATAATAGCGGCTTGAAGAACCTAAAAAAGCAAACTGATAAAATCCACAAAAAAAAACTAAAAAGTCACTACATAAAGTAGAAAAACATTCGAGCTCACAACATCCTTGACACAATCAGAAAGAAAAACGTTGGCATTGGGATAATATTTATTAAATAGTTTACAAAATACTACATAAACCCTATCTATACTATTGAAAACTATTACTAAAAACACTCAACAGTTAACCAATATCTCGAAAGTTCTATTTCTCTAAGCAAATGATGAAATATCATCATCCACCTACTCAATAAGGCGTAAATTTTTAGGCATCGTTCTTGAGACCACAAACAATAAAAAAAAGTGTCAAGAAGCAACTATGTACATTCAAATCTTTTTCGTTATTATTGTCAGCACATGCTTTGTTTAAAATAGCCAAAAAACGTCTACTACCTACGGTTTACGTAAAAGGGGATAACGCAGTATACTTTGTTTCTTTCACGCCAGCAAAAATAAATGCCTCATAACCGGGGCTCAGCCTATTACAAGCTAGGAAAATCATTTCACTGGAGCTGATAGTACAGAACTTTACTCGTTCTATCACAATACAATTTTAGAGAAAGGGAGACAGCCCCCTAGTTTCATAGAGTTTCATAGTCTCCGTGACTATCAATGTAGGATCAATCTTTTGTTTTTCAAAGCGGTATAAAATCAATGCAGTGTCAAAAGACAAACTATAACTGCGTTAAATCTACATCCCCTCTTACAAATAACTAGCACTTCAATTTCACGTCAAACCAATGCCAACATCACGTAACACAGCCTATGTGCGGTTCAAATGATCAGGCTACGGTCAAGCCGCTGCGCGTTGCAGACGTTAACATTTCTGTTAACCCAACTCGTTTTGGTGATGGAACGAAGTATAACAACAATAAAAATGGTCCTCGTAAGTATCCTACAACCAGGGTACGATGGCGCAGCTTGACAGCAACCTTTCCTGAACCGACTAGTCTACGACAACTGACCGTGGCTCGTCCGGCGGGGCTAGGCCGGCACTAGAGGTTGACGTAGGTGGGCTCCTGGGCCGGGCTGCTCACCAGAGAGGCCGGCGGCAGCGGCGGCGGCTCCGGCCGAAGCAGCCCGAGCCCGCCCGACACCATTACGCCAGTTGACTCGGGGCTGTTGCCCATCACGTCACACAAAGGGATGGAGGAGAAATGTAGGAAGCCATGGTATAGACAGCACAAAGAAACAAGGACGTAATTCAGGGAAAAGACGTTTAAGATGGAATGATGCGAATAGGAAATAAATGTAAAAATGGGAGTGAGAATAGGGAAGGGAAAATTGTTGATTATGTGTAGTGAGTTGGAAACGTTAGAAATTAATTAGAAAAAGGACATTGAAAAAATAATAGTGACGACAGCACGAGTCAAGTGGCGCGAGGCGAACGGAGTGAACAATTGTATTGGAGCAAAAAAGAACAAAACATCGTCACCAATAGTGCCAGCGGAATCCAGCATCCGATGGAAGCGGCAATCATGAGTGGAAAAAACATTTCGATAAGTAAACATTATAACCTCATACTTAATTTAAATGAAATAGTTGAAAGAAAAAAAGCGAGCGGAATTCAGAAAATGTGTCAAGATTTTTTTGAAAGCTTTTCTTCGACAAATGATTGCCCTTCGATGCCGGCTACAGCTATGCCTATTGTCACTACGAATCCACTCTTTGTCTACTTTCAAAAAAATCTATTCCGTATCCTTTGCCAAATATTTTCATATATTTCTTTGTGAAAAGACACATTTTCTGAATCAGCGTCGCCTGTGCCGCTCTGTACGAGCGCTGCGTTCGGAAAACAAAAAAGGAATTTCATTAAGAACATAATATGAACTACATTTTTGGGATTATTCTTTTATTGAATAATACCAAAATGTTACGACCGGGCTCTCTTGGAAAAATCAATAAAGACCAAGAGATAAGCCAAGTCTTTCCACATAGAAACAATATCAAAATAACAGTTACCGAATCGTTGATTATGCTGTTCGGTTTAAATATGCGGCTCATAGATTTTCTGTTAAGCAAAAATAAATAAAACGATCGGAAAGGAAACAAACCTGCAAGGCTTACACCATTGGTTCTGTTGGTCGAGGCCGTACCTCGCTCGGCACTTCTTCAAGTTATTTCCTGGAAGTGCATTAGGATACAAAGTTAGAACACATTCATTAGTCCACGCGAAAGGGGTCTTTGATAAGTCTCTGTTAGACGGCAAAATTAGGAAATACAAAACTGCAAATGAATTTATATGGGTAATGTCCAGATCATAAAATAAAAATATGACGTCAGATAAATTTTGATCAAAATCCAGCGTGAAATAAGGAGCCCAAATGCTAAATGCCGCTTCGGTTGCAAAAATCAATTTACCCGAAATCATATTCCAAGCATCTTAATGTAACTAATAACTAACACTACAAAAAAGCATGCATGCACCAAACCCCCAAACGTGTTAGTACCATGCGGGAAAGGAGTGGGACAAACGAAAGGGATCAACGGAAAAAACATTGGTTTTAAAAATAACAGACTACACGCATAAACTTTCAAAATAAATGCTAACTACGCTCGAAAATAAAATAATAACCACAAATAAACATGACGCTTATAAGCAAAATTTAAGCAGAATAGGTTCTCCGGAATCAAAATAAATATTGAATTCATTTGGCCAGTATCATTAGATGATTATAGTTGAGACCGCAGCGCGGGCGCGCCGGCCAGTCTCGGCGGCCATGCTCAGCGCCAGAAGGCTGTCCCAGCCAGACTCAAGACGGACTACTCCTGCAAAGCAACTCAATCCTCCAATATTGACTCCGCATAACATGCACGCTCCCCGAAATCGTAAACGGCACTTCGGAGCAGATCGGAAAGCCAAAAACCGGGACAACCTTCGAAGGAGTGCCACTTACAACAGGGAATTTCTCATAAAATAGCTTTGTATGTAAAAAAATAAATAAAGGCGATAAATAATATATAAAAATACTGTATGCTACAACCTGGACCCCGTAACCCAAAGTTCGGCAACAATGCTATGTCGAACTGTTTGTGGAGGGCAAGTGATCGACCCCGCGGGACGAGGGCGGGACCGGCGGGCGCGCCGGCTTAGTCCGTTAATTGACCTCATTCTGAACGAGACGCGCGGATAAGGCCGAGGCGCCCGCCGCGGGAGCAGCCGTGGCCGCGGGACGGGTCGGGCGGGTGCCGCGGTGTAAGGCAGTACCTCCATCGGTTGTCTCCTGTTTTCGCTTCCTCTTCTTTCCCCTTTGCGTATTAGCCCTAGACGACCAATCGGGATAGAGCTGCATGTGCAGCTGACGCTCGCGCCGCGCCAACTCGTAATACTTGGCTTGCTCCTCGCGGCCAAGCGCATGCCACTGAACCGTCAACAGACGCCGCACGCAATATGGAAAGAAAAGAGAAATGCACTTGGACGGTGGCTCTCGGCACGAGCTAGCGACCTACTCTCGTGCTAGAAAAACAGCTCGCAGTGAGCGGCGGACGTGAATTTTGAAACCTACTAAGAGAATGAAAATGGCCAATTGTGTTCCTCACAGAACCTATTCTGCGGTCGGTATCGGAGTCGCGGCTCGTCTAGACATCTAACAAACCAATATAGTTTCCGATAGGGGTGTAGGGTGTACATGTACACGATCACTCGACGACTACAGTACACAGAACACGCAACACTAAAGGGCGCGAGGCGGCGCGCGGCCGGCAGCGCGCTGAGCGCCGGCGCCGGCCGTCGCCGCGCCGCGCTCCGCTCCGACGCGTGAGCAACGGTTCCAGCCGCTTTTCTAGCACAGGCACCACCGGCCGCCGCACAAGTAACACAGTAGAACGTAACACGCACACACGCACACTCACATACGGGGGGGACTCGGGTTACGGATGCTCGTCGTTAATGGAACAAGCCGGTCGGTTAGTCTTACGGGACGCGGGGGACTCTCTCGGGGTGTTAGAGGGTGTGCGGAGAGAGCCCCGCCGCCGGGCGCCGGGAGGTGAAGCGAGTGTACAAGCGTCGACGGAACAACCCAGCCCCTCGCGTGTGATCAGGTCCTAGGGTCCAATACCTCCCAACTCAGCAGGACTACGGTCCTTTTTCCGCTTTTTCTTTTTGGAACCGTAACCGTAGTTGTCTCTCGCGCTCCAGCCAGGGTACAGCTGCATATGGAGCTGTCTCTCCTGTCTCGCTTTCTCATAGTACTTTGCTTGTTCTTCGCGACTCAACGAATGCCACTGCGTTAGATGACGACACGATATTGATATGTTACGACGACGATGCGACGTTAATGATCAATCGTGGCCGCTCAACCGGGGTTGAGTGGCCATGACTCAGCCAGCTTGTTAGGAATCGGGTTACGTTCTCGGCTGTTCGCTATTAAGCTGATCGCTAATTCAGGACACTTATTACAAACCATATTCCTAACAAGATGGGTAAAGAAAGACAAAGAACATTAAATATTTAAATTGGCCAAGTGTACAATAGATAAATATCTTAAAAATCATAAAGGGTAATTAATATCAATGAAATCGAACTCACCCGTCGACCGAGGATCTGGTTGATAGCCGCGGACTCCTTCAGGGTGCACTCGGCCACGACCTTCGCGCGCATTTCCTTCATGTAAAGCATGAAGGCATTAAGCGGCTTCTTTATGTGCGGCTTCTTATTCTGCTCCTTGCTGTTGTTGCTGGCTGAGCTCTCGTTGGCCTTGTCACCGCCACTGTTGCCTTTTTCTAATGACCTGGAAATTTAACATGAAATGTTTGCAAATATACCTCTATGTCTCACTGCCGGGGGGTCGGTCTTCTTTTGAAGCCACTTAGTTAAAAGGAATCCATAGCAGATATTATTCACGATTACGGATCGTGACAAGCATCAAGTAGTAACAAAAAAGACCTATATTTAAACTAAATGACTCTCTAAAGACTGTATAGTCAGTTGCTGTTTCACCCGAAAGGACCGACGTGCGATATACCAAAACGAGTAACATATTAGGGCCATACTAAACTGATTTTGACTAAGATGTATGTCAAAGTAAACGTCAATATATAGAAAACTGTATTTTTTGACGCATCTTAAGACGGGTATTACAGCCAAGACCAGCGTGGCTATTGGGTAACACAATCGCAATCGGCTTCCAAGTGGAACAATGGTTTTCATTTTGTATGCAGACTCGCGTTCGGACTGTCAAAATAAAAATCAACGCGAACGCGAGTGCGTTAGGCAAAAAGCCCTCTGATTATTAATACATTTCTTAATTTTTGATGCGTCTTTACTGTCCAGAAAATGTTATAGATGCCTGATAAAAGAAATTTTACCTAATAAGTATTCCCCATAGTTCGAAGACGCGCATATCCTAGTTGTATTGGTAGTATTGGTACGCAGCATACGAAGCTAGCGGTCCTGGGTTCAATTTCCGGTATGGGCAAATATTTGTATCATGAGCTCGCGTGTTTGTTTAGTCTTGTTTATTCTATGTCTTTATCTTTATATAAGTATGTTTTCATGGTCTAGTACCCATAGGACAAACCTAGAGTTTAGTTGTGGATTAGGGTCAATTTGTGTGTTGTCCCTTGATATTCATTTTGATTATTTAAACAGTGTGTTACATTATGTGCAGTTCAGTCGAAGGTCACGAGTTCTATTCTCGACGCGACATTTGGCGGTTGCATGCATATTTCTTGGAAATAAGTATGATCTACACAAATGCTACGTTGCCTCGTAGGTAGTTTGTAAACACATGCAAATGGTAGCAGGCGTCAAATGACAGGTACGTGCCTATCACGCGACGCCACTTGAGCTATAGGACTTAGATGTCATTTGAAAACATTGACACGTTACTTCAACGTTTGGAGTAGGTTAGTGCGGCTCGTTTTACGCAACTTTGACGAATTCATTTATGCGCCTTTTTGCGTTTGGAATTGGTATGACATAAAATACCAGCTAAATTATAAACTTGTAAAGTTTTAACAATAACACGGCGGCGCTCAGTGCACCGAGAGTTTGAGTCCAATGTCATGTCTTGGCAGGACGTTGGGAGGTAGAGCAAGATCATTCCAGGTGGAGGGAGAGCTATAAGAGTCCCACATTCTACCCGGAGGTAATTCGGGTTAAATAATGATGTCCAAGCTCATCATTATTTAACCCTAATTACCTCCGGGTAGAATGTGGGACTAGGAAATATTTCAACATCAGCATCATCATATCAGCTGAAGAATGTCCAGTACTGGACATAGGCTCTCTCGGGATCTCCACCACGGTAAGTATGTTGATACTCGCATCTAACAACCTCCCGGGATCTTTACCAGATCTTTGGTCTACATTGTGGAAGGCCTACCGATATTTCGCTTTTCGGTAAAGAGTCAACCAATTTGATTTAATGATGAATTTTGTTCAATTTTTCATCGGACCCCAAGCGATCTATCACGGGTATCTAACAGTATCATCGAATCAATATGCTAACGAGTAGGCTAGCACAGACAGACGACAATAAACACACGTCCGGTTGGAAATAGACGCGCTTCCTGCGCGGGCACAACGTTTAAATAGAGAACGCATGTTGTTTATGGTTATGAGCGGAGTAAAAAGTTCGAAATAGTCTATGGAGATGTCGCCAGTGTGGTCTGCTTTTTTTGTTTCCTTTTTGACTTTAGTTAGCGTTTAACGAGGAATAATTATAGATACTATATTATTTTTACATTATTAGTTAACTTATATTTCATATAAAGTGTTTCGAAATTGTTTAACAGTTTTTTTTTAACTTTTAAACGTACCTGGTAATTAATTAATTATTTTGAAAACTTGTCAGTGTATATTTAAATAGCGATTAAAAAACACCGTCAAGATCACAAAATAACTCTAACATAACTTATACAACATCCTGAAACGCCCAAAAAGCAATTGTTAAACCAAAGAATGCTGAAAAATGTCTTCCTCCAATGTAAATAAAGAAATATAACTCTTAATCATAGTTTTCACTAAATTAGTTCCACGAACGTGTTCGGTGTTAAACGACTTCCTCCGTTCAAAAATGGAAGAAAAGATCAGGCACAATGCGTGTGCGCAGACGCGGTTACCCATGCAGTTTTGAGCAATGTGTCGGGTGAATAAGGTTCTCTTTTCGAATGTTAAGTGCAGTGTTGATGGTTTTCACTGGGCTGTAATTATGTGCTATGTATGGTCTGCAGAGGAAAGGTAGCTTGATTAAGAATGAAAGGTAGATTTCAGTTTTTTGTAGATTAACATCTGAATAAATTAACTGAAAAGCCAAAACCTTCCTAACAGTTACAAAACAAAACCAAAACCAACAAAAAAAAACATTACATATAAAAAAAATAGGAACTCTCCATCAATATGACATTCTCAGAACGATTACCAAAAAAAAGCGTCTGATCACGAGATAAATCTTTTCGGTCATCCGTTACATCCATCAAAACATTCGCGTCCATAAAAAAACAGATGGCATCTCGATGTCCCTGCCGACTGTACAGTGGCCCGTTAGCGAGGCGTCTCATATGTCATCTTAATTAAATTGACTGTACTTTTATGTGCCAGTGTCCGATTCGCGCGTAAATTAAAACTCAGAGAAAAAAAAGTGGGGTGTTGATTTCGGTGTAAGACGTTCGGTGCTCAAATTACTTTTCCATACGTTTGTGCCTTACCGATCTTACCAGAGAAGTATTAAGTTTTTTTCTGTTGAATTACATTTTGCTGCCAGTATAAAATATAAACGCAATGAAATATGATAATAGTGCACATATTGCACATAATGGACTACAATTTGTTTCGTCGTTTAAAGTGCATAGTTTATAGTGCAGTGATCTTTTATTTTCCTAATAGGCGATGTGAAAAGTATGTGTCACACGGAAGCAGAATTTCCACCTTGGGCGTCACTGCGTAGAGGATTCAATGTAGGTACGCCCTCGCCGTAAATATGTAATTTTGCTTCCTTGTGGCACAATCTACTATTATGGCGCATGGAGAAGTCAAACGAGCAAGTCGCCTGATGGTAAGTCGCATCTGAGTAAAATAGATATTTGAAATCTCAGGAATAAAATTTGAACTAACGCTGCATTAGAACACAGATGTAGTGAATAATCTTTTGCAATCAGCTTCAGTTATCAATAAGCTAACTGAGAAAGCAAGATAAATACGAACTTATCCGGCAAAAAACTTTGTGAAAGGAGTGTCTAGTGACACTCCTTTCACCTGTACTAGTAGTTTCATCTGTACTAGTAGTATTCCCAGTTTAGACACTTTAAGGATCATGGTTTAGTTTCCTTATGAAAGTATGAGGGAGATAAATTAAAACTTTTTAAAGTTATTTAATTATATTATGTGAGCAAATTGATACGCCATTTTTCCAAATCCCGGCAAGGGCAGATATTTTGTGTGATGAGCGCGAATATTTGTTCCTGAGTCATGGATGTTTTCTATGTATTTAAGAATATATTTCTCTATATAAGTATTTATATCGTTGTCTAGTACCCATAGTACAAGCCTAGAGCTTAGTTTGGGACTAGGTCAATTGGTGTGACATTGTCCCCTGAAATTTATTTATTTTTTGGTGGGGGTTTTACTTGGTTTTGATGTAATATTGGCGGCAAGATTATTTTTTGTAAACACTATCCTAATTATCACAAATTGTTTAAAACAATATATCATGAATTAAGAAAGTCGGCAGCATTTGGCACACTCAAAAATAATAATGAATAATAATGGGTTAACACTTTAAATATGTTATACACGCAAAATATATGATTACAGTGGACTTTCAATCGCATCTGTCAAGCGAAGCGATCTTATCACCAATCTGTGCAACAGGGGTGGAAGCGATACCATCGCGATATGGCCGGGGCGTCACCATAGGGCTGGCAAAAGGGGTTCACAGGAAAAAAATTGACCATGTTACTGCTTGACAGATTCTGGAAGCGAGGACTGTTGGATTTTTAAAAATTGTTTTTTTTTAACATAATCTATAAAGTTTTGCATTTCGTTTATTGCTATTCCTCAGAATCTATAAATTTTGTTAAGAGCATTGTGAAGCTAATGTTATGAATGAATATGTTATAGATATTATGGAAGCCTACCTATGTCTGTAGTTTTCCTTTTCCGAGAAAATATTAAGAGTCAAATTTAAAAAATACTTTTTATAATAAATACAAATGTTTATCTTAGAGCGTCTTTTAAGCGTCTCGGTTCACAATTCTCGGGATTAAACTAAATTTCATTAAATTCGGTTAACCGGTATAGCCGTCACAAACACAGACAAACTCAGCTACGCATTAATATTCACATAAAACAAACAAGACATAAACTTAATTTTAATTTAAAATGCCGCTAGACGAGGCAGCCCTAGTAACGCAGGGGTCGACAACAATTGGCCCGTGCAATAACAAAACGTTTTAAAACTCTGTCATTATAATTTCAACTACAATGTAGGGACAAAACGCGATTACGGCACACGCGCGTTTCTGTGAAAGGTGCAATTAGCGAGTTTAAGATTAAAAAAACACTTGCCATGTAAAATGTATTCGTAATAAAGTTGATATTTCGTTAATTTATAGAGTTGTTAAGTTTTGATGTCGGTTTTATAGTTTGCGTGGCACTGTGGCCACGATTTGAATATCCTACTAATCCTGATTTTGTTTTTTAAATACTTAAGGAAGATAATTTTCCCTAGAGTACATACCTAACCAATATCCCGGCTACTCCCACTATTCCCTCCCGTTGTGGGTCGATTTTCGAAAAATCGTTTCTTAGTGCACCCCAAGGGTGTCCAAGGAATGCTCCCTCCAAATTTCAAGTCTTTAGGCCCAGCGGCTTTGCGTTGATCAATCAGTCAGTTTCTCCTTTTATGTATATAAAATAATACCGCAAAATATAAAGTTGAATTTGACTTACCTCGCGTACCGAGCATGATGGGATTCAAGATCAGCCTTAGAGGGGGGAGGGGGGACCAGCGCGGGTCCCAAGCCGAGGCCTAGGCCTCCGCCCAGCGTTGGGGAAAACCGGTACAGTTCACTGAGGAACCAAAGAAATACAGGTTACCATTAAAATACCTCCATGACTCGGTTACTTTTTTCTTACTGAAGGCATCACTCTATAAAAACAAAACGGTTATATATGGCATTGTAAGTACTATATATCAATTACTATAAGAATACGAATATATCAGATATTATACCATATTACTACTAGTAATGCCATCTGTTGAAAAAAGTAACTAAAGACGAAGCGAACAGCCTTGACAATCTTTACAGTGTAGAAAAAATGCGCGGTAGCGTATTTGCATACAAAATAAAAAGCTACGCATCTTCGATTTAAAAACCAAACAAAACTTCTACCTAGATATCACTTGCTGGTGTTTTAAAGGAGGCGAATGAAATCTGAATACAAAATATTGCCAAAGTTATTGACAAATTCAGGAACCATATTTTTTTTTTATTCTACGCGGTAAAAGAATATTGTTTTCGATATGTTGTCGTATTGTCTTAAACTAAGCCGCCATTACTGTCAAGTAATTGAGAAATTTCATGAATATCATAAATCATAACGTTGACGATACGATTACATGCCAAAAGCAATATCGTGTTATCGAGTACAATAGAGCCTCTGATATAGAAAAGCATTGAAGAACGTCAAAAACTAATCATAAAAATAATAAACTCATACCGTACCAACACAAATTACTTTTTTTATCGAAACCAAACAAAAAACAATAACTATTAAAACAATCCCTGAAAATCTATGCAATGCTCTGTTTAATTCAAAACTTCGTCGTTCATTCACGAAATTAAAGCTTCTTCGTAGATAGGCCCAAGTGTGCAAACTAAAAGTGACTAACAACTCCCAACCATTGATCCAGCCGATCGGAAAACAGCCATATTAAACAGTCACAATCTGCAATAAACACAACTGCCTCCCTCGGACAAGATAATGTTAAGACATAGCCACTTTAGGGTCATCTTTCTGGCGTTTCTTTTGTATTTACTGTCATAGTCTAGAGGCAAAGACATTATCATCAAGTCCTGGTAAACTGCTTACGATTTTCAGTTCAAGTTCAATAAGATCCAGTGAAGAGGTATGTAACTCTGTCCTTTTCATTGTTCGGAACAGTCTGTCATATCGTCCATATACAGTCAGTGGAGAAGTACTTAAAAAGTACTTCTACTCTCAGTGTGTTCAAACTACTTTACAGTTTTCGGTTACTTCAACTGCTACGAGGACAGCAGTTAAAACGCCAGAACGATATCCCAGGACTACGAAAGCAGCAACAACTTTAACGGACGTACAGAAAGGCGCAGTGGGGGAGCCCCTCCGGCCAGCCGGCGAGCCCTGGCGACCCTGGCTGCTGGGGCGAGGGGGGCCGGGCACCCGCGGTGGTGTACCTTGGGAGAGGCCTATGACGGGGTCAGTGCGCACTTATAGGGACGTTATGTCGTCCAAAAGAAAAAGGCAGGATAAAAGTTAGACATCTCCATTATCTCCAAGCGCATACTGTCTTTTTGGTTTGGACGACAGCGTACCTCTCACGCATATAGATGTGCGAAACGGGCATGTGAAAGACCATATTTGAGTGAACAGGTGGAACATGATGGATATTCAGATGACAGCATTGTAAATACTGGACCCTGTACAGCTGACAGGGGAAGATTGGGATATTTAAGAATTAAAGGATGAAAGAATGAACAAGAGAATAAAGAAGGTGGCTTTAACTGGACGAGTGCATACAGAAGAGAAGGAACTAGCACTAAATAATTGCTTTGAAACAGTATCGATGAGCAGCGGGCTCTTGCTGTATGCGTGGGAGGTACAGTATTCAATAAGCATTGAGTTAAGAGTAGCCCAAATTCAGTCTAAAACATTGGTATCATGGTCCAAAAGCACTTAGACATCCTTGACTATGTAATGTGTAAGTTTCTTTTGAATTATTGGGTTGCTCTTCCCTCTTCATCGTTGTAATATGAATTTCTTACCTCGATAGACTAGAAGTGGAGATAGGCAGCGACGTAGGGTACGGACTTCGGAAACTGCTGGCTGCCGACGATATGGGGTACATGCTTGGGGTATGCCTAGAAGAAAATTCTAATGTTATCAGGCTGCAGTCACTGAGATTTACTAAAGACAACTAAAGGTCGCCCGCGACTCCTTACGCGTAGAACTCGTTTCTTCCAGTTAGAGAATAAATTTCGAAATTTCCCTTCTCTTTGCACCCCTGGGGTAGCTTAAGAAAAGTTTAGGCTGTGCATTGTATGTCAGTTAATCCCATATCGAATAAAGAAATACAAAAACATTGAGTCACGATTTGCCTTCTCTTTACTAACAAAAGTCATAAGCACCTAAGCCAGAGCAGAATATTCAATTCAGCTCCTAATGGTAAGATTGTTGTAAAGGTTTTGAACATATAATATTTCTTACCACGAGGCCGCTACTTGAGACATCTCCGGACTGAGCATGGGGTAGGGATAGGTGCCCCCTGGGAAAGGGTACATGGGCGTCCGCGCCAAACCTGCAGCTGAAACAGAAAGGTACTTTAAATTATTGCCCTCTAAAAGAAGATGTCTGTATTAAACACTATTCTCCTAACTTTGCAGAACGACTACTGTCAGCACATGAAAGACTTTGGTCTTGGAGATATTTGTATCTCCTAGTCTTTGATTCTGGCTTTCATGTTACAGAACCATTTAATATTTCTTTGAATGTCTTTCATGATTTCAAACAGTTCATAAGAAACCACTTCGGCATCTATATATTTTTCTTTGACAACTGCTTAATTTTGGTTAATCGTACACGCGTCACTTCTACCCATTCACACTTTATAATAGTTGTAGTTTTGAAAACAGTTTTTCAGCATTTCATTTTTTAAATCTCATATGCAATTGAATCTTAGATACCACAGACCTTAGAAACTTCTGGTAGAATGAACATATCAGGCAGTTTCCTGACTTTAATACGTATGTAGTGTTAACATTGCTTCTAGTATCAAGGACTTACCAAGTTTGGAGTCCAGCTGGTAAGGCGGCGGGATGCCCATGTGCGCCGGCGGCGGCTGACCCAGGTCGCCCCCCGGACAGAAGAGCGAGAGACCACCACCGGTTGGGAGGCCCATTTTACTTGCCTGAAACAAGGGACATCAATTAGAACTTTAGAACTTGATGATGATCAGCTTCGGCTGCAAATGCGCTTTGGGAAAGGTTTGTTCAAGAGAGTGAATTTCTGGTGTACGATAATGTGTTTACTTATGCAAACAACAAAAAACTAAAGACTAGCATCAAACAAAAGTAAGTTAGTTCTTTTTTTTGGGCCTTAACTTGGACACCATTAAAATTCGATAAGCCCTCATAAATGTCAAAAAACCAGTTACTAAATAGGATATCACATTCAAAAGACATTTTTCAAATCCATATCCGCTAAAAGGGGGTAAAACAAAGCTTCCTAACAGCCCCACTTTTTCAATAAGGCTCGACGAGGAAGACGTGTCATTAGCAACTAAATTGGCGGGCCGTATAAATTTCGCCAGCCCTGGCAACCCTGCCCAATTATGTAAAATGGCGGCGACGAGGGCCATTCAGCCGCGCCGCGCGCCCAAGTGTCTCACCTCTAATTAAACAGAAAACTTCTTTTCATCACTTTATTATACGAAATAAACACGAACCTGTTATTCTATTTTAAAGATGATGACAATCTACTGGCATAAAAGATCGGAACGCTTTTTAAAAACCATTTAAAAAGCTGACAAACCCTTCCATATTTGAAGAGCAGGAACTGCTTATTAAGACAATAATTACCACGAACAAAGAAGCCCCACTAATTAATAATAAAACACGCACAAACAAAGCCCTCCATTCACGCTCGGGACAGCTAAAAAAAAGAAAATAACCGAAACGGTGGTCGAAAAAGCTCGACATGCGAGCGCGGAACAAAAAGATGCCATAGACAATGATGACAGTCGAGACGCATAATGCGGGAGCGCGTTCTTAATTTGAAAATATTTCCATAATAAGATTTGTCTATGCGACCGGCAAAAACAAAAGAATGCGGGGCTTTGTTCGTTGACAGTTCGTAATAATTTAAAAAATTCAACTCAATTGGACTGCCACCATTACCTACGCCCTAGGAGTCGCTTAGCTAATAACTAAGCGAGTTGGCTCGTTAAAACTTGCATTTTTATATACCTTTTCAGTTGACGGAGAGGGTATTGAAGGAATCTGGAGAGGGTGGATTGAGGCTGCATGAATGACGTCACGGGTCGCGACAGCCGCTAATTGGGCGGGCGATGGGTCGCCATCGACTAATACTCAAGACTGAATGGGTCTGTAACGAGCACGGTGTAGCGAATAGCAGCCCCACTTAGCATTCACTAACAACGTTCTGGGAACTGTGTTGCTCTTTGAATTTTTTGAATCTAAGCTTCACAAATGGGATATTTCGATTGGACGTTGTTATTAGGAATTGAGTAGCATTGGCAGCGCAAAAACTCTAATTTGGTAGCGGGTTTTTGAATGGGCTAGAGTGACTTGGAAACCAGAGAAAAGGTTTTTAAAATATGATTAAAAAATGACATAGCTAGTCAAACGAGAATAGAAATGATTGGAGTCAGTGTCTATCATTTGACTGACAGATAGAGACCGTACCTAGTAGTCGTACCTACTCGTAATGCTCGACGGACGACGATGGTTAGCCTAGTTGACAGTGACCCTGTCTAAAGTGATAATCTCTTGTCCCTTGGGCTCTATTCTACTCAGAAAAACTGTATTCATTCTGAACTTTTGACATGATTTGTTTTTTACCGTGAAATATTTGTATCTAAAGCTTAGTCTGGTCAATTAGTGTCAGATTGTCTCCATAATTTCCCTTATGCTAAAATCAATCTATTGTAAATTCAAACTATCCTCCAGAATAGAGATATCAGAATTGTCTAACCAATTAGTATCATGCACTAAGATTAGACACTACAATCTAAAACATGCACATTTCCGAATCGGGACACACACACGCGAAGTCACCCCTTTGGCCAATGCGGGCGGAGGGCGGTCGGTCTTAGGGTAGGTAGGTAGTGGGCGTGGAAGGATGCTGCGTTGCCATGGCGACGGGGGGAGGGGGGCGACCTTGTAGTGTGGCCTTCTTTTAGAGCTTTTGTGGATTTCACACAATCATTTGGCTAAACTGGTTATGGATGGGAGTATCAGAATATATGACTGGTATATATGAAGTATTTTTAGTGATTCTTGCGTTTTTAATACTGAAAGAAAAGAATTATGTAGCAAAAGACTTTTGTTTGTCTTTCTGTTCTTCTAAAACGAAACACCGGATTAACGAGATTTTTTGCACAACGATAATTGAAAAGTTAATAATAAAATACGATGTCCAGAAAAGTTGCGGATAAAATAGCGAAAAGTCCTTTTTTTATAATCAAACTTTTAAGGAGTTACCTTAAAATACATCCGTACTCGCGAATATCAACTTCACTTGCAAAATAAAAACTTTCCTTGCATGTTAAATCACAAAACGCAGACCGAGTCGCAGTAATCTCTTATCCATTTCCGCCATTGGTCCTTCGAGCCGGATGCGACGCCGGAACCTTATAACGAGGGAAATCATTCTATACAGACATATTTATACGTACGAATTCAGAGTTTATACTTCGTATGGGTAACTAGTGAATTTTGGGGTTAGGAATTGGTTATTTAGTTAATCATTACGTTCAAAAGTAAATATATGCAAACATTATTATTTTTTGTTATTTTCTGTTGTTTCTAATTTATATCCTTTATCAAAAATAAGACTAAGAACTTTGGTAGTTCCTTATTTCGCTTGATCACTTCGATATGGTGTCGCTACAATAAAATCTCAAATATAACCAAAACCATAATAAAGAGCGAAAAGCAATGTCTAAATGAAGAGTACGCCAAAACACTCGAAGAGGAACAAAGAGCCGAACACAATACATTTCCCGGGCCCTCGTTTCTTTAAAATATAATACACTTATAGCGATTTTCTTGAAAATCTAATCCTCGAAATCCAGGGGGGTGCGGATCTGAATATCGAGGGGGGGCGGGGTTGTTGACCCGGGGCGCTATGCAGATCAATGGGTGGGTGAAGCGAAGGGTGGATGGAAGTGGCATGTTTTTTTTTACGTATCAAAGCATTACGTAGATGGATTTTAAAAGTGCTTTGAGCTGGAAAATTTTATTGACTAGATTGTAGTCATTTTTCGCGATTGTGAAGTGCTACGGCGATAGGTTGATTTAATAACATCAATCCCCAATATGATGACGTTTTCCAAATTTCCCAAAGCTCCTGTACAGTTACACTTTGAACATTTTTTTCTGATATTTTTAATTATTGTTTTACAAAACGTTTAGAGCTCTAATACCCTATGATATATATATTCTAACAAAGCACTTGGCTGCCACATTCAAAGTAAAAATGAGCAAGTCATCAACTTTTTTGTTAACAAACAACCTATTATTGATGCTAATTCTTGAGACATGAGATGAATGCTAAATATTATTTTATTAATACGGCCCTTAATTACTGTCTAAGCTCAATTATCAAAATAAAGTACGCTCACCCCTTCCAGGACTTTAGCTCCGTGGGAGGGCAGAAGGGTGCGCCAATTATGTTTTTGACGGGAGGCTCTCCGGCCAAATTGGAATAGCCCTCGTGTATAACTTCGGCTTATATACCTTTATAACCTGTCACATATTTAGGACCACACACCATGACTTTCTAATAAAATTGACTCCATTTTGGGTTCATGGCACTTTAATATCATCTTTGTTTTTTTTATTAATTATAAAAGGTGGTCGATCACTGGACTCGATATAAGTACCCTATCGTGTAAAAATAGTTTCAGGGCCTCTATTTTCAGGGCCTCTATTCTTCCTGGTAAAACCATATTGTCCTTGACACTCCGTTTTTCTGGCATTGTTTTTCATTCGGCCGCCATTACTGTCATGTAAATAAGAGCTATCAAAACGTTGACAATATGGAAACACGTCAAAAACAATAACGTTTTACCGTCGCCTTCGCTTTGGCCATGCTTGTACCCCAGTCCACTTAGCTAAGATCAGGATCAAGGATAGCTCTCTCTGTGAGTGCGGTTTGGAAGCAGGCTCCCCTGATCATATTTTCTTTTCGTGTCCTAAGTTTCCATTTTCACTTTACGACATAATCCCTTTAGAATTTCCTCGTCCTGTAAATATGAAAAACTTTTTAACTCTTGTATATAGTCCCCTCATTAAACAATTAGTTAGTTTCATTCATAAAAATAGAATTAAGTTGTAAACATGTAAATGTTTGTTTTATTTGTTAGTTTATGAAACCGAAACATTCTTTATATTTTATTCAACTTTTAAAAATGTTTCACTGTCCGTTAAAACGTGGGCCTTCCTTAAACCTGACATTGGCGAAATCATAGTGGCAATACAAATGGCATATGCCTCAAAACAAAGATCTATCTATCTAACGGTTTACCGTGTAGAATCTTAGCCCTAGCATTGATTTATTTGCGAGGTAATGAATGATCTGATCACAAGACTCACAATGGTCTATGAGTACCTCACCAAGCCATCCTTGAGCGGTAACGTTTGGGTAAAAGTCATAAACAAATGAACACATCTTCTTAGGCAGTTTAGCACTTTAAATGATCCTGCAAATAACTGGCTATTTCGACCGATGTATGCCATCCTGTCACTAAGTCACTCGCACGGCGTTACCCTCTCCTATTTATACTTATTGCAATCCAACAACTCATTCCAAGACAAAAAAACCCGTCGGATCGTGCTGTCTCATTCAGATGGATGGTAAAAAAGAGAGGAGGTGATACGGTGGCACAGCGGGTATGTGGTCGATGAAATGCAGTCCAAGAACAAAAAGACGAAAGTGACATCAATCTCAATCTGCTAACATGTGGTGCGTAATGGTAATGATATTCTCTGATGCCACGTTTATTCGCTGGCGAACCATGTGTTTTGGCCCCTGGGTGCCTTGGAGCTCTTCGTAAAAGTAAACCAAATACCTAATGTCTAAATGCCTTACGGTCGAGTTCAATTTGACTGCTAACAACTCTAGTGAAGATCGAAGTCTACTTTTTTAAATTCCTGATTTGGTCATATTGCTTCGAAGCCGGGGCCTAGAGGATTGTCATACCTATTTGCCGATAACTATGTACTAATCATGACATGGCAGAACAAAGGAGGTCTGTGCAGTATTAAATACACCAACAAAAAAAAGGAAAATTATGTACTTAATGTCGTTTGTTCTCTTTTACCACGGCATCTTCAGGGCCCGATTTCAGAGAAAAGCGTTGTCTATTACTTACTTAACTGTCTTACATTTTAAATTTCATATTGCTTGTATTGAAGGTTTATATTTTACCAATAAATAGTAGTGCAGAAATTGCACCAACAATGTCCGCTTTACGTAAAAAGGAAACAGTAACTTCTTAACCTTGTACTAAGTGCAGAAGGCGGTCTAAAAAATCAAAACATTAATTTACTAAATTGCTTCCATCTTGGCTATAAATAAACATGACTTATCAACGAAAATAAAACAAGCTTATTTATCTCAAATAAAATGAATTTCAACGCATACCCAGTGCTACCAACATAACATTAACACATTAAGGCCGTCAGATTTACTTGGCGCGAATAAAAGAAATTACGTCTCCCCGAACGGAAATGCCTGGCGCGGCAGACAGGGACAGGGAGATGCGAGACAAATTAACGAGCAAAGGAGAAAAGATTTTATATATCAGAACATGATTTTGCTCTAATTGAAAAATAAAAATGTTCCGAATTGCCAGTGACGTAAGTGGTTAAAACATTCAGTACTGTTGACACTATAGCGTGTCAAGATTACATACAAATGATTATTTGAGGCATTTAATGTGTTTCAAGGATTAAGACTGAGTGTTCATTAAGATTTTTGGAGGTGGAACTATGTTTTTGATAACAATTTGGAAAGGTTTTTGGGATATTTAATTACGAGGTCTACAATTGAAAAAAAAAAAACAATGAAAGTGAATTTGTGTTTGCTTTATGGTATGGATGGATTTCGTGAATATAGATATCGTTGAAGCTCAGGGGAAAGGCATATGATACTTCTTGTCTGAGAAAAGTAAGTTTTGTAATGCGAGTTCTACACGGACAAAGCCACGGTACAAGCTAGTATACAACTGCAACACAAATAACTCTCTCACCCCTCAATTCGTATTATTATTAAGTACCCATCAACCGGGAATCGATCTTCACACTTCAAATTGATCGTTTTACAGAACGCATCAAAAACGACCAAGAATTTTTACGATTAGCCGACGAAGACAATCGTTGAAAGAGATTTAAATTTAAACCTGACACCATTTATTCAACATCCAGCTTTATCACTCTTAAAATAAGGTGAGAATTGTTGTGTATGTAGAAGTCTCTGGAAGATTCCTGCAATGTGGGGAGCGAAGTTTAAGGAGACAAAATTTGACGCGCGAACTGTATGTACTAATAAAAGATTAAGGGGACACTTGAACTCGTCTGTGGCATTCTGCTTGCAATTAATGCCGTGCGTGAGAAAAATAACGAATTATTTCAAACTTGGAACTATTAAGGACTTTAATTGGCACGTATAATAGGTACAAGTGGAATGTGGGAAGACGAATATTGAATTGCGTGCGTATTAGAGAGGCATGCCTATTTTATGATTGGGAGCTCTATTCTAATAGATAAAACCAAATTGATTTATAGTACATTGTTGCCTATGCGCGGAAAGTAAGGGTTTTCCTGACGAGGTGGTTAGCAGGCCGAGCAATAGCGAGGCCTGCTAAAATACGAGTCAGGAAATCCTCGTTTCCGCCGAGGCATACATAATGCTTTTCTCAAACATGTGAGGAAATAATACAAATACATTTTTAAAAAGCAAGTAATTTAATTATGCAGAATGAACGAATGTTACCGACTGTCAATTGTTTTTAAATACTAACCATAGAAATTGGAATGCAAATTCAAAAAGAAACACACGCACTGTGCTAAAAAAGCGAGCAGTTACCTTGGCTGTTTGGAATTTTTGTCTTGGTCCTTTTGATTTTGTATGCAAATTGACAGCATTTTTAAGAAAAATATAGACATGGACGGAAAGTGTTTTCATATGGTTTTTTTACTCCTATGAGTAAAATGAGGCTCTTTCCGTCCTTGTCTTTCAATCGGAAAATCGATTTTTCCGAGCATGTTTGAGAAAAGTAATTTTATCTTATTGTCACCGTTATTATAGCTCATATACGTATACCTAAATGACAGTAATGGTGGCCGAGTTAAAAAAAATACGATAACGTGTCAAATGCGATTAGGTTTTAAAGAGTAGAATAGAGCCGGGAGAAATAGAGTAATGGCGGCCGAATGGAAAACAAAACAAAAACAATACAGGAAAAGTCAGCGTAGACTTTTCCCGTATTGTTTTCGAATCCATTATCGTCATGTTAATAAAAGCTATCGCTATGTGGTGTGGATATACGATAACAATACGTGTAAAGAGAATGTAGAATAAGGCCTCAGTAGTGAAATGTTACCAGGAAACTTTGTTTAAAAAAATGACAAGTCCAATGTCTTTTTTTTGTTACCTCATAGGCTAGGTGTACCAACATGATAGTACATATTACAGGGTGTCCTAAAAATATTTTCTGTGTTGATAATACTTTCACCGCCCAAAACAATTATGTACCTTTATTTACCACGCCCTGTATGTTTAGAACGTCAAGTGAAGGCATTAATCGATTTTGAGAGTAGATTTTTTTTTAAATCACTGTCATTGCTACTAATTCATAAAAGAAATCGTTTTAAAAAAACCTTCCCTGAATACAAAGTAACTGTTGGTTAGTCCTTTCATCCTCGTTTGATTAAAGGTATTAAAAGCAGGCAGGATAATTTAACTACTAATTCCCGAGGAATCGTCCGATCACATGCGACGTGTCATTACGGAAAGTGTCGTAGAATTACCGTGAAATGTCTTCCAGGCCTATTCTGGTCGGTCAGTTTAACCGCACGCTTTGATTTATAGATAACTAGCGACCCGAACATAAACCAGAATTTATTATACATAAAAACTTTCCTCTTCAACCACTCTATCTATTGCTGAAAACTGCATTAAAATTCGTTGAGGAGTTTAAAAGATCTAAGTGAATATACAGCGGAAGCGACTTCATTTTATACTATGTAAGGTTAAAATTTTAAAATAATTTATTTTGATAAAAAAAGGTTCAACAAGTTAAAAAGGTTAAAGGTTATTTTGCTATCGTTTTTAATCTGCTTTGTTTACGTATTCTAAGTAACGTCATAGTTTTTCCTGTGTAAAGAAAAAGAAAACGACATTTATTCACTCACGATAAGACTCACAATATACAAATACAAATCTTAAAAGAAAAAATAGGCAACAGAAGTCGCATGTAATATGGGTAAAGCTACACAAGGAAGACACTGAGTATAAGTACTAGAAATTTACCAACAGGTTTCCACAACTTTCACAAACGACAAAATTAACAACATAATGTCAAACTAATCCTCAATCGATATCGTAGTTCGTTCGCCTAGATACTCCAGAATACCCCTGTGGGAACCGAGTAACATGACAAATGGTGTCGTTTAAAAACAGGGCAATTAAGCTGACATGTCAAAGGGTTAATGTTAATAGGCTGTCGCAGGTTAGACTCGCGACAGGGGATCGCTCGATTTAAATTATTTAATTTTGAGCGGGAAAATACTGCATTTGCGTTCTACACTAGGAAAAATAAAAGTTATACGTTATCACATTTATAATTTAAATCTAAGGCATTTTTTTAAATATTTTATATGATTTCACAAAAATATTAGAAACGTAAAAAACCGATAAGTATTTTTTTTATTATGAAAGGATACTTACGCATCTCTTTCAGACAGATAGATAGAACTTAAGACTCTATGTGTGCTCAATTCTTCATCAACATTCTAAAAACGAATTGCAAGTTGACATCAATACAATAAAACGGCTGATCAAAGCAAAAATCAATACTTAAAAATCACACCCTGTATATTATTATTTTTGAATTTTTAACACTTTTACTGCGCACGGCTGGTTTTCCGACCGCGCCCAGACGGTCCACGGGTCCCAGATTGATACATAAACATAATATACCTATCCAATTTCCCACCCGAACAGCACCTGCGCCTGACGCCCGCCCGCGGCGCCACTTCAAAGGTACATGAATTGTTTAGCAAACCCTCAGGCCTGAAAGGGTTACAATTGCAATTTACTTAATGTTTACTTTCAATTTAACGGAGGAATTGTATCGGTATATTTTTTCAGCTTTAGCTGTAATGAGGTATGAAACCTCAATATTTTGCTTGTTTTATTTGCTCCATTTGTTTGCTACAACAGGTCTCATTACGGGTATTAGGTTAATAAAAAGGGTTCTTATTTAATTTTCTTCCAGGTTATACAAACAGGCTATAAACATTTGGCTTCATGGTTTAGCAAAAATATCTTTAATATACACTAATTCTAAAAATGACTGTTTCGAATATGCTACTGAGACACCTGATGAGTCTAAAGGCAAATTGAAAACTAGTGTCCGTGTTGATCGTATACACCAAAACTTTTATTTCCGGACAAAATATATCCGTTATCGGGCTTCTGGCGTAGAACATCGGCCGAAGCCCAGCCATTTCCCTCCCCGAAAAATCCCAATTGTCACTTAAAGCAAAACAAAATTAAGTCCACGGCTCCACGCGCACATCAAAAGGAAACCGTAATGCGCGAAATGTCATTTCCGCGTAAATTATGTACGGGGGTCGACGAGGCCGCCCCCGCACTCGCAGGGTTAACTAATGCCAGTGTTTTATACAGGTTGAGTAGCAGGTAAACGATTTCCCCGCGGCGTTGCGTGATTATTGGATTGTGATTGAAAAATTAAATTATTACTTACGTGCCTTGTCAGGCATATGAGAATGCTATGGTCGAGACTATACCTACAGCGAACAAACGTCGCGGGTTTTACACGTGAATATAGTATGTATGTATATTTGGGGATAAGACAGCCGGTGTAATGACTAGCATAGAAGCATTCCATCTTAGTCCTCACGGTTGGCAACGCATTTGCAGTTTTAGGCTTGCAGTCTTGTGAATGCGAATGTCTATAGGTCACAGTTTCCACTTACCATCAGGTGGCCTGGGTGCTCGTTTTATGCCATAAAAAAAATAACTCAATTTTCACAAAACTAAATTACTTACATAGGTATTTCGGTTTAGTATGCATAAATTACATTGTTTCAAGTGGAAATAATATACCCAGCGTAGAAAAGTACCTAAGACGTAGTATAACTTGACATTACCTGTCGAATTATAAATCTATAGCTTACGTGAGACCTATTACTTTTGCATATAAAATATTCTTTCGACTTGATAGAATTCTTTCTTAGTCGACCGATCTCAAGTTTTTAAAACACACTTGTCTTTTTAAATTCAACCTTATACTCAAGGGGATAAGGACTGGTTTAGTCACCAATTAATATGCTTATTGTACCCTTTACAAACTTTTAAACATGTCAAATATTTCCAGAAACACTCAAGAATGTGTACGATCTAGTCAATACATGTCAAATAGTAAGTGCGCTATTAATCAGAATCAATCAATGTCGGCAAGTCAAGAAATAATAAGATTAGTTTAACGAATATTAATCTTACTGATGGCTGGTAGGTAGTTTTTTCACGCAGCTTCGCTTGTGTTTGGATTCAACCCCATTTTTAAACTTTTTTGGTTACGATTTATAATTACGTTTTTTTTTATTTCCTTAAAGGTCCAGTCGAAACTACTTATACGTTTAATATAAACTGCCGGCACGCTAAATATACTTAAACACAGTTCTTATTGTCGTGGTATAGGGACGGGTAGATATTTCTGCGGGACGTCTTGGGACGTATATTTTATAACTTCGACTGTACGTTTTTAGTTTAAATACAACACTTTACAAACAATATTTTAATATATTTTTTCGTAAAAAAATATCCTGTATTTTTTTGCCTATAAATCATCCTGTAACCCTTTAAGTAATATCATTCTGTATTTTTTTGCTTGAAAAATCATCCTGAATATTGCTTAATTTTTTCTAAGAACATAAATTATTCAAAGATCAAGTTCATATTTACAAAGATTACCTGCTGCACACGGTTACGTATATCTAAAGAACTATTCTAATAATACAAGTAACGTAAGTCAAACAAACTAGTATAGTAAGAATTCTAAAAAGATCAGGTTGTCGATTTAACTGCATAATAATTTGTAAGTACAACGCGTTAAAGTAATATCGGCCATTATTAGATACAATCGCGACCCAAATCTGCGTCCGTCGGACAATCCCTTCTATAAATCTGAAACGAGCTGCGCCCGCGCCGGTCCAGTTTTACACATAATTGTACAAACACACTGTCTGCGGGTTGCATTAGTAGTTTCAATTTAGCTCAACGGTAATATTATCTATACTTATTGAACTATTTGAGTATTACTTAGAATTTACGCTGTACCCTAATTAATAATCATAAAATAATGCACTTAATATTTTTTACAAATTACCAAGCATTTCATTATTTTCAGAGGCTCTATACCAATCGGAGAATCTATATTGATTTAGTCATATGATTGTATTGTTAACGTTATGACAGCTCTTATCTAGTGTCTCCTGTCACAGGTATTCTTTTACTAACTAGATTTTATTCTACCTAAGTTTTAACAAATACGCATTTTTCATTTTCATTTTCATGCGTTAATCCGGGTATAAGCAATCTCCATTTCAAATTTGATCAAGTAGTAGCAAACCAACAGGAAAAGATTCGCATTTATAATATTAGTTGGATAGGTAGGTCTAGTCTATGTTCATGCCTGCCTCGGCGGCGTCCCCACTCACCATCATCATCATGTTCATCTGGAATAATGTACCTTTCAAATAGTGGAATACTTTTTCGAATAGATGCCGTGGTTCCAGATGTTACCTTCCACATATGAACATTCTTACAATATCCGCTCTCTCTTTATAATATGAGCATAGACAAAGATACATATTCCTATAGAAGTGCACTAAGAAAGGATACGTAGCATTTCAATTTTCTACCCGTAACGGGATCAAGGGAATGGCAGAGATTGAATTTTATGCGCACTGAATCGCGGGCATCTTTTATATATTTTTTCTTATCGTTTGGAAAAGGCAGACGAGCACAAAGTTCACCTGAGGGTAAGGCACTTGTCCCAAACTAGACACTATTAGCGATCGACTATTTTCGGATGAAATTTGGCTCGGAGATAGATTATAGTTTGGAATAGAACGTAGGCTACTTTTTCAACTGGAAAATTTTAAGGTTTCCGTGGTATGACAAAATTACGAATTCAAAGTGGCTGGCGGAAGCTAGTTTTTAATAAAGGTCTGGGGGACGCTTCCTAAATTTGATCCGGTGACCAAACCTCACCAAAATGGCCGATTTTCATAGTTTCAATAAGTTACGCATACGCATTTGCAGTCTTAGGCTTGCAGTCTTGTGAATGCGAATGTCTATGGGTCACAGTTTCCACATAACATCAGGCGGCCTGTATGCTCGTTTGCCTACTCTATGGCAAAAAATATAAATAAAAAAAACGTTCATTTTTTTCATCACACTGGTGTCTGAAATCTTCACACCTATGATTAACAACCCCCACCCCCCACAGGAAAAAGTTTTCCTACAAGTATATATTTTTTGTAACGTCATTATCTACTTATCAAGACCGAACTAATGATTCCCAACACTGTCGGTGGGTCTCCATTAATAGCTGAGATCCTGTCACCACCTTCCAACACCATCATCAGTTCAGCTGTTAGATACCGTAATGTAGCATTGAAATCGGGTTTACATAATATGGTCCAAATTTCCCCCCGTTCCATTAAAGGGAACTGGTTCAAAATTTACTTGTAAGATTTGACTACAAACATTGCAAAAGATCGACACTCTGTTTTAATCAAAAACTTTTATTTAATATCCTGTATCTCATTTATAATCCAAACACCAAATCGTCACCTTACCTTTTTCAGGCACTCCGCTGCCATATACACTCAAGCAGCTTTCCCATAGTAAAATGCATTAAAAAATCTCATGAACGCAGAACTAGTGGTAGAAGTGTTATTCCCTGACGACGTCGGTGGCGTAAGAACTAACATAACTTGAGCTCTGGGTAGGACATTATAGCGTGTAACTTCCTCGCTGTCTGACAGTTCGAGTCGTTATGTTGGTAAATTAACATGTAAGGAAAACTTGTTAGTACACATGTCAACATATAACTTTTTACAACCTTTTGTTTGTTTCTTAGTATGTTTATTGTAAAACAAGTGGCCGTTTTTCGATAAATATGAACCTGGTTCAAATCATCATTCGGCAAACAATTTCATTTTACAAACTTTCATTTCGCAAAGACGTATTTCCCACCATATAATTTTATATTTTTTGTGGACAAAAGTCTACAGTAGCCTATGTAATATGTAATGGTTTAAGCACAAACTCATTTTTGCGAAATGACAGTTTGTAAAATATTGTTTGCCAATGATGATTTGGTAAAAAGTCAGGATACCTATGAACCTACTTATCACGGAGTTCAAGAGTTCATCTGATGATGGAGTAGGAATGTGGCCGCAGCATCTCCGCTGTATTTAAATTTAACATAAATTAGTCCACTCTTTAAATTAGTTTTAGGTAATAAGCAGCTACAGGTGGCTAGAAAAGCTTGTTAAACAAAGAATTTTATTGTATTAAAAACATCGCTCAATTTACATCGTCAGATAAAAAATATGTATAGACATGAATCACCGCGCAATCTCGCCGCGTTCACGGGTCACGTTACGCTGGTTCTATCAACCATTCTCTACGTAACAGAATAGCACCACTGGACGTTCGATCGCAATAAGTCTATTTTAATTACCGAGCATCGACATCGGCAGATTCCTGTCTTGCCTACTCGGGAGCTGTGCTCTACTAGCTCTAGGGATGGGGTGGAGTCGATGGAAATGTCGATAGAATGTACGTTACCAATGAACAGGGATAATACAGCACAGAATGCGTGTGTATTGCAATAGAAAATGAATATTTTAGCATGTAAAAAGAAATCAACGTGAACCTTGAGCATAAGAATATAAGTCTTATTATAGGATAAATAAAAATTGTTATAAGTCCTCACTTGACGCTAAGCTCGGTCTGAAAAGGATGGATCACGTAACGTTAAAGTAGCGTTATCGAGAAAACGTCTACGCAAATTGGCATCAGCCGTTTTCGTATTTAGTTGTAAAACGTGATATCAAGTTGACATTGACGTGGACTTTCGTATCGTCAAAGGTGAAGAATAATAATGTGTGAAAACGTCCGTTAAAGAGTTCGCGCTAGGTATCGTATAGGTACAAAAATCATTTATGAATTCAATTATATAAAGGAGTGCCACTGTCAATCGACGTTAAGTCTTTAATATGGTAAATTATTGTATATGAAGCACAACTAATAAAATAATTAAAAAACTATTTCTTTAACAAATCAAGTATTGATAATTAACTTTATTGAATTTGAGCACAATTCCGTTATAATGTCTATCTCGAAAACACGTTTTTAGCATCCGTATTTACACTTTTCCAGTAATAATTTCGTTGTAAACAAACCTTGACCCATCAAAACCATCGATAATCAACAAACTCATTCGCCCCATCCCTATCTAACACAAACAAGACTCGATAACGAGGTGAAATATTCACGTTGCAAGCTATATAATCGTTTATATATCTTCTTCGCTCGCACTCGCATTCTCTTACCAGATTGGAGAGGGGTGCGAGCGGGACGGGTGGCCGGCGGTACGAATAAAGGGGTCGCACTCTCTTTGATCTTGCCGCCGCGCGTGCGTTGTATTTGTATGTATATGCAGATGAGATGTGACGGAGAATTTGATAATTGCGAAGATTAATGTGTTATGAACTTAGTTTCATTGGGTGAGGCGGCATAATTAATTGGGTTGACCTCCTGTTCTTATACAGCGTGTGCAATTAAGTTGACTTGCAAAATTAAATCTTGAACTCAAATACAGGTTGTTCTCGTTTCAAAGTTAGCTTAAGCAAATAATGAGCTTGTAAAAATGTGAAAAATAAATGTAAATCCATTTAATATAACCAAAGTTAATACTTTTAATCATCAAAGCCCAAAACAAGCTACCAATAAACCTCAAATGTCACGGCTAGGTGATAAATAACGTTTAACAAGCACAATTAGCATAAACGATCGATGGCCGACTTCAAAGGAACTGAAGCAATAGACAAAGAAGTTTTATTGCACTTAAATCACGGAAAACAATGCGGTTGAATTCTGGAAAGATTGGAAAAGCTTTTTCGGCTGAAAACACAATTCAAATACACACGGAGTTATCCTACTTAGATATAGGGCAGGGTCCGATTTCCCAAAAACTACGAATTTGACTTGAATTGTTATGACTTTTTGACTTTGCTATATATGTCAATGTTCATCGCTCGCTTAGGTAAAAAAAAATATTCTCTGTTCTTTTCTTTACCGTGGCAATCTGTGCAATGGCACAATAAGCCTCTTCTTTGTGTATTTTGTAAGCGTCATCTAATTAGGGGATACTCCATTGAATTCCACTTAATTTCTGTCTTCAAACCTCCCTGAGAGTACAGAAGCTGTGTCGTTTAAGCCTGTGGTGAGTCCCAGCTGCCTCTAGTTTGCTTGCCAGCTCATTGACATGCCTGGATAGTCTTTTCTGGTAAGATTTGCTGTATGTGGCTATCTCGTGCCTGACGGTGTTGAGGTTTAGATCCAGATGTATAAGTTTGTTGTCCAGCATCATTCTGAACGTCTAAAATTATCTTAACTAATTCGAGCATACATATAAAGATTAAACGTGTTTTATTTTATGATTCAAATAAACTTCAAACACCTTTAAAATCCGATCCGGCATGCAAGCAAAGATTACATAGAACGCATTATAAACGCTACAAAGTGTAAAATACTAGTTGACAGGCTATACGCCAGACCGCACGGCAGATTATCTGATAACGCTGATAAGATTCTGTAATCCCTTAATGACACTTGACGGACACGCACGTTTTATTCCTATAGCTCGCCACTCGGCTTTGTCCGTATTTTTTCTAGATTTTGTGGTCATGTGGCAATTTGTGGTCATTGGCCGGCAACGCACCGACAACTCTTCTTGAGTTGCTGGTGTTATGGGCGGTGGTGATTACTTACCATCAGGTAACCTAAACGCTCGTTTGCCTCCCATTTATGTTTAAAAAAATGGTGGACAAGGAGAAGGCAAATTAACACATAGACTAGCTGATAGTAAGTGTGATCTGAGACACATATTTGTAATTTTAGGACTATAATCTCATGACTGCAGTGCGATCGTTCTCCGTTATCAATTATGAAAACAAAGATGAAATGCATAGAAGGGAGTCGGTTTATCGGTAATCTTATTCTAATAACAATGTGAACACTGCTGCTTGGCGGTAGTTCCAAGGTTAAGTGGTGTCATGTGGTGTTCCATCGATCCATCCACTGTACCAGTTTATTTTACCATTTTATTCTTTTACGTTACTTTGCTTTCAAACATCGTGTGATATACTGAATGATAGTGTTGTGTTTCTGCTGTGCGAATACGCCGTCGGAGAATTTTAGGAGAAAGCATATGAAGCCCGCGTGCACTGGTTCAAGGTGTCCGTGGGTTTCATATGCTTTCTCCTAAAATTCTCCGACGGCGGATTCGAACAGCAGAAACATAACATTTTGGTCACTTCGAACTGGATTAATAAGTATTTTGCGTCTTGGTACCTTTTAACTCGGTACAAAATACACTTCGAGCGGTCGAAATCACTCAGTAGGTACCTACCTAACTAATAATAATTGTTAAATTGTACTTCGGGTGACTACTCTACACACAAGTTATTAAAAACTTAAAAAATTAGTGTATATGTCATTATCAATTTTTAGAGTCAAAACTACGAATTTAAATAATAACTAGTAAATATCTTAAATGAAAGCAAATAGAAACGAATTTAAATGAAAAACTACCGTGACTAAGTGGACTTGATTAGTTCTCGAGATGCAACTAATTTATACCTACTAAAAATCCTCTAAGACAACCAAATAAATTTGAATACAAAATTCGTCCATACATGTTTTTCGAGATAGTTTTTTGTTTGAATTGACGGCTTCAGAGCTACACTGATCATGGTCCGACATAGACATAGCCCGGTTTTGTGGATAGAAAACACTTTATGGTGATCTATGATACATCCGACAGGTTCATACGATCTGTTCAAGGAGATATAGATTTAGTTTTGGCGGCTTGCACTGTTATTATATACTCGTCCGACTTAACTAGACGAATCGATATAATTTGCTCCAGTAATGAAAGATAGTGGCAACCACCATGGCGACATTTTGATCTATAAAATATTATAGTTGTAAGTAATTCTGTGGCTCTGCCTACCCCACCCTGGGATTACAGGCGTGAAGGTCAAATGAAGGACACATAAAGAGTGCCTAGAGATATTTATTTATCCCTAGACAGTTTTTAACATTTCAATACAGGGATAATACTATTGAGTCAAAACATCAAATTTGGCTAGGGATACTGAGTCTCTATCCCAAGACTTTTTTGATGTGTGTATGTATGTTAATAAAATTGAAGCGTTATGTCTTGTCTGTGATTTCATAATAAATGCAATAATTTAAGACAATACTTTCTACATTTTAGAATTTTTGACAGCGTGTCTGTCCTTTGAGTTAATCTTGAATAGCCTCCGGGGCAGCTCAAAGAGTGTTACAGAAAATGTAATAAACATATTACTTCCGTATAGTATAGTAGGTATGTCATGATTTCAATAAGTAGCAAGTTGTGCTTTAAAAAACGATATGTACATGCAAAATGCTCTCATCATTTCGTCTACTAAAATTACAAAAATTACAAACGCGTTAAATTGGACGCCAACAGATGGCAGCACAAACACGGCGCGCGAAAAACTAAAAGGGAAAAGGAAAATTCGAAAGGCCCCGATTTCCCCGTGCATTGTCGTTTCTTTTTTTTTCATCTTATTTAGCGCTTTGTCGGCGAGCCCTTTGATGTCCGCCCCCTCCCCCTACCCCTACAAGGGAGTGTTACAAATTGCGTCACGACCTTAGCAGCGTAAATATTTCGACTACTACATTCGCTTGTTTTTGGGGTGAATATGTGAAATTGTAATTGTAATTAGGGAATATGGAGGAATGCTTGGAAAATTCGCGAATGATCCCGAGCCACCGAGAAGTCGTTTTACAGTAACTGAAGCAACATTACTTTTAAACTAAAGATAGAATTGGTAAACATCTAAATTTAAATGATACATTAAGTGTGAAAAGTGAACACGAAACCTAAAATATTTTCCTGTCAACACACGTGAAAATAACATTAAAATTGAATATTCAAGAGTTATATATTAAAAACTTTGCTGCATGAGAAAATAAAACCATTAGTTAATTGATTCTAGTTTGCTTTTCAGATAAATGCGATGCCGAAACCCCAGACGGTCCCAGACGTTTAAAGTAAAAATATTCTTTAATACAATTAGATAAATTATTCATAATATAACAGTAATTCATGCATAAAAAGCACTCATATCATAAATCAAAACTTTTACCGTCACACATTGAAAGATTTAATATGAATAAGATTAAAATAAACAAAGATATGAAGCCATCGTCTTTAATGCCTAATTGATACCGATTTTAATAAATCATATTGCGTTTCAAAATAACCTGACACATGGATGAAAAAGAAGAGAGGAATTTTAAAGATGATTAAACGACTGTTGCACAATGTGAAAACTAACGTAAACGAATTATAGTGAATAACGTTGACAAAGATGTAGAATTATAAACTAGAAACGGTGATAATTTAAATCAGAGCTAATTAGTTTTACATAAGAAATTAATTCTGGCGGCCGTGTGTCCCAATGAGCGCGATAAATCTACCGCGACCGTCTTCAAAGGAAAACTTTAAATATGCATAAAAACGTCAAACAACAAAATTGATGGTAGAGCGCGAAGCCTCTTAGAATAATAAAAATCCAATGACACTAACTTATAATATCATTACGCTGAAACGATTTGTAAAAATAAAACGTGAAGACAGCAACTATAGCAGGAACTGCCACTTCAAACAATCTACCAGAGCGAGATAAATTTAAATATAGTAATCGAAAAGAAATTTCAAAATGTGATTTTAACAATATAATAGATTTAAAGATTTTGAGATCTTCCAAACTTTGTAATAGAAAAGACAATTAAAAAATTATATATAGGCTAATCCGTTCTAGTTTCGGAACGTAAAACGTTAACGAGAACAAAGTAGCTTTTTCGTCGGACGATTACGAGCTCTCAGTTTTATGGGCGTATAATAAAAACCCGAATCTGGACGCTTTTTATAGAAGAAAACGGCTAAAGATTAATTTTATAGGAAGGTCCGAGTTGATGGAACCACAATAAAGAACTTTAAACAGCTTTCGATAGAAACGCTTACAAATTTTATGGAAGCTGAACACTCCCGTTACATGGTCTTATAGCAGCGTTTAGAGGTGATTATAGCATTATTGTAACACTATTAAACATAAAATGTAACATCGTTTTAACAAAAGAAAGTTGCATATCGGTAGGAAAATACTGGAATGCCGCAAGGGCGCCAATTAGGCCCCCTTTTACTTATGAAAATTAAAATGGAGGTAATCTTGTTGTCTTGACCTCGTATGATTCCTTTAATTTGCCCGGTAATTGGACATTATGGGCCGACGTAACGATCCAATTTGGTCCAATCAATCCCTAATATAGCATTAACGTTGTGGGTGAATAAAATATCAAGTTTTATATGACAGAGCTTCGGAATTTATCGGTAGGCTAATGAATGAGGGAGCGATCAAAGTGAAAAGAACTGATATGAGAATTCATTTGTAACTAATGTTTTTAATTTTATTAATTGCTTATCACGAAGATTTCGGATTTTTTTAGGTTGTGTTATGTTATTTATTAGTTTCAAGTTTCAAGTTTATAGTTAATCGTGCAGTAGTGATTTAATTGCGCTTTTGGGATAACACTACTTATTCGATCTGTAAATTAAAATTGTAGAACTTAACCAGAATTCAATGTTTGTGACTAGGATGGGAAAGCTAGGATACGGTTTCTATATCAAATAAAGATATGTCAACAACCGTCAAACGGACAACTAGTAACACACGTAATCTAGATCGCTACAGTTTTAGGTGCGGCCTGCGACATTACTTTACTCCGGGTTCACACCAATCGCATCTAGAAGTACGATACTAATAGGTATGTTACGAATGTACCACAGCGGAATACACGAAACAATTAAATTTCTTGATAACAGGTAGCCGTTTGAGCATCAAATTTTTACGGCAAATTAATTTCGTATGATTTATTGCACAGTTCGTCTCTACACAGTTCCTACTCTAGAATAGTTCTTGTTATTTCATCGACACAACGTTAATGATCCTAAGTCTGAGATCTACATAGATCCGTATTGTGCGAAGTACCTACGATATATGGATTTCTAACCAACATGCTACTCCCTTTCTAAGCCAAATTAAGGTATATTCAGCGAAACTCCGGTCATCATGTTCGTCATTTCAGCCTTCATCGACCAACTTCAGGCTAAAGACCTCTTAATTTGCACGTCATTTTGCCCGGTCTCGTGCTAACGCTATCCATCTTTTCCAAACTGTCTGCCACATGTCATCAGACCAACGAGCTGAAGGTCTGCCCATCAATCTATGACCTAACCTCGGCTACCGTAACTGCCGTCGACCATCGGCTCGGCTAGCCAAGTGTACCGCCCATCTACACTCCAGTAGCGTTATCCATTTGCCAACATTCGCAACTTGAGTCCTGCGCCTAATCTCAACATTCGGTACGTGATCCAGAAGTGAAATTCCTTTAGATACAACCTAATCGAACTTGCTTTATATATTGAATTGGAGAGACCTCTTTTTGCTTCGATGACGTGTAATACACCAATTCCTCAGTTCCAAGACACGCAGTGGCTGGTGTGGACCTGGATATAGCGATGCTGCGCACGCGACGGTGGGCGTATTTCGGCCGCTTTGATCTCGGCTAATGAGCCACTACGGCTAGGATTGTTCTAATGAACCGTATTTTCATTCATATTCAACATATATCACACAAGTGTACGCTGAACGCTGAAAATGTCGAAACAAGTTGTTTGCAAATGTTTAACAATATAGTTATATACAGTTCAATCTTGTGCCTTCCCACCATTAGTGTTTGACCAATAAGAGCTTATTCTATGGATAGTAAAATGGAGATAAAATATAACACTTACGATTTGAATGATTTATGACATAAAAAAGTTAAGTATATCTTTGGGTGTTGATTATTTATGTTTGGTCCTTAATAATATTTAACTTGCAAATGGCAAACAGCATCAACATTCATTTTTTATCATAACAACAGAGTAACTTAATCTTAAACATTTACATCTAAATATATGGCTAACAAAACGGAAAGATGAAGATAGACAAGAAGATTTTACAAAGCATACACAGTATGCACCTGCATGACCTCAAAACCCAACGATTTGTCTAAAGATATTAATTACTTGATTCCCATGGTTAATGATTCACGCCAAAATCGTCACCAAAAACAAGATTTATAACCGGCCCGTAATAAAAAGAAGGTATTAATATTCCTCCAATAACTATGACGTATTTAAATTAAAAACAAAATTAACATTTGACTAATTACGTTTTCCAATTCGACCTTTGCTATAAATTATCTGTTATTTATGTCCCCGTAAAAATACTTTTAAACAAAGTAGCAGCTTTTGAGATGACTTTGTAAGCGGACCATTTAAAAAAGAAGCAGTAAATGTACCTACGACTATTAATCATTTACTACCGAATATTTTTTGGATTTACGCATCATAATAATTTCAGGCATTTTAGCCCACAGATTTGCAAAGAAACATGCTTCTACCACAATCGCCACACTTCTAGAACATAAACTTATTAACTAAAGAAATTGAATCAAATACAAATCAAAATCGTCCAGCAAAAAGTGTATGACGTGAAAGTCGTGGAATGGATACCGCAAAACAAGCATAATAAATTGAAACACACGGACTGTGACGTTGCCTAAATAAAAAAGCGACTTTTCATTTTGTTGCGGACAATGCATCGCAACGGCGGGAAAATTGCGCGTCACTCCGCCGTTCCAATTTGTCAAAAGGCAGAACAAGATGGCGGCCTCACATAACATGGCGGAGCCGTTGTTTAATTAAAAATGCGTCTTTCGCAAGACTTGTCAAGTGTGTCGCGAGATTTATTAGATACAATACAATGTAATACAAAAACTCTCAATTGGACACCAGATACCATTACAAAAACGAACGAAAATACGAGAAAAACTTCCTCCAGATAACCTCTTAAAGAAAAGAAGTTTAGAAACAAATGTGATTAATGCTCATCAAATTACTTGAGTTTGATATGAAGAACTACAAAAAAAACAACAAAAAGCCATTAAATTCTTTGCAAGTATTTATAAATAATAGATACCTTTTCAAAAATTTAATCTCCATTTCGTCGAGTTTCAATTTTACTTCTTAATTCCAAATGAACAATACAGTCCTCTTTCACCCGATCCCATCCGCTCAAATAGAAATAGTGGAAATTTCGAAGGTTGCAACATCCGGTCTCGGGCGGAAATTAGGGGTTGGTAATGGCGTCTGGAACCGGATGTCCGACCCCGTCGAATCTATCGAGCTTAAAATTCAAAGCTCGTGTATTGACAATTCGGTGGTAAGGGTTTTGAGACTCGTGAATTAAAAAAACAGGAATGTTAAACACAAATATTGGAACCTCGTGTATATTAACTTCCTTACTTACTTAACTTACAGAAATTAAGAATAAACCTATAATATGAACCTAAATAAAAAACATATTTTTGACATTGGCGATGTTTTCATTAAAATAGATAAAGGAAGTTACATCTTCGATGCACAGGTTAGCCCGCAACTGTGTAGTTCTACACCATGTAGAACCTCGATCACGACACGAAAATTATAAAAAAATCCAGCAGATTTTCAAGCACATCCTTTCTTAAGTGAACGGAATACTTGACCCAAAAAATGTCGCCACAATTGACCCTACGCGAAATTATCAATAACCGACAACCCTAATTCCTCTGCCAACAATACAAGTATGTCAACGAAGGAAAACAGCGGGTCCTCCACGGGGAAATAATAGAAACTACCCCCGAGTTGGCGAGTATTAAAAAACAAGTGGGAATCGTTCACAATGGGGTTAGAACGGACCCTCGCCACTTGACTTAGGGCTGTGCGTGGACTGAATTTATAATTAACGTTTTTATTTCTGAGATTTCTCGTCGTCCAGGTTAACGGTGAATTGTAATGTAAATTGTTGAACGTATTTTTTTTTGTTGCAGGTTGATATTATTCACAATCAAGTAATGCTACGGGAGCCTCCTAAGTTGATTCTAAGTCTTTATGCTTTTAAATACAAAGTATTTCTCATACTCGTACATTTAATTGACAGTGCAAAAGAGTTAACCTGGTTCACTGCTGGGCTAACATGAAAAATTATTTTATAAACGTCCAAAAATATACCGAAATTATTGTATGTAGTTTTAGCTTCATAGAAAAATCATATTAGTTAAAATTAAACACGAGTTAATTTAGGCCAAGAAAAAACATTATTCCCGTTACTATTTTATTCGGTGTTGGCAACCCTGTGGCTTCCCTCGCAATCATCATGGAGCGCAACAATGAATCGGGTCTGTTTGATTTTGGTCTTATTAATTAACTAAATAAAAGTTACACGGCGGCTCAATCAATATATCAATTACACTTACAACCATAACCCCCCTCGTAAGTAAGGATAGGGATTAAGAAGGGATGGAGTATTACTTGCATAACATATTTACTTTTAGTGGGTGCGCTTTATTATAATAATTATAACGTTTTTTAAGTACAATTGACTCAGGCAAAATAATATATTTTGCGGGTGGTAGGACCTTGTGCAGGGTCCGTCCGAATCGCTACCACCATCTTATTCATTAACCTACCGCCAAACAGCAGTGTTTGTATTGTTGTGTTTCGGTTTGGGGATAAGACAGCCGGTGTAATGACTAGCATAGAGGCATTCCATATTAGTCCTCAGGGTCTATGGGTCACAGTTTCCACTTACCATCAGGTTGCTTGTGTGCTCGTTTGCCTTCTAGTTGCCATAAATATATATATATATTAAGATACCAATAAAAATTGGATAATCCATTATACTCCGTGGACGAAACTTAAATTGTAAAATTATTATTGTATTCCCATTTATTATTAATCTTTGTATATTGAATTCGGATAAGTGACCGTTTATTAGATGATTAATTGTTGTTGTTTTAATGAAATGAGTGTTATTTTTATATTAGTTGACTTTAATTTTTGAATTTTGTGACAAGGATTACAATTTAAATTTATGAATAAATAAACTCAACGAAACTATAATGATGATAAAGCGTCTTGCGTTGTTAATAAAGTAAAAAGAAGAAATTGTACAAGGCATTGATATACAAAACGACGGTTTACAATAAGTTATATAGTAACGTAGTAATTTAAATATTGTGACCGTCATAAAATTACACAAACCTTTGTCCAACGTTAGTCCGTGCGAAAAACAAAACATAACAGATGGAATTACAGTATTTCCAAGTGTCAACGACTTCTCTAAACAGCAGTAAAATTGGAACATGTTGAGAATTCCACTTTTAACAGCACACGAATTTTTCTTAACTCTTTTTTTGGTAGCTACATTAAACGTTCTATACGGGTGCGGTTTATTTCAAAAAGCTCCATAATTATCGCAGTATTAAAGTACTAATGTGTTCATAATTGGCGGGACATATTCTTGGGCACGCGTCCTACGGTGGGCGCCAGAGGCCCCACAGTGGGCGCCACTAATTGTCGCCCTAATTGGACAAAGAGTGCGGTTGTCCTTGTTACTGTGATTCATTAGAACCGTAATGTATATCATTATACCCTTTTATTCCGACTTTGTTATTATTTTCCTTATGCTCCAATACAAAAAGGTTATTTAGATGATAGTTTTTAAGATAGAACGGAGAATAGAGCTATGAGCGTGGTTACACTGGAGAAAAATAATTATTTATAATTAGAAGCGACAGTTTTAATTGCCTCTACAGACGACGAGTAGTTTTTAGTGTGTATGAAGCGACAACTTTTGAAAAGGAAGCTTTTATTGTTCTTCAGCTGCAACCGTTTTTCCATCCTAATTACTACAATTTTATTTCTCTATGCAAAACTGTAAAAAAAAGCAAAAAGAGTTTGTTAACAAATATGGCCGCTGTTCTTAATAGGCAATGTTATTTTTTTTTAACCCAATTACTGAAGCTATTATGGTACGAGTAGTTGCCATTGAAAAATATTCTAGTTTCTTCTTGGAGTAATAAAACGTCTTGCATGATTCTACAACCGACGTTTTGACATTTGTAAAAGGAACTTCCGAGTAAATTTTATGACATGCCGTGAACATAAACTGGCCACCAACGACGCAAAAACATTATATTAAAAACAAATGACGATTTCCGTATCCAGCAAACAATGAAGCTAGGAGCGTGCGTTCGAATTTTAAATGTAGACTCGACGAGTTTCTAAATTGAAGAGCGAGGGAGAAAAAGGATTTCCTGAATAGATACGTCTCCCTCTCGACACGTGTCTGTATTCTATGAATATTGATATCTCTCATTATACGGAATGGAAGTGATACTTGGGCTTTTAAATATGCGTTTTAATTATATTTTAACAGTTTTCATTTTATGGAGTTGCGGCAATACAAATTACCTGATCTTTAAAGATAAAGTGAGTATCAATATTGGTAAAATATTAGCGTCTGAAAAAAAAATACTTCGAAAATTCTACATATAATTGAGCAAAAGCTTACTTTAATGGGGTTTTTTTTGGGGTTTTTAGAAAGTAATAAATTTATTCAGCTTGCTATTTAGATAAAAATACTCAAAAATGAAAACAACCAAGACTAATGAACAAATTTTATAATCATTACATGGAAAGTGCCTTTGTACTGCGGTACAGTCAGCTGCAGAGATAAGTATACCCCCCTGCATAGGAAACTTGTATGCAGGAGGGTATACTTATCTCTGCAGCTGACTGTACTATGTGATAAAACCACGCAACGGATTTGGATGCGGTTTTCACCTTCAGTTAGATATTTTTTCACGGAAGGTTTTATGTACTGTCTAACTAAAGACTCACATATGAATCACATCACCTCCTCTGCTGATGATACACCTCCCAAAAATCACCACCACAACACCTCCAAATTATAACTTTAAACAAAAGCCAGCCGCAACTATCAATTTCCCACATTTCCCGACCCGATTCAATATACGGCTCGAAGGACCAAACCCAGCTCAAAACAAACCCAACGGTTGGCCAGCTTTCGCTGACAGGCGCCGGCGGCGATCGGTTCAAAGGGATGGAAACCGCACCCTGAAGCCTGCGGGCGACGTTCGTTTGCTCGCTATTCCATCTTTTACAACTAAACGACATATACGCGATTAAAGGTAGAGCAATTTCAAAGGTAACATGTAGGGGATAAGGTTGGGATTTGTAATTGATGCTGTGACACATGTTTTGTTTTTTTAGGGAGGGTAGTATTGGTGAACGGATCATGGCTTTGTTTTAAGGCGACAGTTGATTAGTGGTTTTGTTTAGGAAAAACGTGCGATTGGGTGTTAAAATGTGACTATGTGATAGACTTGTGAAAGCGACTGATGTATTGACATAGCATTACACAGTTATTTGGATCAAGTGGGGCGTTTGGATGTACTATGTCTTAAATAGTATTTTATTGGTTCAAGACATTTGAGGACGGAATGCCTATTGAGGCTAGTTGTTAAATCTTAGTTGACTGATGAAGACTTAGCTAGATAGACCTTGGTAACAGTGGTCCTTGGAAAAATCCTACACACAGATAAGTCATTCTTTTGATACACATCTCAAGTTACTATGGCTATAGTAATATCGTCTGATAGTATAAAAAACTAGTGATGGAATGTTTGCGTGCGTCTATACGATTGTCGCTATTCCCTCGATTACTTTAATTTAATTCAAAAAGGAGTTACAAACTAACACACAAACTTTTGCATTTATAGTATTACTAGGACAGTAATATTTCCAATTAATCGAATAATTACAAATACATACTAAATACAGTGGGTTCCTGTTAAACAGAAAAAATCGTTACAAAACGAAATTCCATCATGAATATTGCATTAAATTAGTTTAGGGTGTCCACGCTAGCCCCGGTCTTGGGACAGTCCGTTTGACATGCTAATACAACCTAATATTTTCATACCAGGACACGCATTAATCCCCCTCCTTACATAAATAATACTTCACGTGAAACGACGTATTATGACATTATCTTTAAATTTACATTTGAGCCTTTGAAGCGTTTAGCCTTTGGCATTTTTTGCGCCTATTTGGGGTATTATTTTAGTATAATTAGGTTAAAAGTAATTCTGCGGTTTTTTTTAAACCAGTCGTTTTACGTTTTCTTTGAGAAATAAAATAAGATAGATATGAAGAAATATTTCTGCGTAAATTGTATAAATGAGAGCTGACATCGAAGTCGACACGTCACTTTGATACGTCACTTGGGCGCCAATGAGTAACAAATAATATTTGCATCTTCAATACATGAAAACTAACCTATGCCTATGTCATAACCAGGGCCATTCTACTTTGATTAAGGCCTATTGCAATCGTATTTTTTACAAATTGGTCGCTACCACAGTGAATTTCATAAAGGCTATTATAACTTTATCAATACGATAACAATAGGGATATAGATATTGTGAAATAGAGGCCCAGAGTACATTTAAGCTCTTGCTCGCTAACTCACGAAAGAGTTAAGCCGGCATAAACCTGACACTGTCTTACTTTCAAGTTCAGAGCATTAGGAATCCGATGTCGTACAGATAAGGGTATCTCTGCATACACACTAGCGCCCTCTCTCGTCACGTACGCTAGAAGTACGCCGGACGCATAAAAATGTGGTCACCATAGTTTTTAGAGGCGAAGTTTATGACGTTTGATAAGTGCAGTAAAAAATGTGATCTAATAGTTTCTGGCCCCGACTTCGTCCGCGTAGATTTCGATAGTTCCTCCGGGAACTTTGAATTTTTCCCGGTTGAAAAGTACTCTATGTGGTAATATAATCTATCTCGATTTTAAATATCATCCGTCCAGCCATTGCAGCATGAAAGAGTAACAAACAAACACAAACCTTCGCATTTATCATATTAGTACGATAGGATTAGGAAGTTATGTGTATTTTCAAGTTTAGTACAAATGCAGTCAAAGAATTAAAACTGTGTTCCAAAGTCAATCTGACATTCTACAGCAATAAGGTTGGGTTTGCTATCAATTAAAAATTACTTGGCATCTCTAATGACCTGATCTTCAAGCAGATTTTCTTTCAAATGGGTAGCAAAATAACGTCCTTGACCGTACCAACCAAATGGATTTCTGGGCCTTTGTGGAACTATGTGGAAGTGACGTTATAAGTCAAGTCTCTAGGAATTTGACTGACTATGCCACTTGGAAATGGTTCCATATTAACCCGAAAATCCATTTGAAACGGTACAATCAAGAACAAAAATATGGTCCCAGAGAAGAACCCATAAAATATGTATACGAGTACATGTAGTCCGCGTACATAAGTCGGTAGTATTCCGCGATCTGGGTCTAACTAACCATAACGCATATGTAACTGTTCTTTGAATACTGTTAAACGTGAATACACAATTAGAAACAAACTTCTAGATCATTTTATTTATCAAACATGACACCTGATCATGTCATAGAGAAGGCAAACGAGCACACAGGCCATGATGGTAAGTGGAAACTGTGACCCATAGACATTCGCATTCACAAGACTACAAGACAAAAACTGAAAATGCGTTGCCAACCCTGAGGCCTAAGATGGAATACCTCAATGCTAGTCATTACACCGGCTGTCTTATCCCAAAACCGGAACACAACAATGCGAACACTGCTGTTAGGCGGTAGGTTAATGGATAAGATGGTAGTAGCAATCCGGACGGACCCTGCACAAGGTCCTACCCGCACGTTTCGCATGTTTTTGGTTGAATCTTCGAAACCTTACGATCTTTATCGATGATTTTAGACTCAATAGTTGAGTATTTCTAACTGCATAATCCTAGAGGCTGAGACAATGAAACACCTATTGTGTGAATGTGATGCCCTCGCCGGAGTAAGAATGAAAATCCTCGGTTGTGGATACCCAGAACCGAACGATTTCAAGGTACTGCCATTGCACTCCACTATCCGCTTTTTGGAAGGGGTGGAGGCTGCATTGGATTAAGTGCTAAAAGAGGGGTAATTACACAAAAGATCCCATAGGGTCGAAGTGTATCCGTAAGGACCCCACCATAAAGATAAGATAAGATAACTGCATAATCCTGGTAAAACGTTGTATATTTTAAGTAAAGAGCAATGAATTTTTTGACGCTGCCATCACGCACGCTCATACTACCCTGTGACTATGTCATAACCCATTCTACTTTGATTAAGCCCTATTGCAATCGTATATTTATCTAATTCTCCATCTGACGTTCTTCGCGCGAAAGCACATAAAGCCATCCCTTTTCATTCTTGTGTGAGCGTGGGGCTCTTAAGCTATAGACAAAAGAAGGTAGCTTTCTGAGAACCTACTCGCTTCCATATTTATCTACAGCACCGTCTGCATCGTCCCTTCAGAGCCCTAGTCTTCTCAATCCTATAAAAACGGACCCAATTTCGTGTCTTTGGTACTCAATGTTAATAACTAAAGCATTTCTCTTGTTACGCAACGTGCTGTCTATAGTATTAACTTTCTTTGTTTGCTGATAAACTATTGAAACGGTTATCGGTTACCTCGTGATAAGATCATTCCATTTATCATGTACATACCTGAAACAAATAAATAATATTTAATATTAAGCAAATAAGTAAAACAGTGACATCAATATCATGTTAGCCAAAAGACCACTAATTAGTGTTGTGCCGGCGGCGGTAACTTACTCGTTACCAGTATAATACCATTTGGTAAAATACTCAGTAAATTACCAATGCTACCGGTAATATTAGCAGAAGCGGACATAGAAATCTTTTTTTTCTGTTACTGGTAAAATACCCGCTTCGAGTAAGTTACTGGTAACGGCACATCACTACCTACACTTACAATTAGTATCAACTTGTTGCGATGTTAAATGTTACGATGTTAAATGTTAGTTCCCACGTTTTAACACTAATCGTCTGTTAAGTAGTTGGTGAAATTCGACATGAAGATTAAGTAAATAACAACACATAAGTTATGTGACATAACTAATATCGTAAATTTGCTGCTTAACAGGGTTTTAAAGTATATCTGATGGCAGACCTAGAAATCGAAAAAGAAAAAAAAGCTATTTATAAACGTGCAATAGCTCAAGTTTAGTTGAATTTTACAGAAAGTTTATTATGCGTTTATGAATAAGGAGTTTACTCTTATTTGTCACCATATAAGTAGAAAGGATAACGGTTTCAAAATTGTTGAAACTAATATTAAAAGCGTCTTATAATTATAACATAAAAACGCTTTCAAACAGTGTATATTGACGAGGAAAGTAAAAAAAATGTTATCTCACTTTTCAAACCCACATTGCAATGTCATCCACACAATAACACAGAACCGATTTGACAGTTGATAACAAACTACTTAGAATAATATAACAAAACACTCATCATGACTCCATTATAAATTCAACTTAAACATCTTTAAAATTAGTGTTAAATCGCCGTAACATTGGTTTCCTTATCTCGAGTAAAATCTTGCCGTGTCTCAAGCGTAAGCTTTCAAAAGCCCTGATAAGCTACGGATTTTTTATACAAACATTTTGGTGTTTACATATTTTCGTAAGAAAATTATCTAAGGGATTAAGAATCATATTCCGCACAAAAAAGCTCGACAAAAAAGTAGGATGTCATCACGAATAAACAGTCACGAGACGAGATTGCGATCTTAATGCGATATAAGAGTTTATAAAGCTTTTATGTCTGTATTTGGTAGCCTGAAATAAGAACAAGTTTATCTTTACATTCACCACTATAACTTACAGTACCTCAATGTCTTTGATAATATGAACACGTAAATAAAATTTAAATAATTTACAAAGGCTAAATCACTAAATGATTGGCCCAATGCCTAATATGTCACAAAACATCTTCAAACCACCGCAATACAACGAAGAGCGCCACAATAGTAATATAACTAATCCGCAGAGATTGCAACAGCGCACTCATCGAGATTTAATTAACCATCCTCGATTGCTATTTATTACTATGGGGCGGTCGTAGTAACATCACTATTGTACAACTATAGTTCTTATAAGAGTAACAACAAGTTCCATTACATCGCTTCTGGCCGGAAACATGACAATTGTGCAGAATTGTAACCTCTGTTGTGATGTAGATAAAGGTTGTATTAGAGTGTCATTGGCAGCTAAATTTATTCTGTATTCGAACGTGGGTGGTGGCTACCGTGCTACGTTATGGCGCGAATATATTAATTGTGTTATTTATCTGTAATGAGCCGTTATGATAGTTGGTGGCCATGTTAGATCGGACGATGAATATGAATTTTGCATGATTAAGTTGGTTAGCTTTGACTCTAGATAACTTGTAAATTTTATACGTTTGAGTACTTATGTGTGTTTATTCACTTTGAGCCGTATTTGTTTTAACATTGGTATACGTCAAGTAACTATTGAAGAGATGCAACGTCGTATATGTAAAGCAGCCCGCAAGGCGAAATTTTTAAGATCCTTTTAACTAAAAAAAATGCAAATAGGTCGTATAATGGTCACCCTAGCAGCCAGTAATCGTAAAGCAGCTGTGTCGCCAACGGACACCGTCTATCAGCTTTGTACACATCGGCACACGCTTGTCATAACATATCACAACTCGAATGCACCAATTGTGTTCGCGCCAGACTGTTAAATGTAACCAGAAAGTAGCTTAGTTATTCTCTTTCACATTTAACTCGTCGTTTATTTTCTTTGTCTCGGAAAGTAAATGTTTAGGGTTCCGTACCCAAAGGGTAAAAACGGGACCCTACTTATTACTAAGACTCCACCGTCCGTCTGTCTGTCATCTGTTTTTTGCTCCATATTTGTAACGGCAACAGGTAGACGCTTAAAATATTCACAAAATATTTAGTTGTATATTAATATAATATATAATCATTAAATTAAAATAAAATTAATATTTTAATATTTATTTATTTATCCCATACAAGAAACGTTACTTTTTTATAGATAATAAAATAAAGAACGCATCGTGCGCGAGTTCTCCTCGCACTTGGCTGGTTTTTATAATAAAAATAACATAGGTGTACGTTGATGCACTAAGCAAACACTAACCAGCATGCTCTGATCTTCGATTTCGATAAGTAGCTGTAAGTCTGAGGGTCATGTCGTATGGTTCGACAGTGTATTCGAGTGCAGTTTTCTTGGTGGTGAGAAAGATTAACCCCGGTACTTCGCTCGCGGGTTGTAGATTTTCACTGTAGAATTATTTATTACCAGCTTAAAGCAAAGCCCGTGTTTCGTTGGCTCGCTCGTTTATGACTTGCTGACTTTATTTTATATTTAAATCTCTCTTAGCTGTTTAAATCAAATAGAAGTCGCAGTCGCAGTTGATTCTGGGGCCAAGTGAGATAAGTATTGAAACTGTACACTAGTATAATTATGTATTTCCTTCTGCACCATATTTATAACAATTGGTATAAGTTTAAAATTCATTAGATAAGTAGCAGCAGCAGCAGGGGACGATCTCACACAACTTGACCTTAAAATACTTGAAATAAATACTCAAATACATAGAAAACGTCCAAGACTCAGAAGCAAATACTCGTGCTCATCACACAAGTATTCGCCCATACCGGGAATCGAACCCGGGACTTGTAGCTTCGTAGGCAGGGTCACTACCAACTAGGGTCTCGCGTCGTCTAACTGGTTATGTACTTAGGTGTAATTAAGTATTAGGTATAGGGTTCTCTTTGCAAATTATAATGAGAGGTTTCAATGATGATCAGCAAACGTCGTCTATATAAAAGTTTTTTTGTAATTCTAGCATCTAAACCACGTCTTCAAGTTAATTGGACTGAGAACAGTTGGATAATTTGTATATAGATATAATAAACTTGTTATTTGCTTTTTTTCATTAAAAGCACTAATATTCATTAAATACACGACATTTTAGGTTTATTTCATTTAATGCTAATGGGGAGGAAGGGATAACTTGGCTTACGTTTACTAACAAGGAGTAGGGGAGGGGGTGAAAATGGCGAAAAGTCTGTTTACGTAATACTTGAACGACCCCCTTTGTGCAGTCTCATTTTCCAGTCATGCTCAGTATCTACTCATTCATTTTTAACCCCCGACGCAAAAAGAGGGGTATTATAACTTTGACCGCGTGTGTGTGTGCGTTTGTCTGTGTGTCTGTCTGTGGCATCGTAGCTCTTAAACAGGTGAACCGATTTGGATGCGGTTATTTTTTTATTAAAAAGCAGGTTTTCTAGCGGTGGTTCTTAGCTAGGTTTCATTTAAATCAGTTTGGCCGTTCATGCATTCTGCCCTGCTAAGACAAATCGCAGTATCTCAGACAAAACTCCTGTAGAAAATGCAAACTTATTACTAACAGGAGAGGATTGAATCTGCTTTGGCTGTTGAATTTGAGATACTGCGTCTTCGCATTATATCGGGGGTTTTTATTACACTCGTGGTTAAGCATTTCGCTTTCTTAGCGAACTCCATTTAATTAACTAGTTAATATTAATTCATAAGTCTACAAATCGCGCCGCGCGTAGTAAAAGACCCGGCTCGTAAAACCCAGTCACCCAGTTTCAAAACCTAGATCTTAAGAGGCGAAGCAGACGACGTTGAATTTTTAACGCCCAGACTGAGGCTTTCAGTGTAGCTGTACAGCGGTGATTTAACGGGTTCAGCGCGGCTTTTATACAGCTAGATTAGGGATGTGGAACAGTGGCAATCGATAATGGATTTGTGTGAGGTGTTGGAGAAACATTTTTAAATACAGTGTTTTTTGAAGTATTTAAGCGATATAGGGGTTGCATAAGAACTGTTTTGATGCTTTGTTTTTTTGTACTCCTATAAGGTATCACATTAATGAATTAACGTGCCTAAATGAAGCGATGTTTCTCTTTATTGCAGCGTTTTAAATAATATTTCTTATTGACATCTATTTGTCAAGACTTTAAGAAACGATCAATTAATAATCTTTACTACTAATAGTTAAGACTAAACATTTCTATTAATTTAATGGAAAAGCTATTTCCAAATTCAATTTCCGCCGTTAATCAATAACAAGCCTTTTGGAAAACAAAGTCTCTTCCAATTTCCGGTAGATGTCGTTAGGACGAAGTCATCAGATTTGTCTGTTTACTTTCAACCATTCAGCCATCGTCAAAAATAATTTCGAATAAATTCGACTGACAGAGAGGCACGCAGATGTCTGTTAAAGTTAAATACGTCTCTTTTAATACGATGAAAAGACAGGCCAAGTTAGGACGGCGGACAGTTAGTCCTTCGTCCCCCACTTAGCATTAGAACTGACAAACGGTGTTGTAGATGAAAAATCATTAACTCTCTGTCTTTTGAAGCATACGAGTCTTTGTGAAAAACGCTTCAACTAATAGTTGATCACTAATAGCTTTACTGATACATCGAGGGTTAATTAAAAAACCCTGGAACGCTTTGGACACAATGGACAAAGTCGCGGGAACAAATTCGAATAAATTCGTTGGATTGTCAGATAGTTGCTCTGTGCTTTTTTTTTTAAACTGTGAGATAGTTTATCTGGCTATTGGAAAAATGTGCCCTAAGGATATTATCAATAATTCCCGCTAAATAATATATAATATATTATACCTAATGTGATGTTCAAACAATAACATTTTTTGCATGTTTTTCTTACAGTCACGCATTTGGTATAAATTCAATTTTGTATTAAATTTTGTACATAGAAGTGTTGTTCTTCAAATGCCCTGTATGGCAGTGTTTGTCTGTGTGTCATTACCTAGCTTTGAACCCGATTTTAATGCTATCTACGAGAAATGTATTCTAATGGAGGTTGGTTATTGAGACCCTCTCGAGGGATGCAGCTATCTGTTAGAATGGAGGACACATAACTTTCTTTTTCTAACTTCTCTGTCCCATTGTTAGTCTATTTTGGATCTAGACATCAAATTTAAAATTGAATATATTTAATTGTACCTACAATGGCTGTATGAATAAAAGTGTCGTCATTTTCACTATCACAAAGACAGTTACTTCCTGTGCATTAGCAAATCAAATGTACTTGGAAGTTACAAATATAGTCGGAACGCCTAGGACGTACCTAGGTACCAGAACAGTACCTATGCAAATTAATTCAGTGCTAGCACTGTAGCACGGTGGATGCGAAAAGCACAAGACCGGTCCGAGTGGAAAGCCTTGGGGGAGGCCTATGTCCAGCAGTGGACGTCTTTCGGCTGACATGATGATGATGATGATGATAGCACTGTAACGTCAATTGCATCTGCTTGAATAAATATTTTGATGATGACATATTTCTGACATTTAAATTCTATATTTATGCTATAGTTGTTATTCGATATATCTATAAATTTTACACTAAATTTGCTTCTAGCTTTTTATTTATTTAACTATAATGTGTGTTTGTTTGTTCATTCGTCACGGTTCTACGCGTCTACCGAGAAATTTGGTAGTAATAATATATGTATGTAAATATGCTTGTATGCGCTTAATTGCACATAAACAATCACAAAGTCCTGATTGAATAATGAAAAACACTGCGCGAAAGAAGTATAATTATTAGATAGGACATACATCTGTTTGTAGAATATAATTTCTGGCGACTATAATATTTCACTGATAAAACACCACTACTGGTGAGCAAGATTATTTTAATCACATTTGTGCAACGCGGAAAAAGACGCAGAAAAAATATAATAATAAACATTTGCAGGTAAGTCACACACCGACTTAACGTCAAAAACACTGTCCCTTTTATCCCTCGTCATTACAGAGTCGTTTAGATCGATGCGCATACGCCTGTTGCGCACGTCGTCGCCACGCGGCTGTTCCGGACACTATTTGCTATAGTAGAGTTTAATATACTTGAAGTATTCGGTGAAATTATGAGCAATATGATTCATAGCATAGGGCTAGCATTCTTTTTTGGTGGTTTTAGTTTGTGCAGTAGTTTCTGAAACTGTTTTACACTAAAAAAACTGAGCAAGAGCATGTCGGACCATGCTCAGTTTAGGGTTCCGAAGCCACAACAACAAACAAATCAAATACAATCAAACAAACAAAGTACTACAATCAAATTACACCTCGCGACAATCTTAACTTTGCCGTTGGAAAACTGTTATCCCCATACATCGATATAGGTCGCAGTCAGTTTACCAACAGCGCAAACACGTTTTCGGTACGTATAAACATTTAAACCGTTCGTAACTCAAGAACCAACGAAGTCAACTTAGTCGTGATAGTTTTCCTATTGAATTCATTATATGTGCTTTCATTTAAATTCACGAAACAAAAAAAAATTTTTTTCTTCATTTTGTTTTACCATTTTGTTGGCGTGACAAATATGTACATTTATGCCAAGTTACAGCTTTCTAGTACTAAGATTCTCTGAGCTAATATAAGGCGAAACTATAAGGCTTCCTAGTTGACTACGGAACCCTAAAAAAGACAGTTAATATACTTATAAAAAGGCAAAGGATATTCTTGGTCGACATTAAGCAATGACTCAAGACTGAATCTTGCAGATTCGGTCAGTGGGTAATGAGTCACTGTCGTTTTAAAAAACTGTCTAGAGATAACATTTGAGAGAGATCGACTCTTTGGACAGATATGGGATCTTTGACCAGCATTCGGATTGGTTGCCAAGAATAATTAAGGTTAGCTTAAGTTCAGAATGCATTATTATATTTATTCTGCTCCTAAAAAAAAAAAAAAAAGTTTTGTCTATGAATGTGTCAATGCTTGCATATCTTAAAGACCTAGGTCTAAATCAACGTCTACAACGTCAACGCACTTACATCCGGGTAGGCTAAGGCTATCAAAATCATCATCGGAATGCTAAATACTTCCTAGTGTACCGAATATTTTAAAGGATAATAACTGTTCTGAAGTATTTTAATTTTAGTGATAATTTAGTACTACAAATAATTATTACGTAAGATAAACAAGAATTATAATTTACTCTTCTTGATCTAACAGTCTGTAATGGATAAGCCAGTTTATTGAAGTCAGAGATATGTTAAGACAAATAATCATAATTAAATGTTTCACAAGTCCCTTTGTGCACTCTAACTGCAACATGTTAAACCGATTTAAAATCAATAAAAAATATCTACAATCTTACTTCCAAATAAAATAATTTGTAACCCCTTTTCCCAAGTCAACCTAATAAAAAACTCCCCAAAAATTAGGGTGCGTCACCCATTTGTTGTCACCTGAAGACGCGCGTGCGTATAGTACACCGAAACGTGCAGTTGCACCTTTATTAGCCTGCTCATCCGACCATGGGAAGTATTATGAACTGTTAAACCATTCTGGTTCAAGCAGTGAAAGGGACACACATATACAACAACTATAACGATGTCCCTTTCTCTTGCAACTTGCACGATTTACTCCCCATGTCTGACACTGACAGGTTGAATAAGACGTCAAAAAGGGCAATTTGTTACTGTTATGTGGATTTTATTAAGCGTTTCATATTAAGCGAATTGAAGGGTCGTATTCATATTTATTCATAAGCGAGATATGAATTAATAACTACATTTATCATTATTTAGGGACCGAAATGGAACGTTATTTGATGTTAAATTGTTCGCGATTGCGTCGTACTGAATAAGAGCATCGTAATATTCGTAATGGCATGTTTCTGAGAAAACCAACTCGTGAAACACAATTCTACATTCTTGTCAGAGAGTGCAGTTCAGGAATGGTACTAAAATAATGTACTTATTTGAACTTTTATGTTTAACATTATTTTTTCTCCAGTATCACATTTCTTAGTTTATTGCGCATCTATCCTAATTGTATTTTTTTTTAATATTCATTTTTAAGGGTATTACCCATTAGTGCTCTCTTTGTCCCAATCAAGTGCTGATCTGTTCGCGTTCATTGTCGCATCTCTAATAGCAGCAAATCGAATTGCGCCGACTGACAGATGGCCCCCGAACCGACGGACCGACGACAAATTTGCGATATTACATACGGATTAATGTCCGTGCACCATTTTTTAGGGTTAAATTGTCTTTTCAAAATCACCCCTCTCGGAATTTTAAATAAAACTAGCCCAATCCCAACTCTGTCCGGTTTAAATAAAGTAGAGTTTGGAATAAAATAATGTAGAGTTGTTTTCTATTGTTTCGAGCTTGATGTCGAGATCGCAAAGGGCGATTCCCCAGCTAGATGGCATCCGTACGATGGTTATCATAATCCCCGCATTGACATGATGTGATGACACATGTCGAGCTGCTCTAAAATGCTCTAAAAAATCCATTAAACTCCATGTCCCACGATAGTCGCGTTTACCCTAATGATACAGACGCACGGTTTATTTTCGCACGTTAAAATTGTGCCCTGGGAAGGCATGAGGAGTGTAGTTCACAATTAAAAAAAGATGTTTGTTTATGATTTGTGCGAGCAGAGTTGATCGCGGAATGTTTGTTGAGTTTGTTTACACAACTACTATCTGAGGGATATTTGTGATGTGTAGAAATAGCAATATTTGTGTAAATTAGAAATATTTGGGTAAGTTAGTAGCCACACAAACTCATAAAAGTATTCCTTTCCACTTCACCATAAACTCATTTCCGATTCTGTACCAAAATTGTTGACACCTAATCCCAGTTCTTTAGTCAAGCCGTTGTTAATCTAGAAAATTGATGCTTTATTTTAACCAGCTCTACAGCACCCTTGTTAGTTACATCTGAAGAACTCGTTTTTATTATGACATAAAATAGACAAACGAGATTTGAATTTTCAAGACTGCAAAACTTTTGGCAGCCCTGAGCACTAAAATGGATTGCGTCAATACTAGCCATTTCACCGGTTAACTTAGCCCTACTCTGAATCATAGCACCGCGAACACTGCTTAGCGGCAGGTTAAAGGGTAGGATGATGGTAGCGATTCGGATAGCCTTGCTGTTGAGTTTCTTGCGGCGTTTCTTCTCAGCAGTGGTCTCTTGCGAAGCGCTGGTAGATTTTTGACGTGTAAAAGTGCCCGTGCGGCCTACTTACTGAAAAAACATTTTTTATCTTTTTATCTTTATCTTGCACGAGATTTTACCATCTGCTAAAGTTCTGTCTACACAAAACGAGGTAGTTATAGGTGTACAAGTTAATTGAGAGCCAGGGTAGGTATACAGTGCGGGGGTGAGGTACGATAAAGCTCGACTAGTCACCGTTTACCCTTCCCCGCACCACATGCAGCTCCCAGTTAAGTTGTACGCCTACAGTAGTATGCTAAATTTTCAAGACTGATTTAAAAGCAAGTCACGCCTATAGTTATTAGGACCAATTCGAAATAATGTTCTTTAAATTTAAACCTATTATTGTAAACGTTATACTCTTCTTTTCTTTTTTTTTTTTCTTGGCATCGCGGCGACTTGAACAGCTACCTCCCCGGGAATATGGCGTTTCCACTATGAAGTGATTTCGCCAGTGTCAAGTATATATGAGTATAAATCAATATAGTAATAAAACACAATCCAATCTTCTCTAGGAAGATTGGTGGCAAAGTTGTACGGTGATAATATGTATGACAGAGGCCAAGATAGTTTTAACCTCTGTACCACTGCGAGTCCACTTGAAACGAGAAGTAAGATGCCAGGATACACGAAATAAGTCCAAGTCTTCTATCACTGTGCAACACAAAGGCATTAAAAGTACAAATCACTAACAAAAACGAACTTTGAACAGCTAAATACACAAAAATAAAAACTAAAACCAATTACACATCCGCCATCTTTTGACGTTGCAAATGGCCTCTACTCTATTCTTGTGAGACTAGAATCAAGTTTTAAGTCTTTTAACGTTAATTTTGACACATGTTAGAGGGAACAGTGTCAAATAGAGCCCATTCTCTGTGGTGGTATTCAACCTACCAAAATATAATCACATAGTTGTAAACATTTTCTAATCAAAGCCAATCTATCAATGACTGCATAGTGGTTCAGATTAAAAATATTCCGAACAAAAGATTTCAAATTATAGCTTTATGCGCAATAACTAAAATCGTAGGAAATTGCAGGATTCCAAACAACGCACAAAGGGACCCTCGGCGGACTGACTAATGGGGACATTTTAATATGGGGTGCATTGCACATACCGCTTTTAAACAATTAGAAAAGATTGTTTATTTGCTGCAAAGAATAGGGGCATGTTTTTCTGGGTTTGTTTTTAATCAGAAAAGGCTTTGCTATGTCTGTAAATATAGGACTGAATTGTAAAACGAAGTTTTATTTTATAAGCGCTCCTTGTTAGAACTGCTTTCCTTGCATAAAATTTGAATTCAAAGTACATTTTAAAGCTTCCAGTTGATTTCTATAAAAGAAAATAATAATGCCACCGGAAAATGCCGTTTCAAACACTTAAAAGTTTGTAACTGATAGAAACTACCGCTGGAGTTTAACTCAATTTTCAACTTGATAATATCCCGGCGAAGTCTGGGCGGAAATATAAAAAGCGAGCTAGACGGCATCGGAAAAGAAAAAGAAAATATTTAGAGAAGCCAAACCATCTATAGATTACAAGGGTCCCTACGTAACGTACACAATGCTCTCTTGACGGAAAAAAATAGAAAATGTAAAAATTATCGTACGAAAAACCTCGCGACAAATGAACATCGGGCTCGAGAGGTCATTAAAACGAGGCTCGATCTAAACCGGGAGGAGGGCGGAGGGGGACTTTTGAGAACTCTGTAATTGGACCAGGGAGGGTCTTAAATCGCATTCGGAACAGCGCAGGCGGAAAGACGGCTGAACCGACTATAATTAACAACGAATGTGGGTGAATCGATTTTTTACAATATTCCAAGTACCGCCATTAGGTTATTTCGCGTTGCGCAATTACTCAAACAATAACGCTCCAATATTAATGCTAAACCCCCATTTTGTGGGAAAACTTTGCTTGTTTAGCAACTGGCACGTAATGTTTTCTGTTTTCCCTTACAACGTCGACTGAACATATATTTTCTAGTTTTTTCCTTGTTTACGTAATTGAGTATTTTGTGAGCAAACGTAGGGAGCCGGTAATCGTTTCAGTAATTTCGTTTCCACTGTAAAATAACATGTTTGCGTCGTATTAGCTCGCGACTCGCGAGCTTTGTGTTTAAATGAGAAACATTTACGATTCCCCGCATGACTTGTTAAGTCTTTCAACGACTCGTTGGAGGATTAAAAGGATGTCAAAACACTATAATCTATGAGACCGCACGGCGGGAAATATAAGAAAAAAAAATGACGAAAATCTCGTCACCGTATTATGGTAATGGGTTCAAGATATGACAACATCGGCCGTAATCCTCTTTGTCCGGGGCCGTCACTGGCCGGTCCTCGGGGACATGGTCTCCTTTGATTTCGAATTCGATGGAAATTATTATTACTATCCTCATGTTATGGGTACATATTTAATGGGGGTATAAACAAGGGACACCAGAAACTCTATACTTATACTTAGTGACAATAATTACGGAGTTATAATATACTAGCGGCCCGTCCCAACTTTGCCAGGGTTGAAATATACTTGCATAGTATACCTATAGCTTAAGTCCACATGGAACAATGTATCTTGCAAATGGTAAAATATATTTTAAATCGGTAGGTACAGTGGTTTCGAAGATAACCATTAAAAAAACGTCTCTCTTTTTATCAATATGAGTATAGAAAATATAAAATCAACCCCTAATCCTAAAACTAACAAGCCGTCATTTCAGAACCCAATTTCCCAAAATCGTGCAAGAAATTACCACACAATTTCAACTCAATCGCTACCGATACGGAATTATTTATGCCAATAACGCGCAGAATAATAAATTAAACCAACATCAACATTTTAAATGGCGTGAAATAATGAGTGAAAATTAACCGCATCAAACAACGCGTCATTCAATCTGGCCGTCGAATTAATCTACCTGTCACGAAATTTAAACATTTTAACACTATAGTAGCAACATAATAATTGTGATTAAGGGTTTGGCTTAACCGGCACGCGATCCGAAGCGCCAAATAGCTTGTTAAGTGCCCCTTATACAAATATAATTCATAACCTAATCCCCATATAATAGACGTAACCTGCCATAAAATCATAATCATTTTTTTCCCCGCTTCAACTAGGGTTGCACCACTGGGTATTGGGATCGGCGATTAGTGCACAATGGGCTCTAGAGGTTTATGGTCATAATTCGTGTTTTTTTTTTCTGCATAATCGAGGGGTGTGTAATTTCGGTAAATTGGATTTAATATTTTCGTTTCTGGTAACACTTGGTGTGAAATTGAACGCTCGTTTAAGGGTTTGGATGGGGTTAATACTAAAAAGGGCAACATTACGTGTTGTTATGATATGAATATATTAAATTTATTCTATTTTTTATCCGTTAAAGCGTTATATAAAAAATATTAATTTTGGTTTTCAGTAATTATTATTTTGACTGGTGATACGTAAAATAATTATTTATGATAAACGTGTAATTAAAACATCGCACGATTGAGGTTGGGAGGTGGTCAGCTGAGCATAAGGTCGTGAGTTCGAACTACTCGGTGTGAACTCTGTGTTGAGCTTGACCATAATTTTGTCTACTTACATAATTTTATTATGTGATAAAATTTTTTTCTAAAATATATTTAAGTAACTCTGTAAAATTATTCAAAATCATCTGGATTCGAAACAGCCGCAAGGCATTTTATTTTCTGAATTACTTTCCATACAAAATCTTTCTAACATTAAACAACAAAAGCACCTGGGAAGTCAGGACAACCCTGTAATACCTTTAAAAGCTTTTTCCTGCCCTGCTCTACTAAAAATATGTATACAAAGCATTTCGAACCCTCTACGCTAAAATAGAAAGACGCATATGCAGTTCAATATCTATAATACTAAGCTGCTTCTGTTGACAGAGACATTCATAGCGCGTATAGCTCGATCGCTTTAATGTACCTATTTCTTACGTATTAAGGATACAAATAGATGACAAACTCAATTGATGTGAAATCTCTCACAAACAAGTGACATGTCTGCGCCCAGTTTATTCTTAGGTTCTATACTACTTGGTAAAACCTAATAGCTTTTGATATGCTACGAATGATAGGGTAAAACGTCAATAACTGGCCACTTAGGAAGGTTTAATTCGGTTATTATCCACCAATTTTATATACTGACGCCGTCAGTATGGATTAGTTTAATTATAGCAATATCGGCGTATCTTCTGATTACACATTTTATTCAAAAGTGGCCAGTTAATGAATAATGATTTCCCCAAACTCTTATTTGATGACAGTAATGGCGGCTACTAGGTATTCTAGGCGGTATAAACCATATCGTCTTTTTTTTTGACCCGCGTCGACTTCATCAGCTACTAACGCGGGGATATGGCGTTTCCACAATGAAGTGATTTCGCCAGTGTCAAGTATATATTAGTATAAATCAATATAGCAATACAATACAATCTAATCTTCTCTAGGAACATTGGGGGCAACGTTATACGGGGATATGTAGGACAGAGGACAAGATAGTTTTAAACTTTGTACCACTGCGAGACCACTTAAAACGAGAAGTAAGATGCCCAGATACACGAAATAAGTCCAAGTCTTCTATCACAGTGCATAAAAAGCACAAATCACTAACAGAAATGAACTTTGAAGTCTTTGAACATCTAAATACACAAAATCAGAAAACTAAAACAAATTACACATCCGCCATCTTTCAACGTTGCAAATGGCCATCGATTCCTTTCAAAACCAAAACCCAACCATATCGACCAGTTATCGTATTGGTCAACGTTTTGACAGCTCTTATTTACTTGACAGCAATGGCGGGTGTATTGAAGACAATACGATACCGTCTAAAGTAATATTTCCACCAAACGGCCCGCATCGGATCGGATCGGAAAGAATTTTATAGTCTTTAAACGATACTGAATCATATGTGTACTGTTTTTAAGTCTACATTAGCAAGTTGCGCACAACAGCTCGACCGCGGGCGTCTTCCGCGACACGCGTACGTCGCCGTAAGTATGCCGCGACGCGCGATCGGCTCCGTCGTAAATAGACAATAATAATTTCAATAGAGCCGTACGGCTGCCGCGGCATCCGTGCGTATCCTTTCCGATCCGATGCGATGCGAGCCGTTTGGTGGAAATCAACCTTAAAGCTAGGTTTTCGCGCGTAAAAAGCGGCACTATACCATATTGTCTTGTCTTTGACCGGTAATCGTACTGTCAACGTTTTGATAGCTAATTACTTGACAGTGATGGCGGCTGGGTTGAAAACAATATGTTACCGTAATAAGAACTATTATAATGGCTTTACCACTATTTACAAACATCGCAACCGTCAAGTGATTCGCGTTTTGCATGTTCAGTGCCAAAAATCAACTTTAGGGAGTTTTTTCCAAGGATAGTAGTGGTTGGCTCTAAGCTTTGGAAAGTGGAATGAAATCGTGTCAGTCGGTTTTCGTAAGGGTATTCGACTAGCTATTTCTTTGACTTATAGTATTAGGTAGATACGAAGTTGAATGTTGAGAGCAGTAAAACAATGCTTTTGTTAAGGATTAATAATAACAGCATTGTTTTACGGCTGGCAACATTATAAATATTCAGGAACTTCATGGTTGTGCAAGGATTACTTTGATTCGGAAGTAGCAGCAGGATATTATTCTTATTTTGATTTCTTGGTTTAGTCTTGATAAGCAAAGCAGATGATGGCAAAAAACTTTTTTTTAACCTAATTTTTTTTAACGCCCCAGGCAAAAGTAGTGGGTGCTATCAGTTTATCGTGTGTACACATGTGTATTCAGTGTATTTGTACCTGTTTATTGCATCGAGCTCCCAAACAAGCAGTACCGATTCAGGCGCAGTTTTTTTTAAAGCTAGTTTTAACTGAATGTTACTTAGCTACTACGTGGTTCACTATCAATTTAATAATTATATCAATATTAATAAAGAATATTGAACGATTCAATTTTAAACCCATCGACATAATACTTTTCTAGAATTCAATCATGCAGTATGAACGTATCCGTTTACCTCCCCTAGCTTAGGATGGTAATTGCCTAGAAAGTCCCATCCACCCCCCTAGGGTGGCTAGGGGGTCGTCTGGTCTAGATTCTGTATTATCCATTCAATCTGGGGTTGATATGGGTGTGGTTAAGTTCGAGCTGGTTTACCGACTGTTAAATAAGTTTGATTGGGAGTTTGTTTAGAAGGTTTATTTGATGGAGTTAAACTAAAAGGAGGTAAGTATATATTTAAAACAAAATCAAGCTTTATTGCAATTGATCAGCGGTGTAGCTGTGAAATCTTACTAATTATAATATTACTATGAAATTAAATAGTAAGTAGAATTAGTCTTAGCAACTCTATAACGAGAGTTTCCTTACACATAGGTAATTGATCATACGACAACCATAAATCCTTTACAATAATCAAATAAATATCGTTATAAACCAATAAATAAGACAATTATATAAATACAATGAGAGATACCGATCAAGCGGCATTGTTTAAGCCTCGCACGAACAACGAGCGTTTGGGTTAAAGGAGCCGACAAACCAAATTTAATATCGTATTCATACTTCCGATTTGGTGAGTCAGCGGGGGACAAGGAACGAGCGGGCGCGGGAGCGGATCAACCTTCTATTGATAATGGGGTTGCTCTTGACTAACTCTATTTAATAGCGACCCGCCTTTGCCTCGATTCGGTTTATGCAAGTTGTCTGTATAACCCATTCATAAATCAGAATGTATTGAAACTATCCTATGTCGTTTTCCAGGACCTTACCTATATGTGGCCCACGTCTCACCCCGATCCGTTCAATGGTTGAAGCGTGATTGAATAACAAACATCCACACATTAAAACTTTCTCATAAATAATATTAGTAAGAGAAAATACAGATCTGCCTCTTGAATCACTCTATCTATCGTTGAAAAACGCTTACGCACCGCATCTTTGCGTAGTTTTAAAGATCTATGAGTATTTTTTTTTTTTTATGGCATAGGGAAGTCTGACGAGCACACAGGCCACCTGATGGTAAGTGGAAACTGTGACCCATAGACACTCGCATTCACAAGACTGCAAGCCTAAGACTGCAAATGCGCTGCCAACCCTGAGGACTAAGATGGAATGCCTCTATGCTAGTCATTACACCGGCTGTCTTATCCCCAAACCGGAACACAACAATGCGAACACTACTGTTTGGCGGTAGGTTAATGGATAAGATGGTGGTAGCGATCCGGACGGACCCCGCACAAGGTCCTACCACCCGCAAAAGTATAAAGTATATAAAGAGAGATAGCGGGCAGCGACTTTATTTTATACCATGTAGAGATTAGGTGATTGGAGGAGTCAAGTGTTGTACTTATACGCAATTGGATAATTCTAAAAGTAAGATGGTAGTCATTCTTTAGATAATTTCGGTTGGCTGCAACGCATGCAGCATGGCTGCAATCATTTATGAACAACAATCGTGTTGTCAACTTTTACGTACGTAGGAGCGAAAATTAAACTATGCAACATCATAGACATAGTACACCGCTATTTGCATTGCCTAAATCGCTAATTTATTTCATCATTTACTGCCAAAACGATGAAAGGTTAGATTCACGGCACTGAGCTCAAGCCGGCACTCAAGTCTTCACAAAAAGTGGCAACGTTGATTGACAGCTACCGACGCTGTCGCTTCTGCCATAGGCCACAAAATCGGCACCTATTGTCAAGGAGTCATTACAGTTCAAGGTCAGTAGAAGAATGTGGTCTAGCTTCCGCTGAAGAGTCCTGACACGCCAGAATATTTAGCAGCCAGCTTTCATGAACATTGGTTGAGTGGTTTAAAAGATACTTACTCTGGTAGTAGGGAGATCCATAAGCCGCAAATAATATCAATACCGTTAAAATATGGTGCTTATGGTATGGTAAAAATATATCAAGGAAACTGAAATCTCAAGTTATTAATAGTAGAAGCAAATAGAAGCATTTCAATTATCCAGCTGGTATGTAAGTAAAATATTTAATTAATCGGTTGATTGGCTTCCGAATATCTGTATTAAAATTGCAACGAACATTTCCAGGATTATTTCCGGAATGAAGCTCCAAATTCGAAAAGTTTCAATACGCAGATAAAATCGAAATTTTATTTCGACGATATTTTCAGTTACACTTCCATACAACGATATAATAACAGATACTATACGAATTTATATTCAATTAAACTTATTGTACTCTTGAAACATGATTACTTAAGGCGATTACTTCCTCCCTTCAAAATCCTTAAGTTAAAACTCGCAATTAATTGCCGAAGAAGCCCGCGAGACAATCGTAGCGAAAGCGGCAACAATGACAAACCGACAATGGCCGACGACAAAAACGAATCTCCTAAAACGTCATTACGCCCCGGATACATACGAAATACTTTAAGCGGAAACCCCACACGCATCACATCCCAACAATGGTATATCTCAAGTAATAAAAGCGAAGCGGCCACATTAAAATCTTATCCCTTTCTTAAATAAAAAATTCACGAAAAATAAGAGAGGAAATCTCCCCTCTATTATTCAGTGGAAATCTCCCCAGCCTCCCCTTTCCATACGTTTCCCCGGGCGGGAAAAGAAAGCGCAAAGAAATTCTAACTTTACCTCCATCGGTACAAAGTAACAATTGGCATGCGGATTCTTTGGCTCAGTTCGATAGAACTTGCACTCTTTCTCGATGTTTATAGGGTATGTTTTGGAATGGTTAGGTTTGATAGTGGTATAGGAAAGGAGGCTTAGTCGTTAGTATAGTATTTGGAAATGAGATGCAGCGCGAGGGGAGACTGGGGAGGCCCTCGAAATCCGAATTACCGGGGCGTGTGTAATGACTTTCCCGGGCGAAATTATGCCCGTATCGGGGAATCGGTATTAGATGCTCTTTTAGTATGCGGTGATTAGGAAAATCGCTTCGGTTGCTCTTAAGAAATGTTTTTCACTTCATATTCATTTGCGTATCTACACATTTTTAAGTTATATACATGATTATTTGATATGTACGAATATGTACTCTCAAAGTATTGTGTGGAAGCACTATATTATATTTCAAACTAGAATGGGAGGATGTAGAGAATGCTGACAAGCCTGTCATTTGAAATGGCATTGGTGCAGGTTCGTGATTGCGTATTCAGTTTGGAGTTAGTTAGGACAACGAAACCTTTTTATAGGTTTGTACTTGGTCGATTTCAAACAATTATCCAAAGGTAAAACAATAGTTTTTGCTTTAATCATAACAATTTCATGTGACATCTCTCCATTCGCCGCACCAGCATACATAATCCCCAGATTTAAACCACATTCATAAGCAAAAAGGTCAAAATATAATGGTTGTTGGTTATCACAATAACTTTACTAGCATCTCGCTATCTCTATCTCCGTTATGTTTACGACAGGGACACGAGACGTGCACGAGATGACTCGTGCCGATCTCGGGCCTTTACACAGGAGTTGGACGAACGTTTAAAACATTTAGTGCCAGGGCGTAGGATTACGTACAGAATGGACTCTATGGGGAGTTCTGGGCTAGGCTAAGTTTGTGCAGGAGATTGTATATATAGGTACAAAAACCATATAACTACAGTGGACCGCAAAACTAACATGTCATATAAAGTGTGATAATTAGTTTTGCGGTCCGATATAGTATGAAACTAGGATACTGTAATTTTTGCCTGCGAGAAATATGGACAATTCCGAAAATTTCTAAACAAAGTTTTCATCTTCTAGATATAAGGGTGTTTTTTAAAATATTGTGCGTATTTAAGGCCTTAATTGAGACAACGTTTACTTTTTCCTTCAAACGTAACGTCTATTACAATTTACAAATGAGACCGTTCTTAAGACATAGGCAGATCTCTTCGTTTCGGAATTAATTCTTTCAAAGTTATTTTGATCTTCTTTATTCATGGTTGAAATACAATAATTTAACTTGGCAAGCATATTGCGTATTGGGAGACTGCGATAGGGCTACGTGGAAAGAAGGGAGGGAGACCGTTGCCCAGCCGTAGGACATTATAGGCTCTTAAATAAATAATAACAAAACACATCTGCATCATGGCATTAGTGCATCTTTTTAATTGCATCATGAAATCAGTGACGATATTATGGTTAATAAATAATCATCACACGAGCAAGTTATTGAGTGTTATCATATAAGTGCAGTGTCTGATGATAATGATCTAGTTGTTTTATTTGAAATCGATCAAATAGATAGCTAATCTTATCAGCTGCTTATGGAAAAACACTTGCATAATGTATGTTGTTTCCTCCTGAAGTACCTAAATACAAGAGTACATAAATATCCATTAAAATAAATGAAAACATTATAGTTTAAAAAATTAACTCTGAGTACACTGAGCGATTTCTTAAACTCAAGAATCCGAAGAATTACGAAAAAACGTTTCTTAAATCCTGAGTCGGAACAAAACGTAAGCGACCCCGAAATGACTGGCCGCATTCACCCAGACAAAAGCCCTAAAACACCCCGCGAGCAAAAAGAAAAGCATTTCCATCCCATCCCCTCCTTCATTTAAATTTCCCGCCCAAAGCGGGGGCGGCGACTAGGGGCGGCTTCCGTACAACAGGGACGAGACTTAATACTCCATAGAAAAGAATGAGACGGCTTTAGTCCACCTGTTGCGCTTCAAGTTTCATATTTTCGTGGCGGATTCTTTTTTTTTCTTACGGCGTTCTGAAGGTTCTGAATGGGGGCCGTGCATGCGTACTGACTACATCGAACGCTATTGACGCGGCGCCGTTCGATTTTTAAAGATTGACGTTCTGAATTTAAAATTTAAATTGCATTCTGCGCTCGGCACTTGTTTTATTTTATATCGCGTTCATTTCAAGTAAAAATGTTTGCGTTTTTCTGCTTTTAATCAACGCAGTTTTTATTTCAGTTTCAGTATTTGTAATTGAAAACCTACAAACGTATTTTTGGATGTATTCTTTTATAAAGCGTTATACTTAAATTTAAAACATTACTAGATATGTAGATGATAAACAAAAAAATTGCATAGGAACGAAAAAACAGCTACCATTTACAATAAACTCGCATCTGTGACGCGTGGTTGATACAAAATGTATTAAATACACATTTGGTTAAAAAGATACGCCGCGTATTCCGGTTTGGGATGTACAGAAATAAAAACTGTTTGTGTTACCGTTTCCGGCGTCCCGGGTTCGACTCCCGGCACGTGGTGTTATTACGAGGAAATAATCCAATAAAAATAACTCGACTATTAAATTTCGACCGTTTGTTTATCATCGGTTTGATAAAATAAAAACTGTTGCTTATTTGAATTTGGAACGCACTTCGATTCGAAGTGCAAGTTCGACCAACGGCTTTTAGAAGGGGCTCTATTCTATACTCGGTAGCTTCGGTAGGTTTTAAATTTAGCCGCCAATAGCACCAACTAAATTAGGAATCATAATGTAAACAATACCATAACATGTCAAAAGCAATATTATTTTGCCGAGCAGAATAGACCCCGTAGAAGTGTAGTGTTCAGTTCCATGCAGTGAAAGAAACACAGTAATAAATCACATAGCTCTGTCTCTTTCACGACACACGACTTAGACACGTCTAAAATGACCGATGTAAAACTTTACATTTACTAAATACGTGTTGAAAGATTATTTTACGGTATTAATAAACTGATCCGATTTAAAATGGCCGACTCAAGATACGTCAGAAGTGTACGTTTTCTATGACTTTACATTGCATTGTCTTGAGACCGAAATATTAAACAAAATCAGCGCTCGACGGATGTGAATTTATTATATGACACTTGGTTTTTGTGGTAACTGGTTTATATCCTGACTGTACCTGATATTTTACCGATGACTTTACAAATACAGGGAGTTCTAGTTTGAGACCTGAAAGAACCCGCTACCTACTTCAAATTAATTAGTTCCATATCGCGTTAATGTCTTGTATATTTTATCATCTTATCATTAGCATTATCTAGGAAAATACTTCAATTTAACATACAAACGTAAAGCCGACAATCATTCTAACGACATAAATGCTCAATTGACTTTTATAATAGTCTCAAGTATCTATTAGTCTGGTAATGGAATATTATTAGGTTAGCTTTTCCGTCGAGTTTATAGGATATAATTTGGTAAACTATAATGAACCTAGAAATTAGATTCATTTATTAGATCTATGTCCCTTACTAATTCGCCAAGGCAGAAAGTGACAGTATAAAAAATTATGAACGTTAGTACAACTGTCCGAGGAGTCGAGGACCCTGTCTAGTTCAGTCGTAACACCGTTAATATTCAATCAAGTTGCGCTTACACTGACATTGTTTGAGAAATAATTGCCGTACAACCAGAACAGAGCCCCTAGACAAGATGCATTTCACCAACTAGCGTTTCTGTTCGTTTCGTTTTTATCCAATCGCATCACTGCTAGACCACGTGACTTTTGGTATCACGTCATCTACAAGTGACGCGATTGGTTTAGAAACGAAACGAATAGAAACGATAGTTAGCGTAATGGATCTTGGCAGGGTCCTCAGGCGTCTCATAATTTTTTGTAACACAAAGCTAGAGTTAGACCTATTGTTGCTGACTATAAATTTCCCGTGTAAGGTTTATTTAACTTGGTTCCAAACTCTAAGCTTGTACTAACATGGATACTAGACAACGATAGACATACTTATACTACACCTAGAGATATATATACTTAAATACATAGAAAACATCCAAGACTAAGGAACAAATACTGGCACTCATCACACAAATATAGAGATCACTAGATAGTAGGCATGGTCACTACCATCTAGAGTCCATGAGTCTTGGTTTTAAACACTTTTATAACCTCAAAATACATCTTTTCTCGCTAAAATAGCCGTTTTCTGGTGAATAAAGCAACTAGAGACCACATTCTGCACACAATTTTCCTTGATTTACATCATGGATGGTTTCTCTTATGTCAAAATTGTAATTTTACACGCAATGCGAGCAATTTGAGGTTATAAAACTATTTAAAACCAAGACAAGTCAGATGGTATCGATTATACGCTAAACGCGTCGTCGTAAGAGCATCTTTAGTCTACAAATATGGTTGACATCGTGTCATTTCTGTGAACATATCGATTGGTTAAATTGGAGTACCTAGGCGGAGTAATCCGCACAAAGAGAATATGGAACAGTACCCTTACCATGAGTTAAAATTACCGTATTCGCTAGCGAGTCGAATGCTCTACCTCACAGTATTCTTATAGAGTGCGAGGGACAGAGCATTCGACTCACTAGTAAGGGTACATATTGACGTACCGAAGCTACGTTAAGTAACTTAGTGGACAATGTAGCGACAAAGGTTTCGGGTATGTACTCTTTTACTCCCACTTCTGCTTCATAATGGCTTTAGCTGGGCCTGAAACGCTTTTAAGAGCTATTGCGCTGTCCATTGGCAACGTATTCGCAATGTTTAAACTGCGGATGGATAAGGGTATTTCGAATTCAAGCTGGTTGTTTTAGCCACGCACACAACACAGTTAAGTAACCATTTGTAAAGCTTCTAGCGTTACAATAAGGCTTATTAATGGTTATTTAACACTTAACAGTGATGATGTTTGTATAGAATTTACCGGTTTTTTTTTTTTTTTTTGATTTATATGCCACTGTATGAATAGTGCCACTCCATGTCTTCCCGTGGATTTCGTAAGAGGGGACTAAGGAAATGAAGGCTTGTAGTCCTGTTAGCCGATGGGCTTGCAACCTGTCTCTAATTCTGGACAATGTGGCTTTACAGAATTATCAACAAGTTTTTAGAGTTGTAGGCAATTCTGTAAGCTCTGCTTACCCCGCTCTGGGATTACGGGCGTGAAGGCGTATGTTATATTATATTGTGACCGAATGGACCCACAAGGTGGCCACCAGAGCAGAGGCAGACTAAAAAGGAGGTGGCGGGATGATTTGAACGTGTATCAAAGCGACTGGCGGGAGTATGCAATCAGTAGGGAAAAATGGCGAAAAAGGGAGACTACGTCGTGCAGTGGGAAACTGACACAGGCCAAACAAAAAGGAAAATGGGAGCGGATGTTGCGCATTGGTAGGCGTTAATCTACTATCAAATTCGTGTTCATTGCGACCATAATTTCAGAGCTAGAATTTACCTTAGTTAAAATAGCTACGCATCAAAAAAAAAACTTGTCAAAATCGAACTACTCGCATTTGTTTGGAAGTTACGTCCTAAGGTGTTGTAGATAGGTATAAGTTTAACACAGATACACCCTTCTGTTTGCGTCGGGGGTTAACGAGATATCGAAGTAGTTGTTTTAGTAAAGATATCAAAGTTTTATTTTTATTTTTTTCTTTATTAAAACTAGTGTAGTATACTTGTGTAGTAAACAAGTGAGCTTTAAGCTATAGTTTAATCAGATGACAAAAAGGTGTAAGATCTCATCCGATAATAAGATGATTACGTTTTGTAATTCATTTATTTACCACATCATTAACAGATTATAATCATACGTAAACAAGATACAGGTTAAGTAGTAAGTTGTATAACAAGCGTAAATTTTTTATTGCGAAAATATCGCTAAAAACGGGAATAGCAGCGAAACACGCGAAATCATGTACCGATAATCGCGATAAGTTGGCACGCATTTTTTAGATATCAATGTCTTCGGTTTGCATGTTTTCGCAACCTCTAATCAATTGCAGATTACACGATTAGATTACTATGTTTTAGTCTTTTTTTAAATTTTATAAAAACGAAATGCAGAGATAAAAACCGGGCAAGACCATGTCGGGCCCATTATATTAAAAAGAGACAGTGAGTAAGTTTGACTACGGAATCGTGTTCAATGAGTAACAACCAATGTTATAAGCAAACCGTAGCTTTACTAAAGTAAAAATGAGAAATCTATCATTTGATACGACTTAACTTGAGTACCAACAGCTTTTCCCCGAGTCAAAAAGAGAGGACTGTTCCACGTTAGCATTTAATAACTAGCGAATAGGCAGCCTTTGCTAAAGACATTGTCTACGGTAACTTTTACAAACAAATGTACCGGGACTAAGAGTATTCAATGTACCTACTATCTAAACTCCAACTGTGTGATACCAACCAAGGCCTAACTGCATCGTAATATTATAAGCATTTTAAATTTAATGGTGTTACCAATAGAGTTTTGAATTCTTTGACTACATTGCAGTTAGCCGCCTTTTATGGTTTTACGGCACTCGTACCCGTCTGTGTACCGATTCTTCGAATTCCGTTTAGGCGTGGTGAAATTACCAATATCCGAACCTATCCTAACACCCTTACAAAGTTTAGAGACTTACCATTGAGACAGGCAGTGGATGAGCCCCACCGTTGGGATAAGGGTACGGCGCCATGAGGTATCCCATGTTGAAGCCGGCGGCGGGATGAGGGTCGAATTTACCTGAAACAATTAAATAAATGTTAGTATTATCGTATTTACACAGGTAATCAAAATAGCTGTACCTTAGTTACATAATGCCGTAAATGCGTTTACCACCTGTATCACCATAGCACAATGACATTGTATTTGTCTTGAGGTCTGGTTCTATTTATGTTTGTTCACGGACCCACAGGTCATTGAGGTCATGTTAGTTTCGGCCGTTATTTTACGTAAATAAAGTTAAAAAAAAAAAATTAAATCGCATCCATAAATTCGTAGAAAATTTTGAACACCCTATTTGTCAGCACTCCGAATTATAACCAGCCTGTATTCAATAATTCAATCATGTACTCTGGAGTCTCTGAGTGAGTTAAAATATTAAATTGGTCTGTCCCTCTTACTCTACAGCTTTGACACTACGTCGTAAAAGAGACAGGATTTATTCGAATTTCCGAAGAAGCCATTTATTTGTAACCGGCCAGTATTAAACCATTACCGGCAACAACGCGTGACCGAATCGATTATCACAAGTCGAGTCGAAATCGAAGAAATCGTGACGAGTCATCGATGTTAAGTATAGTCAGTTTATTTTTATTTTTTAAAGTTGATTTTACTTTGGAAAAATGTTCAAGTGCCTGCATGATTGAATAAGGGACTCAAGCTCAAATATTTTACTTAACAAAAGGGATTATTGTTTAAAAATGTTATTAATACAAAGATAAGTCAGGTAGGTCACAATGAGGGCACCTATCTCATCTGAATGAGAAATCATCTCTAAAATATTATGCACAATGTAAGTTTCATATCGGTTATGAAAGTCCAATCATAAATACATTTATTTATTTTTTATTTATTTTTTTCAAAGGCTAATACCAAAGCTATACATAGCTAATACCAAAGTTACTCGCCAAACTGCTTACGCAGTTTGTTGGCGAGACAGCGCTCATTCCTTAATTACTATGCACCTAAATTAGTCAAGAAGGTACCATACACTAGAGTAGATAGAATAGAATAGATCCAAAATTAAGTTGCCACTCACAGTGGCTGAAATCAAGGCAAGTTATCTAAAAACGTTTTCTTTAATTTATTCTTAACTTCCATTAAGCCAAATTTCTTATCCTCCCTTAACCAATCTATTTTATTATATATTTTTGGGACCAAAAACCTATCTGCTCTTCTACCATAATAGTTTTTGACAAAATGTTGCACATATTTCCTCATTCTAATATTCTTTGTTACATATTTGCTCTGCTTAAGCACCTTATGATTATTATCATTTATAAAGCAACGATCAGTAAAATTCAACACCACGTAGTCGACTAAAAATAGAGAATAATAAAAGTACAGTCGTCGCTGGTTAAAAACACAAGTACAGTCAGTGGGAACAAATCCTCGGGAGGGGAATTATAGGACGAGGAGTCATTAGCTCGAGTAATTGCGCGCGCAGCTTCACAATACACAGTGTTAGAGCAGTACTGTCTCACTCACTATCTAGCTATTATTATCCAGTGGCTGCGCAATATATTTGGTGGAATGCATCATTTCCCAAACAGCTATTAGAGTCATTTTTGTTTTGTTTTCAGGATACCAAAGCCGCAATTTACATCGGTTAGGATAGTAACTAACTGCTGTGGCGGGTATAGAAAATACCTTTTAAGTAAATGTTTTTTTTGAATTATTATAATACTGACACCGCCGGCCGTCGCGTTCGTCGTAACTTTTCAGCGGACTGACTATATTCAAATAAGTATGCTGGATTGGTATTTAAGGTAACAAAGGTAAGTTTAGCATTTAGCTCTAAAGGGTGACATACGGCTCATTACAATAATTGTGTATGTAACCATACTTAATTCGGTTAATCATCTTGCTATTATCTTAGACGTTAAATACATAAGTTGACAACATTATTCACCCTGTAGCAAAAACTTAAATTTGACGGGTGTCCTGAAGTTATGACCCTTAACGAACATTAATTCACTTACGCAACACACAACCACTAAAAAATCCATAATTATTTGCTATCCCGAATGAATTGAATTTAAAATTCTGTAAGAATAATTATTCAATAAATCGATTTCTTATCAGGGCGTGCTCGACCCATAATTGTAAGTACAACCATACCGACATATTCCATGATACTTATAACAACTATGTTAACGCTATAAGAAAAACCGTGTGATAGGCTCAAGTACATATTTTCATGTTTTTCAATTTTTAATTACTTCGTTTTGAACCTTGCGTTGGACACAAAGCGCAGGTGTGACTGACTTTGTGAATCTGATTCCAAATGTGTATGTGTACATTAGTGAAAACTTCGTTGGCTAGTGAGCTACCCATTTTTGTCATAACTTTATGTACTATTACTTTATGTATGCTGTTTGTTTTCCTTAATAAAGAAAATAAAATAAAATAAGTCCCGCGTTTTTGAAGTCACAAGAGGGGTTACTTCAAAGTGGTCGCTTTTAAATTAACCCATCAGTGACACACTGTTACAACTCTGTTCACTGCGCCAGCGCCAGCCGCAAAGTGTGAGCGTTTTCGGTAACTCCATTTTGCGGGTTTCCGGAGGACTAATGCAGTTTTTCTGTTTTAGTTCAACTGTTTATGCATAGACCGCGAAATTACTGCTTAATCTTGTTTTGAACATTAAAACGTATGACTTCTACATGCGTTTTTAGTTATGGCGTTGTGTATGTGATTTCTTGTGGCGCTTGAACATTGGTTTCTTCTTTCTCAACATAGGGTCCATTAGACTTCTTAGCGAGTCCAATAAATTTCTAAGAAGGTCAAATGGATCATTCAGGACCATTATTCCTACACGATTTATTCTTAGTGGTTAACAACGTTTATTAAGAGATCATGCATTAAGCTCTGTCAAAGATCACTCCGTTACTAAGCATTATAGGAACTTGTCATCCAACTTAAGCAGCATCCTTTTACATAAAAGACAATCCCCTATGATCTTAGTCAAAATAATTAACTTAAACGCCATCTATCGCAACACGCACGAACCAACGCGGGCCAAATGGGAAAAATTATCGAATTATACGTCAGTTATCAATTACCCCGCGCAGCCCGTTTCAATTTGCCGGCAATTTGGTGTTACTGGCTACTAAGGGTTATGGGAAATATTTTTTTAGTTTTTACTGTTCATGGTACCTATACAGGAGATTATAAGGCCGGACTTGGGGAGTATTTGGTTGCGATTTTCCTGCTTTGACACTTCATCTTCATCACATCAGCTAAAATACGTTCTTTGCTAATCATACTGAAACACTTCGTGCTTTATTAGAGTTTAGTACCCAAAGGGTACCAATGGGACCCTGAACCTAAGCCTAAGCTATCCGTCCATGTGTCAGTCAAAAATGGTTATCATGAAACGCAAGAAGATATTTACTTAATCAATCAATCTAGATATATTATCAGAGCGTATTGTAGAGATTTTTCGAGTACAAAAAAACGCTAATATCTGAACTTCAATGCACTGAATAGAGTAATAGAAAGTTGGAGAAAAATAAATACTTTAAAAGACTGTTTCCAAGATTTGGTGCCCATATATATTCTAAACCTATTAAAAAAAAAAACTAGTTTAGGTTATCAAACCGTAGAATCATACTTAAGTACTAATTTAAAAACATAAAGCCAAACAAAAACTAAATTAGTTATTGACTCATTCTGTTTTAAAAAAACAAGGAACGCACTTCAATTTGGTGATGTCAATCAAATTTTTGTTGCTTCTTTACCTTGAGATAATTGATGTTATTTAATATTCATAATTAATAACAGTGTGATGTTGGATTTCTAGGTAATACCAAGATAATTATGCTGTCAAAAAAAAAGAATAAAAACAATGGCTCAATCCTGCTCGATGAAACCATATTACTCTTGACATTGCTATCAAATGGTTAACGTTACGATAGCTCTTTATTTCCTTGACAGTAATGGCGGCAGAGTTTACACGATAACTTCAAAAGCGATACGGTTTTACAGAGTAGAATAGAGCCCCATATCGCTCGTTATAGGTATTAGATTATATATTATGGTTTCTATTTTATTCACACCTCCCTTTACTTTCTCAAACTCTTATCTGATCAAATAGTTAGATAGAAAAAACATTAATGTACCAAGGTTTCTAAAGACCACTTTCATATGAAAATGTTCGATCAGATGATTCGTAGAATGGTATCTTTTATACTAAATAATAGTAAGCACCCTGTCTGGGTGAATATTCGGGCGTTTCAACCGCCGCCATTGTTCTCTTCAATATATTGACGAAAATAATGATAACTACCAGCCTTTTCATGTCAAAATCAATGGACGGGTGATTATTCGGCGTTTTAACCGCCGTCATTATTGTCTTCGCATATTATTCAAGATAAACTTTTTAATTGTCTTATGATTTTAAATGGAATTAATACTACCCCCGGGTCCATTGACTTAGACATCAAAATTTGCTGGTAATTATCATTGTTTTCGTCAATATATTGAAGACAACAATGACGGCGGTTGAAACGCCCAAATATTCACCCGGACGCGGGGGTAGTATCCATTCCATTTAAAAGTAAAAGAAAGGACAATGGGCAAATTTGTATGGGCACTGTCCCCCCCACCAACAGTAACGGGATGCATGTCTATATGTTTATAAGGACCCAAAAAAAGACAAAATACTTATTTTAGTAGCAAAATCAATGGGATTTTTTTAATGAAAACAAGGGCCAAATAAGGCAAATCATTCATATATGTGTTCATTTTCAAACAAATTCCATACGATACGATTATGGTTTTCCAAGAAAACCCCATACATCTGGTGATCGTCTCCATAGTAAAAATACATAATGTTGCTGAGATCTATTAAATCTGCCCATGGTCCTTTATAAAGTTTATCTTGAATAATATGCATAGAAAATAATGATGGCGGCTAAACACGCCGAATAATCACCCGTCTAATATTTCTTGTATCATAGACGCTTTCTCGCCTAGCGTGTTTGAATCCCAATTTGTAAAAAAATCAGTTAAGTTGAATTCTAATAGGTGGAAGAAGGGTTCAGTTTCTATTGTCGTCAATTTGTGCGAACTTAGACAAACTGCATGAACGAAGATCCGAAACGAAAGTCTGTGGCAGAATGAGTAGTATGTATGTAATTTGATTTTTTCATTTGATTTTTATTATAACTTAAGTATAACTAATGTGTTAATGTGTTTGCTATTTATTTGTGAGTGTCATAGGCTAAATTACCCTAACTTTCTATTGACAAAAGAATTTTTAAAATCGGTTCTGTAGATTATCCCAATGTCACAATCTTTACCTCTTTATAATATTAGTATAAGTATATATAATGTAATACAATAAGAACAAGAACTAGTTTATAATCAAATTATTTGATTGGTGATTACGTCTGTAATGTAAATACTTTACTGTACAAACGGGAAAATAACAAACAATAAAACAGACAGAAACAAAGGCGTACTAATCCCTGTAAGGGATTTCTTCCAGTTAACCTTTGAGCGATTGGGAAATGTTTGAAATAATAAATAACCAAACGTACAACAGTGAATAGGACTAGACGTTTCATAATCAAGAGCATTGAAAACGGGTTACTATTGTACAGAATGGAATGCCCCTACGTTGGTTTTTTCACCGGAACACAACAATGCAAACACGGCAGGTTAAATGGTTAAGGGTAAGGATCCGAACGCACCCTACACAAGGTCCTAAGATAATGCAAGTTATTAAGCCCTTTCCATTGGAGATGTGGACTACTCCAATGGAACCCTAACTGCTACTCTCCCATGAACGTTCCGGGAACCAGCGGTGGGTCCGCCTAAACCAATATTGACCGACTCTGCTCACACGAATATTCGGCTGAGCTATTCGGCTACTGGTTTATTTTAGATCTATGTTATTCTGTATCACTAGTCTAATTTGATGCATAGACTATATAATTCTGCATTTGGAATAATAGAAAGAAAGAAAGAAGAAAGAAAAGAAATTATTTATTCGTGACGTGTAAACATTAATTAGTACAAAACAATTAGAACACAAAATTATAATTTGTCACGAAATGGTCGCAACTCAGCGTGATGCTGGCAGAGCCAGCGCTGGTCTTCCGTTGCGGCCATTTGGTGAAGTCACGGCGCAATGACGCCACGACCGCACACACTTAGTTCTACAAATTACAAAGTAAAATAATAAAAAAATAACAAGATAAAAAGAAGACAAGACAAACAGGTGAAAAACATGCCACACAGCTACATAAAGCCATCGTGCAAACACCGCTTTGCAAAGCTTTATGCAGTCTGTGGCTTATTAAAAGAAACTAACCTACAATCTGTGAGATAAACTAGACTAGGCCTTATCTATCACAGTAAAATTAACAAATAGAGTGATCCAAGATAGATTTAGTTAAAGTTACTGATAATAACAAGTTCTTAAGTGATTCAACTAACATCTTGGTTGATGTATTGTATCTACCGTCTTGAAAGCTCGTATATATGGAATCAAGACGCTTATGCAAAACAATCACAATCTTGTTAGAAGACATGAAGCTACTAAGCCAACCGTGAGGTTAAAGATAGACTGCCTCTATGCTAGTTATTTCACTAGTTGTCTTATTCCCATCTCGGAACACAACAGTTCCAACACTGGTTAAAGGTGATAGGTTAAAGGATGTAAAAGGGCTTTCATAAATTTGGAAGAACCTACGACATGATCTTTCGAACCTTACTTAGACATTAGGTCAATATTTAGGCTAGCTTCGTGGCAGTTTTTGCAGGATTCAAACCCCATCGACATATTTAACGATACCAGCTAGTAGCTACTGAGTCACAGAGGCAAATAATAAAAATGTAGAGACATAAAATTTTAATATAAAATTTTATTTTATTTATAACGAGATGGAATCTCATAAAATCGAGATCGCTTCCAAGAATCTCGTTCATAAAATACCTATAGTTTAAAAAGCGTGTAATTTACATTATCGTTGAGTCAGCTAAGACAAACACATAAAAACCGCTACCTGGGAGGTCGGGGTTCGATCCCGCCACGCACGTTTGCGGTTAGTAAAATTTGTACGGAATTTACTAAAAAAATAAGTGTGAATAGTGACGAGCTTTATATAATTACTAGCTTCTGCCTGCGACTTCGTCTGCGAGGATTTTGATGATCGTTATTCCCTCGGGAATTTTGAATTTTTCTGGGATGAAAAGTAGTCATGTGTGAATTGCATCCAAATCCGTCCAGCCTTTGCAACGGGAGGAACAAACTAACACACCAACTTTGACATTTATAATATTATTAGGAGGCGTAACTACAGCTTGCCTTTGCTTGCATAGATTCTATTTATTCACTGGTTTCTGTCCGCGACTCCGTCTGCGCGGAGGTTGTTAATAGCTAACTCGGGAACTGTTTAATTATTTATAATAAATTATCTCTACAATACTCCAGGCTATAAACTTTTTCTGTGCTTTTGTAACGTTAAGACAAAACAAACAAACAAACAACCAGTTTCGCAATTGCAATGCTTTCTTTCATCGGAAGTTGGTAGTTTAAAACTCTTTAACGTTCAAATTTGGACTTTATTATTAAACAGTGACGTTACATTTAGTACAAAAAAAATGTTTATAGCATGGAGAAAACAAACAAACACACAGGCGACGTGATAGTAGGTGCACTTTGAAGTCCATTTTCTAGTCTGCATAAAACAAACGCACTGATAAGATACATCGTCACGCTATCTGGTTTTAGCGTGACCTATTGCATATAAAATCGAATATTACAAACGCCATTTCTTGAATAATGAGGTCACAAAGCTTGGGCCCTATACAAGAAGACAGTAAAATTGTATGGAATTGTCATAAGCGCTCAACAAGACCGTCCGGCAGCTTACCTCGATCCTATATTCTATAACGATAACGCAGATTGCTTCTTGAGTCACTTCTGAGACTTAATGTCAGTAGCGATTCGTAGATGCGTACACACAAACACATAAACACACAGCCAACAAAGAACTACAAATTTCTTAGCACGTGAACCTGATTCCTTATAATATTTATCACTAGTTTATAATTCTTACTATAACGCGCGGATCATCCAAAATTCAATCTTATTTTTAACACGATAAAGGCGTTTACTAACGCATTCATGTAATTCAACACATCCAATAGATAGACTGCCAAAGACCCGGAATGGGGTCTAATTTATATGTAAATCAGGTAGCTTGGTAGGGAATGTCTTTAACAAGCGACGGTCATTGTGAATGCATCCCGGAGTCCAATTAGAAATACGATATGACGCTTAGGTCGGCTTCTGTGTTGAGGGGAGCGATAAGCGGAGAGATATTTGATGATAAAATGTTTTAATAATTTGCGACGATTCCATAGTCATTTGTACTAATTGGTAGTTATTTGTATGATATTTCAATTATTCTATTGGAAGAGACACTACGTGAATAATCAATCGCAGATTGAAAATAAGGCTAAATAGATATTTAAATCAAGGTACCTAAGTAATTTTATTGCATGTTTAATCACAATTTACTTGAGTTTAATTTAGTATTTGGTCATTCATACCTTCTACCTATTTTTGTTTTGTCTATAGCGCTTTTTCGATAAACTAATTGTTTATAAATAATGTTTGAGCCTTCACGCTCTTTAGGAATTATTATACTTAATTGTTAGACTTAGGATAGCATAGTCATGAAAATAAAACCTTGACCTATTTTTACTGGTGTTTAAAAAAATGAACAATCTAATAAAACACAGTACGTAATGTACTTTACAACTTTCTACTTTACCATAATCTAACAAGATTTTCCAAAAGAATTCGTTTATATACATATATCGTGTCTTTGAAACTATAGCAATCTCTGAAAATATCACACATGGTTGTATTTGATTTATACTAACATCTTTAGTACAGTTGACGTCAAGGATATTTTTACATTTTAGGACCTTATTACAATGGAAGAAGGTGAAATAATGTAAACATCTTTGACGTCGTCTGTACTGAACTAAAACGCCTCCCGCTTCCGCTTATCAAATAAAGCAGCCTTCAGAACCCACAACTCCTCGCGTTAAGCCTCAGTCGACGAAACCATTAACACGTGTACGAGCGAGACGGAGGATAAACACGGGTGATATGAGATGCCCGGTGCGAGCGAGACGCGGGATCAGAAACACGTTGATAAGCGAGTTAATAATAGAATCGCATATAATCGGAGTGGTAAGGCTGTTTTTTGTGGCAAGTGAAAGAGTTATAAAAAATATTAAATACTAGGATCAGTGTTTTTTCGGCATAGAAGTATAAAAAAGGGTGCCTACTTATAAGTTAATTAATTCAGGGTCTCAGGGTACTCTATCTCCATTCCAAATTTCATCCAATAAAATACTCGTGCTCATCACACTCTGCCCATACTGCTTCCTTTTTAGTACCTTGCCACCTTAATCGCTGTGACAATTCGTATATGGCAGTTTAAACATGACATCAAACAGACAAGGTACTATATAAGTGTATAAATATTTATGAACTGGACTGTACCACCAACTAGAGCGCTATTCACACAGCGGGCGGGAGCGGGTCGGGCGCCGCGCTGGTGATCGCAGGATCGGACGGTATTGGCGAGTATCGCAGGCCCGTCGCGGGTGATATTCATTCTCACAGAGCGCGTTGTAAATTCTACTCTATGTATTCGCCATTATCGTCGGATCCAGAATGCCCGACAGCGATCACTAGCGCGGACCCCGCCGCGGTTCGGCGCTCTGTGTGAACACGACGGCCGGCGCGGCTCCCGCGGTCCCGCCATGCCCCGCGCTCGACCCGCTCCCGCCCTTTCGCATAGAGGGGTGTTGTTGACGTTTGAAAACGTGTATATTTATGACTTTAACTGTTCCATAAACAAAAATCGTGATTCACCTACAATTTATGTTCCTTATTTATTTTAGATAGGTCATTTTTCTTCTTCAGAAAAACGGTTTTTCTGAAACGACTTTTTCTGACGTATTTAAGGCCCAGGCGGAACGTGAACCTAGCATCTCATTTTGAAAAAATCGTATATGTAGAACTGTAGAACTATAGGGGATGCTAATACAACTGTGTTTAAATTTTGAGATTCAAGAAATTGATATGCTTGGTTCACACACATCATAGCAAGGCAATAGACATGGAACTGGGAAGATACAGCATGTTATCGTACAGTGTAGGAGCATGACACACGGCCCACGAAGATTTACAAATTGAAATGATGCCAGGCCTCGTCATTTCAGACCAGTCGATGACAGACGATCCAAAATCAGTGAGCAACTACTACTAATGGGTTTGGAGATGCGTGGAAATATATGCTTGTTACTTTGTATGTAGTTTCATACATATTGTTAGTTAAAAAAGTTAGTAGCTTATGAGTTTTTTTTTATTGTCACTATGTATTTTGAGCAATTGAATTTAAAAGTATTTATTTTATCTGTATAACACAAATGACGATGCTACCTTGTAAAAAATAATAATGGCATACAATGCATCTTGTAGATTGACTCGCAGCACTATACTAATTTTAACGAGCTTTTTTTTAAGGCTTCGAGATGGCAAACGTGCACACAGGCAGGTGCCAAGTGGAAACTGTGACCCACAGACATTCGCATTCACAAGAGTGCAAGCCTAAGACTGCAAATGCGTTTCCAACCCTGAGGACTAAGATGGAATGCCTCTATGCTAGTCATTACACCGGCTGTGTTATCCCCAAACCGGAACACAACAATGCGAACACTGCTGGAGGTAGGTTAATAGATAAGAGGGTGGTAGCGGTAATAAGCTACGCATACGTAGACGTAATAAAAAAATTATTGGAGACCACGTTTTTTTTGCTAAAACTGGTCCACTTTTTTATTATTATTTATTTAGTCAAGTCTAAGAGAACCCAAACGTAAACGAACATCTTTCGGATACAAGCCAGCGAGTAAATCAAAATTTATAAAGCGTCACTAACGTCCGTGATAAAATCTGGATTATGTATAATATAGCGGAGCTGTCAAATAAAATATACATCTTTATGTGCCGGGAACTAGATCGATGCGATAACATTAACCGTATTTACAGTTTCGGTTAAATTATTAGTTAGTTATGTCGACATAAATTTAATATTATGGAAGGATGAAATAGGTTAGCTTTTATAATAAGAAATATGGGAGGGTTACACGTACGATTTGGTTAAAGAACGCGTAAATTTGTTCTGGTGAGTTAATTTTGTTTTTTTTTTGTCGCGGACACGCTTTGTGTTTGTTACATGATATAGGGCTTAAGGTGATTTTCCGTCGGCAAGGCGAGGGCAGGCGGTGCGAGAATTTAAATTTGTATTAAAAACCCATTTCCACCAAGCGCAGCGCAGCATTGAATTTTTCTCACACAAATTTATATTCTTCTCTCACCTCTCCTAAAAGGACCTAATGGAATCTTACTAGAAAAAATAATAACTAAAAGTAACATACTAATCGTAATCTAAAAGCAATGAGTAACAAAAGTCCTTCGAAAACTATTTTGAAAACATGAGACTTTTGAACACGCTGTATCTTTTACTTTTATGAGGGAAAAGAAAAGGTTTTTGGCAACTAGAACATGGAACCCTGAAAATAAGGCGCCTAAGGAGTCAATGAAATGTCTAATCATGCGCAGATCCCTGCAGATTTAATTGCAGGGCATAATTCACACCTCCCAACTTCTTATTGGGGCCGTTTTAAACCGCAGCCTGAGTGAGGACTGGTTCGGATCAGTCGTAGGTTAATAGGGTCATCAAACCTTTAGATTCAAGGGTTCTGCAGTAAATTTGGTTATTTACGAGTATAAAGTAAGTGGAATTAACTTTATAGCTGTAATATGTTAATGTCGAATGGCTCGTCAAATATTAAATATAGGTACCTTCTAATATTATACACGCGAAAGTTTGTCCGTTACTCCTTCCCTTCAACGGCTAAAAGCATTTGGATAAAATTTGGAATGGAGATAGCTTATACTTTGGATTAACACATAAATACGCTACTTTTCATACCGGAAAACTTAAAAGTTCCCAAGGAATTAATTATAATTGAAATCGACGCGAGCCAAGTCGCGGGCAGAAGCTTTGTCTATATAAAAGTTAAACATTCCCTGAGATGGAACAAGACAAATATTAATATTCATACAAAATTCTCAGTTAGTATAATTACTGGTCAATCTTGTAGGTATTGTACTCAAATATTATTAGTAACAAAAACCTTATCCTTTCACGATATAATTAAACTTATCTATAAATAAACTTACGAGCTAATATGAATGGAGGTCCAGGTATGTGGCAACCCTACGGGTTTTTTCACCCGAGTCGTGGCGAGGAGATCAGATTAGCTCCCAAACCGGTTACAACGAAATCCCAAGGAAAAAATAACAAAAAACAACACTAATAACAACAAATAACGAGCGCGCTAGTGATGGGAACGAGCAGAGTATCGATGATTTTATCTAAGCGAATGTTATAAAGGAGGTGTTTGTTAGTTTGTCATCTTTCTGCGTAACAATAGAGCTACGACGTGATTTTTGGTACTGAGAAGGCTGACCAATGACATAAACCAGAGACATTAATATTATTCAGTTGCGCATCTATGATTCGATAATAGTATTAATTTTGATGTATCTATATCCCAAATCACAACCATACCTAGTTATGGTATCACAGTAATGCGAGACCTTTATCTTTCTGACGGAAACAATAAGGTAAGTAAGTTTCTTAACTTGATTTTATGTATAATCCTATCCCTTTTAAACTATAATTAGATATATTTACTTAAAACATGACGTTTGTACTTGTAAAACTAATGTGCACGGCCACAGAGCCACCTGTACAATTAAAGATACCTATCGCAAACTGCTTTTAATTTCCTACAAACGTGTATAGGCAAGTTCCGTAGGGATGGGAGAGTCGACATTTTTTTTCGATGATTCAAAAATATCGACTGACCCATCACTATGGAGGCGTCGCCAGTTGAAATTATACGAAAATATTGTAAGGAGTGACAGATGATTATAAGCTGGCGATAAAACACACATAATTCCCGGTAATGGCGGCGGGTACGTGATAATTCCCACCTACAGAATCAATTTCACATCACTATAGCCTGAGAATTTGGGCCGGTGTGGGTTAAGTAGATTTCGAATTATTACTCATCCTCGATGTTATAATGGTTTTAAATTGTCTTTTGGATGTGTACCAACAACTTTAGATATCTAAAACAATGCTATACGAAAAATATTAAGATTAAAAATTATATGTGTGTGATAATGAAAGCTACTCACCAAAAACTGGACTGAGGTCCGACTTCACCGATAATTTACCGGAGTAAGGCTCTCCTGACTTTTCCTGAAACAAAACAATCACAATTTAAACACTTAGTAGTTTAATAATGACTATTATAAAACCGTTATATAATGTATATTTGTGTTAAAATATCGTTTTTTTTAATGTTACACAGAATTTAACACATTCACTGCTACCAAATAATATTTTAATGTAATGATAAGGCGTGTTACCGACGTTAATTGTATATGTCCAAATCAATCATTTAACTAAACAGAAACTACAAATTGAAACTAGCCCTTATCAACCAAGTTATCCCAATTAATTCCCATTCCCATTACACTCATGAGTCGTTTTCCCACGCACAACACAGCCAATAAACAACAAATCAAGTTTCCGCTTACATTAATCCAGATACCGAATTTCCTCTATCTCTACTATTACAGAGGCAATGGACCGTTCGAATCTCGACACCTGAAGTGATATCGGTGGGGGGCTATTTCGGAATGCGAGAGATGAATGCGCAGTGCTACGAATGTAAGCGAGCGTAATAGTGAGCTTGGAAATGTGTTTTTTTTAAATTAAATTGAGATCTTAATAAGAATACATTTAGATCTATAAACAACGGAGAGCGTATCAATTGGCTATTTTCAAAGCTTATAAAACTCATAAGCGTAATTCACACCACGGGCGGAAGCGGGACGGGCGCCGCGCTGGTGATCGCAGGATCGGACGGTAATGGCGAGCATATAGAGTAGAATTAACAACGCGCTCTGTGAGAATACGACGACCGGCGTGGCTCCCGCCATCCCCGCACCCGACCCGCTCCCGCCCGCTGTGTGAATCGCGCTTTAAGGTGGATTCTTGTCATTGCAACTATCTGTGGCCCGTTTCACGAAGCTGCAAGCCGCAGTCTCATTCTAGCAAAAGGAGTTAGAAAGAGACTTCCGTTTGTAATTTTGTAACTTGTAGCTTCATGAAACGGGCCTCTGGGTATTATAACCGGCTTACATAACTCTCTCGAGGATCACTCTTTTGAACAACGATAGGTGTGATATTGTATTTCTTAGTATAAAACTAGATAAAGCCGGTCTTTCAAAACCCTCCCAGTGATCCTTGAGGGAGTTATTTGAGTTGCAATAGCCAGATAGTTGCAATAACAAGACTCCACCTTACGTTATTACTGTCTGATGGACAACGCACAACGAAGACGAATGAAACTGGGGACTTAAAAACTGGATAGGTATCTTAGGGGTACACTTTGAGATATTTTTTTGAACATCTACCCCATAGGGGAAGACAGTGGGAGTAGCTAGAAACCTTTACAAATGAGTCAGAGATACGAATGATGTAAATGCTATATTTAAAAGGAAAAACGCTGCATAATCCATTTATTAAAATAAAGGGTTCAACCCTATTTATTTTTATATGTTACGGTATATCAATCTTAGGTAGTAGGTATTCAGAATGCTTTATACTAGAACATTAAGGAATTGCAGCATGGTAGTAAGGAAGCGAAACACACAGGCTTAATGGTAAGTGGGATCAGTGGCCAATAAACAAAAAAAAAAAGAATAGTAAGTAGACATTTACAATCTGTCCTTCAGGCGACATTTCGTTTTTTAAGTCTTGTTAGCACTAGCTGTGACGTAGAAAAGACACTATGTGACGTTGTCAGCGCCATCGACACTAAGGTCCCTGTTCATAGATAATGCCACATATAGCGTTTAAGCTCGTTAGCCATGAGCAGAAATTAGTTTATTTATTCTCTTAGTAAATAAGTTTTTTTTTCAAACCACCTTTTAAAACATTTCTATTTTTAATTGCCCCCAATATATATTTCATGTTATTATAGCGAGCTGAAATGAGAATTGTCCAAACCTAATCTCGAGTGACTCTGACAATAGTGCCCCAGACAAGGACTGGCGTAATTGGATGAGTCCGAATCAGTTAGCCCCACTTGCACGTGTTTACCCCAAGTGCCCCAAACCGGGGGCAAATCGCCAAGGGGTATCCGGTTTTTTTTAAACAATCGCTTCTATTAGGGGTCTGTGCTGGAATTAGAGGTATTACAGTATAAACTAACTATAAGTTTTAGGGTAGAGATACAAACGCGAATAGAGATGTCCCTCATATCCCTGTTTTGGAAGTGGGGGTTAATTGGGTTAAGATGAATTGAAAAGCATATAGCCTTTTTATCTTGGACCTTAGGGTTGGTAACGCTTTTTCAATTTTGAGAATGTAAAAAAATCTTTTCAACACAAAGATGAGAAAAAGAACAAACAACTTTTACGGGTTGCTTCACCTGTAACATCAAAACAATAGCTGAAAGATTCAATTAAATCCTGCGTAGTTCCAGTCAGTGAAGGTCTCTTTCGCTAACTGGAACTAGGCAGGTTTTAAAAGCTCATAATATATTGGAAAATAGGCACAAGCAACCCTACCATTGCAAGATACCACATCTTATATCGTTAACAATAAGATCATAACTACAGATTACAGTAAAGATCATAGCAAGATGTTAATAAAGATAGTGGATTCCTATTTTAATGTGGAGAAAGTGGCTATTGACGAAAAAGTGTAAAAAGGTGTCTAGACGTTGTTCCCACAAGTACAGGCGCCTAACCATGCGTAGCTAGGGTTGCCACTTTTGAGTTTATAATTTCTGGGTTAGTTTTTTGTTTTGACCTTACTGTTGTAATATCGATCTTTATGCATAGGTTAACTATAGGTACTATGCTTGTAATAATAAGTTTTTTTTTTTATTGCGTATCGATTAAGGTTACAGTTTGCAGGTACATTCGCTTATAATTATGTTTCACTTAACCCTACCCTTACAGGTGTACACGCCTTAGAAAAAGTAAAACCATAACAAACAATAAAACAAACCAAATAACACGAAATTATAAATTGAGACCACAAACAACTTTAAAATCTAACTTGAACTTTTGTTACTATATTATATTATTATTATTTTATTAGGTATAGTAGCATTAATATTTTCTTAACATGTTCAATCAATCAATATTATTATTCTATATTATAAATTATCACAAAGAAAGAAAGAGTAATGAAGAGTTAATATTTGTATTTTAATTAATATGATTGGAAAAGCAGGCAGCTTCCCGCCGTCTGTTCTTTGATCTTTCAAACTTCGCAACGGATTATAATGCGGTTTTCATCTTATACTGATTCAAGAGGAAGGTTATGTATAATAAATTCTGGATTATGTACTGGTGTTAGAGAAAACTCAGATACACAGCAAAGCGAGGGCGGGTCGCTAGTCAATAATAAAAGCAGGTACACGTTTATTTAATCAATGCCAAAAAATTGGCAACGCTTTAGCATATTTCCTGACAATAACTTTCTGGGAAACTATGAAACAATATCAATTTGTACGCGGATGGAGAACTGGGTAATGGATATATTAAATGAACAATATATCGTTTCAGCTATATTTTTGATACTAGTGAAGAAGCAATTTGCGTATCAGCGTTCATTTAGTCGTTATTTACACAATCACTGACAAACACTGGTAATTCTGTGATTGGAACACGCAAGGTGTAGACGCAGTTAATGCGTTTAATTTTTTATTCGAAATGAAATTTATTAACTTTAAAAAAAAAAAAACGATAAAAGCATAAAAAGTTAATAAAAAAAAACAATTGAACGACCAAAGGATATGTTTATTTTGTAGACTCAGCTAAGGTTTCGAAGGGGAAGTATATTAATTGGGAACTTTTTAAGAAACAAAATATTGTTCGAAATCTAAAGTCGACACTGTTGATAGTGCCAAAGTTGACAAAGATAGATTTAACAAACTAGAATACCAGGGGACTACGCGAGCTAGAATTTCTGGCTAGATTATCGGCAAGATCCCCTTTTTGAAAATCGAAGTTCGAAGTGACGTTACCTGCATCACTTTCTCTCGATTTAGTCTCGAATAACGAGTGACAGGGATGAAGGTAACATAACTTCGAAATTCGATTTTCAACGTGGGGCCTAAGGACGAGAATTGTGATGTTATGACTGTGATTAGGACCAACATGTTTGTTTTCGAGTTATGGTAGTTCTCTTTGTAATTAATGTGTGTATAATTAATTATAAGCTTACTTAAAACTAGTAAATGAAACGCAAAATTGTCTCCTGTTAAGAACACACCTACCGAAAATAAAAATATTATAATTTAACTTATAAATTCACAGCTTTACACAATTTAACGCACGATGTGTAAATTATTGTTTAATGACAACCCTGCATGAAGACAGACCTGCGCCTGCGGCGACCAATTACACCCCTGATTCACACCAATTACACTAGATGGCGCTAATGTCTTCGAGTAATGCCGTTCGGAGTTGGTTTATCTTTCAATAGAATTTAAATATGCATGATATATTTAAATGTTATTTTTTACCAGTTAAGTTTTATTTAGATAATATGAAATCACAAATAAGTTGATCCATGTAAACTTATACATAAACTATGCAAAGAATTTGGTTTAATGGCATTAAATCAGCCATGCAAACAATAAAACAATTTAAAAGCTTAGTCTGTGGGCATTTGTACTAGACACTCCCTACTAGCGCAGCTGAACTTTTCATCATAAAATACAGTGTTATTTTTAAATACAAATCCTTTGTTCACACTATCACAATTTCACCGGCGACAACCCTAAATTGGGCATGTTTGGAATTTTTATAAACGGGAAGCGGTGATTAAATTCTTGTTCGAGCATGATCCGTTTGACATGTCAGGGCTGTCAAAACACGGTTCGGAATTTAATCAGTAGGTTATTTCATGATTGTATTGATGGGCATTGAGTATTAGTAATTGACAAAGGTAACCAAATAAATATGGTGGTGAAATAGCCAATAGGGGATAAACGATAGACATGATTTTTATTGGATTGGTATATCGAGTTTAGTTTAATATATCCTGATATATCTCGCTACCAAATTCCACATCGATCTGAGCCTCTTTGGTAAATGGGGACACTACCTACATAAATTTGTCATAATTGTCATAATTCCGAATATTTTGATAGGAACCTTTTTTTTTATATCGCTTCAGTAAGGGTAAACATATCTTTAGGAATAATCAAAATTCGGAAAAATTTATATTCGAAAAAAAACCACGAAATTTCAAGTTGTTCCCTGATCACTTTAATCGCTGTGATAATTCGTCAATGGCAGTTTGAACATTACATTAAATAGACAAGGTCCTAAAGTGATAAGTTACCTACTAAAGTACTATACATTTTATTAACTGGACTGTACCAAAACCAATATTGCTTATTTCGTGTTATCTTATTGTCAGCGCTACGATGGCTCTTATTTACTTAATAGTAAAGCAGGCGAGTTAATAACAATACCATAATACTACCCAGAAGAAGTAAGAAAAGAAGAAGGAAGAAGAGAAGAAGAAACAAAAAAAAATACTTCAGTATTTAAATACTACATGACAATAAGGAGTATAAGTATCGAGTCAATTGGAATTAAAACTAGTGCGTAAAAAAAATGGTTTCTTGCATAAAGTTTACCCTTACTGGCGATCAAACTCACTAGCCCCGGTGCAGACCAAGCCACCACCACTGAGTCACTCACGAAAGGAATTTTAATTGTTAATAAATTAACGATCGTCACAATAATTAAGTAAAAAGTTAAAAATAACTGCACACAGCGGCCATCAATACAATACCAAATGTAATTAAATAAAAAAAACAAGACGACATTTAAGTATCAATAGCAACAAATAAGAAAAAAACTTCACATGTCACTTGGCGTTTGTTTGAAATCGATTGTATTACTTTGTAATTAGGTGCATAATCGATTGATTGAAAGTACTGTCGCGATCGAAAGATAAAAAGTAATTAAGGCCCCTTTAGGAGTTAATGGTTCGGGTACTGACGAGTAAAAAACTAAGAAACTGTTAAAGGTTGACGTTGACGTTTGATAGGACATTGTTGTAACACAAAAACGAAACGGGTTTATAACCAAAGTTGTCGTGAAGTTCAGAATTTATCCAAAAACCAAGCCGAGCAAATACTCTTCTTTCTTAAGTTTATTGTAATATTTATATTTTTGTGCATTAAAGAATTTACATACATATATATACATCCAATTCCAACAACGATAGAAAATACAAATCTTCAATTAAATATTTTCGTTGATTTTTTTCGACGTGACGGACATACTGTTGTCACACACTTTTGTATATATACTTAATACGAATTAAAATAATAAATATTTGCTCTGTCAGTAAGTGGAAATCGATCGTATTGATTATATCGAATATCAACACGTAACCCATCTTTGTAATCGATAAAAGATCTGCCAACTGACACGGAGCCTTAACAAATGTAGATAAAGGTGCGATCACACGTGTGAAACGCGACAAAGCGACACATTATGTCGCTTGTGAGTTTATCAGGGGCTCTACTCGGGGTAAACGCGTTTGACATGTTATCATAGTCAACGTTGTGTTAGCTCTTATTTACATTAGGTACAGTAAAGAGCAAAGTATAATAAGGCTCCAGTATTCAATACTAGTTGGAGCGCAAAAATCATGTAGATTAGGCTTCAAACATATGTGTATCAATCGATAAGAATATACCGATGATTCACCGTATGATTATTTGACTGACAAAAGATTGAAAACATGTCTCCTCGGACTTATATTATATCACATATCCACTGCTCAATGAAATGATACATTAGTCGCGTTTCTCACCAGTGTGATAATACCCTAACCCAACAGGTTTATTGATCTATTGTATTTTTTGCTCGCACAACCTTTTCAACACGTGTTTGGATCACCAATTAATGTCCACTACAACCCATCGGTAATTACCACATGCTGTTCGTAATGAATTGTCCTTTGTAATTAAATATTCATATTAAAAGGGCATTTTTTTAACGGCAAAGATGGCGGTGTAATTAAGAAATGGCTTCGATATTGACGTATGTGTGCCAAATTAAAACAGTTTTAAAAGTCACACAAGGCAATTCGCATATGTCGTTGGTTGGTGAAAACGAAACAAAAGAAATGAAGAAACGAGTAGAAATTAAAAAAGGCAGCCGTTGAACTATTGATTATTTACATTTTTTAATTAACCACAGAACCAAAAAAGAACAGTGTGTCTCAACTTTGACATTGTGTATTGCGATCTTTAACAACGACACCACTGTGCATAATGAATTCTTGATCTATGTAAAACCTAATTGGTTGTCATGTCTATCGTATGTTCAACGTTATGATAGCTCTTATTTACTTGACGGTAATGGTGAAATAAACACAACACGATAACATGTCAAAAGAAATTAGGTTTTAGACATCATAACATTGCGTTCCGATAACAGGTTTAAAATTGAATTGTAAGATTTGAAATAAACAAACGTACTAATTACCGAGAAAGAAACAAGTGAGTTGAATAAAAAGCTTGTAACAGTTTCATAATTAACATTATAACACCATGCTATGCAGTACTATCTTATACAACCTTTTTAACACGAAAGGCTTGAACGTGTTAACGCTACTAATACGTAAGGGATAATTTATTGTTAATTGAACAACTTATTATTATAATGGATTAAAGGCCATTTAATCAGATACCCGCTGCGTTTAATGCATTTAATGCCAGTGACACGAATCGCATGGTGAATTTTCATACAAGTCCAAATTTGTGGCTGTGAATGCATGTCATATTCAGTGCCAGAGGTTACAATATGACTCAATTTTGTAAAAAAATCCAGGATCGTGGTTCTGAAATTATTCAGTTTCATTTTTTCACCCATTAACTCTTGAATAAATAAATAAATAAATAAATAAATAAATAATTTTGTAAATGCAATCCTTATTCCTAAACAATCATATATATGTGATTTTGTGTTTGTTTGTTTGTTCCGTTATCACGGTTCAACGGCTTAACCGATCGACGCCAAAGGCATCAATATGATAAGGATTTAGAAGCAAGATGGGCTGAAACAAATTGGAATACAGCATATGTAAGTAAATCTTTAGATCTTGGCATGTTTTTTCAGGGGACAATGTCACACCAATTGACCTAGTCCCAAACTAAGCTCTAGGCTTGTAGGTACTACTTACATAGAGATATGCTTAAATACATAGAAAACATCCAAGACTCAAGGAACAAATATTCGCGACCATCACTCAAATATCTGACCTTTCCGGGATTTGAACCCAGGACTGCTAGCTTCGTAGGCAGGGTCACTACCAACTAGGCCAGCGCGTCGTCTAAAGACTAAAGGAGTACCTACGTATTATAAATCTACAGGGTGTATTTGGAAGTGTGGATCAAACGAAGCAGGTCGATAGAGGACGTCTAGACCTATCCAATTCACCCCCATGTGTGTTCAGCTATATTTACTAATTTCGGAGATATTGATATTGCTTTATTTCATGAGTTTTTCAGTGGTATCTTACATAATTAGTCATTACGAATCAGCGAAGTTTTTAAACCCGTTTTTTTTTCCAGTCTTTTTTTCGAGTAATCACATAAAGATGTTTTTTCCAAAAACAAAGTACTTATGAAATAAAACATGAAATTTAGATTAAAATGATCAACATGGATGGGGGTCAGTCGCGAGGCGTTCGTACAAGCCGATTATTTACGGCTTTACCAAAAATTCCTATGCATAGAGTAGGTATACAAACAAAACGTAAAACCGACACACGCCATACACCTTTTTTTGCTCCGGCTTGTCTATTTATTTACGTGACGCTTCGCCACTGATGGGGGTGAATTGGATAGGTCTAGACGTCCTCTATCGACCTGCTTCGTTTGATCCACACTTCCAAATACTCACTGTATATGTAATAAGAACTTATTTTATTTATTTTCGCCGCTTGGGAACAGTGACGCACCACTCCCACGCCCCGCGACACTTTTTATAGCTTCCGAATAACCGATTCGTTGTATGAGATGTAAAACTAGCTGCATAAAAAAATAATTGATGGAATTTATTGTAAATTAATATGTGAGATTTTTGTGAAGTGAAACCAAAAGGATAAGGCGGCTAACTGCAAAGTGATAGTATAAGCCTTTTAAATTGAATACGTTTACAAATAGAGTATAGAATGCTTTGACAATAGTCAGTAGTCATTCATTAGACAGTAGTATATGTAGTAACATTGTAGTTAGCCGCGTTTTTTGGAATTACGACGAAATACGAAACGCGCTTGACTTTTTAAATCGGTTCAGCCCTTTAAAAGTTATCCACTCTTAAAGTAGGTTCCCAAAAAAACATACTTATAGAGGTTTGTCCCAATACCATGTAGGTAACTACTATTCAGGTAGCTATGTATACACCGTGTTTTTTTTGATTTACGATAACTTTAAGGGAACGTTCTTTAGGTCAAACAAAGTTAATTTCCCGAAGACAGACAAATGATAAGTCTAACGGTTTTAAAGATATTTAATTTCTAAATTTAATCAGTTAATCACGTTAAACTAGTGTAAAAGGCTCTTAATTGATAACAACAATTTTCTTTTAATACGTATGAGTAAAGAGTTTCCAATTGTTAGGTTTGTATACGCGTCAATCTAAAGTGACTTGTACCTGTCAAGTGTTATCTTTACTTGTGTGTGTATGTCACGCCAACATAGACGTATTTGACACTGATTATTAGCTAGGTAACTCTAAAGGCCCTTTTAGAATGACCAAAGATAAAATATTTCATTATTATGTTCTAAACTGAAAAAAAATTTTTTTTTGCAATATTTAAAAATCTAATCTACCAATTAGTTTCTATAGATATACCTAGTAATATGCCGAAGTTATCGTAAATCAAAAAAAACACGGTGTATATAGTTCATTATTTAATGAGAAAATAAATAAAACAAATTTCTACTAATGTCCTAAGATCTTAAACGCCACATGGTCTTTTGACGTCACAGCTTGACAGCTAGTGCCAGTAAAACGCGGTGACAAACAAAATGACGTCATTCCGACCACTAGTCCAAAGCGGGATGATAGTATTGTTTTCTTTTCAGTAAACAATAATTTAAAAAAAGACATACTTTTGAGATAAACCAAGTTTTTTTTAAAAACACCCTTAAAAAAGACTGTTGAATATTCTGTGATTCAAAATAAAAAGGACGTATGTGCAATTTGATAGTCAAAGTAAATTTAACCCCCTTTCTTACGAAATAAGGTCTCTAATACATGCGCAGTTCTATGAGACATAGGTCCTTTTTCTAAGAAGGGTAGTATTATGTTAGACACTTTTATCGATTGAATAGTTATTACAGTAAAACTGTACACATTTAATCCACGTAAGAGATAACCTCAAGTTAACACGATGGTTACCGATATCTCGACAGCGGGATCAGGTCTGATTTATGTCTTTAGTTGATAAGATAACTTTGGCAACATTTGGCAGCTATTATTTATTGACTGAGTTATATTTAGAACTAGGTTTTAGTCTGCGAGTTTTGCTAAGAACAATAACTTCGATAACTGACAATTTTTAGATGAAATGTTCTTCATAATTATTTATTCAGTAAGGATTATACATAGTCTTTAATGTTTTAGTACATAATTGTATTAAATAAATCATAAAAATAATAATGTCAATAATGTCTTCCCCTGTTCCCCTGATTTGCCTCTCCCCTCTTATGTTTCCTTTTTCCTGAATTCTAATTAGCGGCCTTTACACGTAAAGTTACCGCGGGAAACGCCACGCGCCGTTCCAATCTTCGTTCCGAACCCACATTTTTTTTTACATTTTTTACTACTTTATTACAGTTGCATTTACACGAACGAAGATTGGTACAGTGCGTGGCGTTTCCCGCGGTCCGAACTTAACGTGTGCAGGCCGCTATTCTGTACCTTTCATCAAACTTGCTAGAGAGGTTGAGAAGTGAAGTCGAAAGAGACAGACGCTTTCCTTTCCTCGTTTAGTGTTTGTCTGTTCCCACTTCTCGGTTCAAAGCCTCAACCAATCGATATGCAAGGTACAGTACCTTAACCATGAGCTACAATAACTTTACTCGCTAGCGAGTCGAATGCTCTGTCTCTCACAATATTGTTATAGAGTGCGAGGGACAGAGCATTCGAGTTGCCAGCGAGTACGATAATTATAACTCATGGCAAGGGTTTTTTTTTATGGCATAGAGGAGGCAAACGAGCACACAGGCCACCTGTGACCCATAGACATTCGCATTCACAAGACTGCAAGCCTAAGACTGTAAATGCGTTCCCAACCCTGAGGACTAAGATGGAATGCCTCTATGCTAGTCATTATACCGGCTGTCTTATACACCGGCGGTAGGTGGATAAGATGGTGGTAGCGATCCGGACGGACCCTGCACAAGGTCCTACCACCCGCAACCCGTACTGCGATGTTTTAATTTAACGTTACGAACGAAGGAGATACAGTTCATTTTAATCTCTTTTGCAAAACAAGTATAATATTATTTTTAACATTGTCTGTACCCCTATTGCTATGGTATTATCAACGTTATGACAGCTCTTATTAACTTGACTACGTCTCATAAACTACACGATTGTGATAAGGGTATAAACGAAGTACATTAGAGGCTCATATACGACCTTGTCACTGTTAAGGAACGAGTTATTATTATAACTTATTAAGCAATGAGTTTGATATATTACCTGGGCTCGGGTACCGGTTAAATTTTCTAACCGTTATTATGAACTTAACGCAAAACCTTTTCGTTTCAGTTCCGTTCGCGTAAACCGGTTTTTATCGAGCTGAAAAAACCGGTTAATCCAGACGCAAACAGCGCGCGCCTTCAAATCACAAGTCAAAAATAAATATGCAACGAACGCGTTGGTGTCTCGACTCGCCGCTCGTGGAGTAAACCGGTTAATTAAGGTTAAAACAACGTTCTCCAAATGTTCCCGTCCCTAGAAAAGTTCGGAGCAAAACCGAAATAAACCGATACTAACCGGTATTTTAAGAACCGGTTTCGAGCCCTGTGTACTATCATTGTCAGACCTAGTATTCAAGGCTATTCTTTATCGTGTACATATTCACACAAATGTTCATGTAACATCAGTAATAGCCACTTAGCCAACACGGGCTATCTAAATCCTTGGACAGTATGATCGATGCCACTGCCACGATAATGTGTATGATAATATATTTCCGATTTGACATCGGCGATAACTACCAAACGTTCACTGCCATCAAAATACAATTGTTTGTAATTTGTATAGCACGAGAGTGTCGTTGGCAAAGAATTTAATATATTAGGTCACGTTAAACTAAAACGATGTATCTTGTATAGAGTTTGGATTATTAATACAGGATTATTTTAATAATAATAAGAAACCCGAATGTAATCTGGTTAAAGAATAATGGTTTAGGCCAAAAGAAATGATCTTACTTATTTTTGCATATCTTTTTTAGGGTGCTTGCACTAAACCGAGTTTGATGGCGTCACCTATTTTCAAGCCAACAACGTCACTACGTGCGATAAGGACGATGCCCATTTAAAAAAAAAGTAGAATTGTTCTAAAACATCTAAAATAACTATTCATGGGTTTTGGACATATGGTGTCACTATTATACCAATTTAAAGTTTCACGTTTAACCGGGCAGTTAAAACCTTCCAGTTCTGCACCTTCTTCAAAGTTTAAGATCTTTTTAACATATCAGACTATGCTATTATCACGTTAAGACGTCAAGTATCGCCAAAAAACGGGCATCCGCGGTAATAACACAAGAACCGGTTCCAGCCCTACAAGGCAATAATACGGTTAAGACAAGCCCCACTTGACACCGCAATAACTCAGGCTATTTCTTGTTACGAAACGAAAGCCCAAAGTGCTGTTTATCATGAATGTTAATTGATCGAAATTCGGTATCGGTATCTGGTTTCTGGGACGCAAATGAAGATAGCGTTAATCACTGTCGCAGTTTCGGTTAAATTGGAGTTTTTGACAGATTCTGTGTCATAATCGTGTTTTTTTAAGATAACAAATTACATATTGTATTTCGACGCAGGCTTTTCGTAATAATGTGTAATTTCGAAATTAATTGCAAACAAGGGCTAATTTGTTTCTTGGAAGGCTCCTTAGCCCTCAATTTGCGCCGTGCAAATATAAGCTTGTACAGGAAAGTTGTTATTCAAATTACAATCTCGCAAACAGCTTGCAAATTGGTAAAAATGTAACTTGAACATTTAAACATGACTTTAAGCACCATACGGAAAAACATACAGTAGCCTTAACCATAATGGTGTAGTTAAAATAAACGACGACAGATTAATTTCACACCGATTTAAAAATCTAGTTTTATATTAGTAAAGTAAGTTATCACATCTCCAGAGCCTTCAACACGCTAACTTAAACGCTTGCGTGTCCAACTTGTACACCTTTATTAGCACGTCAGTACTACACAAGAACACAAGACAGTAGGTATTATCGTTAGCAATTAGATCCCCACCCGTCATTAGCCACACCGACAAATGTATACCTGTCTCGTTCTAACCCACGGCTATTGTAACTATCTCATTAGGTTGATTGCGGATCTGTTGACGTTTCGGGATTTCTATCCGATTTGTTGGAGTTTGCTTTGTCTGTTTAGGTATCGGTTTTTGGTGCGTAGCGGAGGTTAGAGGTGTTATAACGTATTAGGGTTGTTTAAAGGTAGTTTGCGATGACGCTGTTTACGTCACGCGTGTCAAATGTATTTTAGGTTAGTATAGTTACGAGTAGTATTTGTAGTCCCCTACATATTATCGGCCCATGTAAAACTGATAAAATATGAATTGAATAAAACCAAATACAGCTCCCATCTTCGTAATACCGGCTGGCTATTGTTATTACGCTTTCACTCGCAGCTAGCAGTATATTTGTCACTCGTGTTCTATAGAAACACGATGATTGCCGATCGGTATTATGAAACTGGTAGTACCTACCTAGTTATATTTTTGTTTTTAGTCATTACATGTATTGATCTAGGCTAGGTGGTAGGTACTGTGTAGTCTGCTTTGTTTGCCTTTTAAGTTTATTTGCTTTATAATTACAAACTAAAGTGTGTGTGTGTGTTTTATACTTCGAGTACCTACACATCATACCAAAACTCCCAAAACCAACAATTTCAAATTATTAATGAAAATTCTAATATATGAGTCAAATTCAATAAGGATAGCCAATAACCGAAGACAAACCGCAGGACCAACTAGGGCAACCGCAAAAAAAAACAGGATGCTCACAAATGAGTGTACATGTTTGTCTTCATGTCCTGCCATAGAACACGTCCGGGCGAATTTCAATAAACCGAAACGACCATAATTTACAGTTATTATCCTCGCTGACCCCGCAAAACACCCACCGAACCAACGCAGGCGCTGTCACAAAAAAACACCCAAAAAAAGCTGGCATGACGAGAAAAAACTCAAAAGCCACAACCAAGTTCCAACCTTAACTTAAAACCATAGAGTTGAGATTCAAGTTTTAGTAAAAGCGAGTCGAGAGCGTCCGATACGAAAAAGGAGCTTTATTTCAGAAGTGAGAAAGCCTAAAGTGAATTATGGTAATGAATTCTATTTCCGACCGTTCAAAATTCAACTTTAACTCTACTGGTTAAAGTTTGGACGCGTCTGGCTGATTTTGTTGTTTTTTAAAAAAGGAACGATCTCGTTTGGCGGGCGTACCTGCGCGGGCGCAGACGAGCCTGTATTTATGGCGCCTGCGACCGTTCGGATACCGAAGCCACGTGGTATAGGGTTTCGGTTAAAACCTTGTTAGAAACGTTTGCGCCAATTATTCAATTTAGGTCGGTATGACCGGAAGATCTGATTAAAGAGGAGTGTTGCGAAGTTTTCGTGATTAAAATACAAATAAAAATAATAATAACGTTGTTTATAATCAATTTTTAACATTGAGTATTCTATTGTCCAGGTATAGTGATATAGACCGTAAGTTAAAAGGCAGAAAACTCCAAAACTTTCAAAATATTTTCTCAATCTCGAGTCTTTTTTGGGTTGGGTGGTGATGGTGAATGACGAGAAATTGTCATTTATCATGTCATGTCATGCGCATGAGTCATAAGGGAAATGGGTAGGAAACGTCTTGCGATACACTTAGCACAGTTTTTTTCTCACTCGTACCTATCGGCAAAGAGGCTCTAGACAGGATGTATGACGCTAAGGGCCGTATTAATAAACTGATCTTGACCGCGAGGCCCGTCACAAGATACGTCAAAGTAAACGCCAAACCATAGAACGCTGTCATTTTTGACGCATCTCGAGATGAGCATTGAGTTGAGATCAGTTTAGTAATACGGGTCTAAGGCCCGTATTAATAAACTGATCTCAACTCTAATGCCAGTCTCGAGATGTGTCAAAAATGACAGTGTTGTATGGTTTGGCGTTTACTTTGACGTATCTTGTGACGAGCCTCACAGTCAAGATGAGTTTATTAATACGGCCCTAAAACCCTTACAGCACAGAATGAAACGATCGTGCGAGTTAAAATTTAAAGTTACCCTTTTTGGTTTAAAAAAAACCTTAAAAACAAATAATACGACACCGATCTGTTAATTAGGAAAATACAATAAGATTCAATATCATTCTTGATGCTAAGTTCGGTCTGATAGGGTTAACGATATTCGAAAACTGTCAGAGATAACAAATACATTTTCGGAAAAAAAACTACATCATGTTAGTATTGAAAAAGAACCCGTTCTCTATAAGTACCTATGTTTTACTTATTTACAATACTTATAAATTCGAAAATGCTTCTTTGGCATCAAAACAAAGCAACGAGTTAGTGTTTTTTTTTAAATTTAAGTGGCAATACAGACAAGCACTATTTGTATCGAATTTGTAAAATGACGCGTTGAAAATTTCAGTTCTAAGTAGGTAGGTAGGTATCTTCATGATTTCCACGAATCGTCGCATTTGAGACATGACCAACGGGCGTGAACTTTCAAGCTCATTAATAAAACCAATATCGACCGAGCCTAGCATCTTCTGAGAATATGCAAAAAAGACAGGAAACTCAATCGTTTACTCATGATTAATAACCCATAACACGTTTAAAAGTAAAAAAACAAGCCAATCCATTTTGAACTATAACACGGTTAAACAAAATCTAAAATGAAAGCTCATATAATTGCGACTTATGTCCTTTTACGATGAAAGCGTGAGCTATGTCTATGCGATCTGACCAGTCTTGCTTCTCGGTCTTCCAATATGTTGGGAAGAGGGATAGAAGAATGATTGAGTGCAATGGTCGAGACTTTGGCCAATTCTGAGTAAATTATAGTCATAATTGCCTGTTAGTTTGTGATGATGTATTGGTGTATCGAATATCGGTTCAATTTGAAGTAGGTTAAAAAAAACATGGCCGACTTATTTTAAAGCGAGATAGAAATAGGGTTGCCATCCGTCCGGACTTTTAGACTCTAGTCCGTATTTTGTCTGGCTCTTTAATTGTGAGTAATAAAACTACACATTAAATGCCTACCATGCCACTGTAACTAATGGATTAATGTTTTCATTTTGTGACTAAAAAGTCCGGAGTTTTATCGAAATGAACCTTAGAAAGATACTAATCTCAGGAATCATGATATCATAAAACACTTAAAACACAAAGAAAATATATATGGCTTTAGCCAATATTTAGAGATACTTATCATTCAGCAATTAACCCTCCCTATAAAATCATTACTGTCAAGTAAATAAAAGCTATCAAAACGTTCACAATACGATAACAGGTCAAAGACGACAGGTAGGTGATTCCGTCATAATGACAGATAAGGAAAGAGGATATTTCAAGCACACTAGCATTTGCGCGTTTATGGATAAGAGGCTAAAACTCTATAAGTCTATCGACTCGGCATGTATGGAGTTGACGTATGCAGTCGACGCCATCTGTCAACAGCATTAGTCAACCCACATTTTATCGATTTTCGAAAATCGCTAATTCAGCATGATGCATCTTGACTTGATTAGTTAGGCCTTCATCGTGACAATGGCGGAAAAATAAAGTCTCCAATAAAGTACCTAACCATAATTTAGCGTACTTACTTGTATTCCCACTTTAATGCCATTGGGTTTTACAAACGTTAAAAAATAAATAATTAATGTTGCCATATACTAGCCTGACGTTAAAGATAAAGCTCTTGAAAGCTCTCGCAAAAACTTTTAAAGCTGCACGCTGCTGCCCAAATATTGTGCTTCAGATAACGTGACAAGAGATAAGTTAACCATATTGCAACTTCTACATGCTCTTACAAATCACTTTTAAATTCGTCGACGAATTTTCTACCGGCGAATGTTAGTTTATTTAAAATAAACGCTATAAAAATAACCGATTATAAGCCAACAAAGGTTATTATTAAGAAGAGCCTATTTCTTTCTAGCAGAACAGAATTTAACATGGAGTTTATGTGGCTGACCTGTAACATGACGTCTCAGTGCATATCGGATCTCTCTCTCTCTATCTAATCGCTCCGCGTAATTAGCAGTTTAAAATGCTTGTATCATCCGTATTTCTTGGCCGGTCATCCTAGAACAATTAACAACCTATTCTCGGGTTTCTGTATTTAGTAGCGAATCTATAACTTACGTTAATCCACTGGTTTAAAAAATATCATCTAAATACAATATCAAATTTTCTGATTAAAAATGGAACTTATTTGACAGCTGTCAAAATCAACACCAAAATTCAAGTATCAAAAAAAAAAGTCTAACTCGTAGCTACCCACCGTCTGGGTGCGTCCATTAGTGCACGGAACCCAGCCCGCTACAAGTGGCACAAATTGGGGGTAAGTGGCCATTTGGGGTGGAATTAAGTAATTTCACAAACAGCTCTCCAATGGTTCACCACTTGTGTTGGCAACCCTCGAAATGCTTTTTGTTTTTTAATGGCTGACATTTTTATCATGTATCGTCTCGTGGTTTACCTGTTTGCAAGTGTTTTTGCTTTTAGGGGCCGTTTTATTTGATGGATTTTTTTATTGTTAACATAATCATCACTTTTATTTTTTAAATATATGGTTCCAAGAAATTAATTAAAATTAGTGACTATTTTGAAGTCAAAACTATACCAAATAAAACCGGCCAAGTGCGAGTCGGACCCCGTACTTTTAAGGGTCCACATGCATTATAAACTTTTTTTTAACCAAAACTAACTAAATCCTAGTTCCTTGGCCAACATTGGTTCAGAACTTACAAGGATCATACATACACTCGTAAATAAATTCCATTGAACACTATCTACAGTTTGTATGGAACTGCCAGTCATGCATTCTAACGAAGGCTGCGTTTTTTGTACGAAGTTATGTAGAGGATAAGGACTCTGTTATACTGAAGGTAATATAATATTTTTTAAGTATTAGCAATATAAATAAATAAATAAATGGAAATATCAAAATTTAAGACCATTATTTTTATATCATGGTAACCCCCGCACTAAAGAAGTAAAGCTTCATCATCATCATCATCAGCCCGGGGGCGTCCACTGCTGGACAAAGGCCTCCCCCAAAGAGCGCCACAAGTCAGGGTCTTGAGCCGCTTGCATCCAGCGGCTCCCCGCGATCCTAACCAGGTCGTCAGAAGTAAAGCTTAAAAGGAATAAAAGCTAATTAAAAATACAAGAAACTTATCTTATAGTTGTATTACTTATAGACATCAATATTTCGTCTTTTAAACGCCATGGAGTTAACAGTCTCGTAAAATCTCCACTGAGTATGGACAACAGTTAAATAGTCCCTACTTATGGTATGGATTTGATGTCGAATGACACCACGGAAACCGTCTATTTTTTATAGCATGGTAAAAGCAAAAGATCGTACAGGCGATCTCTGAGGCTAAGGTATTCTGAGACATATTCTGCCGCATTTAAGAGTCAGTTAATGACAATTAAAGGTGTCATAAGCAGCCGACTGCAAACGGCAATGTCAGACTTCACTAGGTACTGCAGGCTGCAGGCCGCAGTGTACCCGCGCTCGGAATCAATTTAATAGAGATTCTAAACCAGTGGTGTCGCTTGTAGTTTGCTGTGGCAGGTTGCGGTATGCAGCCCATCTCGAAAGGTTAGCATAACCCGTTGCTTTTTCAAATTTGTGCAAGAAAAATCGTCACTGAGGCACTACTTTATCGTCATTAACTGACTCGAGTGCGGCGCTTCAGCAATTACAATCTCAAGACTGACAATCGCTTGCCAACCCTGAGGACTAAAGGCTTGGTCAAACACACGGCGCGACGCAGCGCCGCGGCCGCGCCGCGCGACCGCGGCGGCTTTAAATACATGCTAACAGTTTAGCGACGTCAAACAGACTGCGTCCCGCCGGCATCGCGCCCCGCTTCTGTCGCGCTCCGCGCCGCGCGGCCTCTTGCGTCCACGCGGCGCGAGCGCAGCGCAGCGCGGTGCGGACGCGGCGGCACGCTGCGCCGCGCTGGGTCACATCAGTCAGGAATGAGCGAGCGACGGCCCGCGCGCGAGTCACGCCCGCATCGCGCTGCGTCCGCGCCGCGTCCGCGCGCGCGATGCGGGCGTGTTGAGAGCGCGAGGCCGGCGCGATCCGCGCGCGCCCTGTTTGAACAGGCATATCGCGTCGGCATATCGCGTCGGCATCACGCGGCGCGGCCGCGGCGCTGCGTCGCGCCGTGTGTTTGACCAAGCCTTGAGACTTTTAACTGGTATAGGTATGTATGAACTGGGCCTTAGGAATCTGGGCGTGGCTTTAGGAAGCGCAAGCTAAGTATAGCTTTAATAGCATAGCAAGCGGTGTAACTGCGGTTTGACCAAACTTTATTTGTTTTGCCTCAGCGTTTGTTTTGGTCCAAATTTAAGGTTTCCTTTGATGTGTACGGTTTCTTAAGAGAATGGACGAATTATTTCCCATTGGTTTTTCGTTATTGCTCCGTGGGGCGAAAAACGAAAGGAATAAAGAGTGTTTGTTAGGGGGTTAATTGATTTGAATGAATGAGGTTTAATGTTAAATGGTTGTGTAGTTTATTGAACGGTTTCTTTTTGAAGGGATCTCATTGTAACACCACAGTTGATCGAATGTATTGTTTCGTCGCACGGTATTTTCTACTGGAACTTTATTGTTTTTAGGTTATCTTACGCGTGGATAACGTAGGTTAGGTTGAGTTAGACCTGTGGCCACAAAAAATTGTAACTCCTGCACACGTATATGTCGGTCGATGAAATGAAAATTCGCCAAAGTAAAACATTCTATGAAATTAGCTTCGGTGATTCCAGTGTTAAGCCATTTTGAACTTTAATAAGAGATCAATTTAGTCAATTTGTGGGAGATTGGCGGCTGATATTTATTTACTTATTAATGCTTTGTTATAAGCTAACCGAAAATTCTAAAAAAAATGGTAAAATTGCGTGTCACACATACCACCTAGTTCTAGATTATGGGTATATGCCTAACAATAAGAACCAACAAATACCTAACCAACTCCCTGATAAATCGTTTTCATTCTAGACCTTGTCTATTGCACCTCAGCCTGCATATAGACAGACCAAGCCGACCACGAAAACGGCCGTAGCGCATATGGACCCCATACGGTTGATACTGCCTTTTTCTCCTGAATAGTACAGAGGCCTTCGAAATTCGATCGCCAAACACTGGTACAGTCAACAGAGTTGTTTGCTCGCTACCAGTCTTGGCCACACGCGTGTTGGATAAACAACGCCTTCTTCACGAGGATTTTTGGGGTACGGTCTGCAGATTAAGCGTCTCTTAGTTTTAAATTAGTTTTTTATCGTTTGTTTTACGCATGGACTGTCAAGAACGCGTGTTTCTCGGTTACCTTAACCGGTGACTTGAATCACTTCTAAGCTAGATGTAAGCCTAAGTTGGCTGTACTACCTTTAAAGATCTTTAGAACTGTTTAAATATAACCGGTAGTTTAGAGTAAAATTGTGAAAAAGGAACGTTTTAATAACGTGTTGTTGCTTAATTCTAAAAACGATAATACAACATTCGTCTTGTGTGATGTTATTACATAATAAAACCAGGCCAAGTGTGGCCGTACCTACTGAATTTTTATGAATTTTGAAAAAAATATTTCTTGGAAAGAAAAAAACCTAAACCTAGAATTTCATAATAAAAAATCGTGAAACTCAGATTGGATCGTGATTTAAAAGTATGGAAAAGAAGTGTATACGAATATTAGCAAAAATAACTCAATTGGAATCATGTCGGCCACACTTTATCAAACATTAAATACTAACTCGCACTTCTATGTGTACATCCTGGAATCGTGCAAGTTGGTTAGGAGCCTTGGAGATCTCTTTACACAAATAGTAAACGTGAACAGGAATAACCGAAACTTAAAAAGGCTTAACTTGCCCTTTTCTAAATTAAAAATCGTGACATCCCCTCACTATATCGAACTCACCAAATCCTTAGCAGAGAACTAAAAAAAACATAATAAACAAATACTTTTATAATCTTAGTGAATTTTTCAATGAAATGTAAGCAATAATTTTAATCGTCAAATAATTTTACAAATTTAGCAGTAGGTAAATGGAATTTAATTTAATTCAAAATATATATTTGTAGAATTAGTATATAATATGTATAGTCGTCCTCTCGTATTTTGCTGTGCCCTTCCAGGGAGTATGTTTTATTTAATTTGACATGATTTGACTTGACTTTCAGTTGACGGCCAGAGCCATCTGTGGTATTTGAAAGGTGTTTCTAGTGGCGCTGCCGACGCTACCTGCGCCTGCGCCGCCGCGGGCGCTGTGTGCATCACGCATAGCTTTTATTTCCCAGTTAGCCCACTCGTTAGCCGGCGCGTCGCTAACTCGTTAGACCTCCCTCCTGATTGTTTTTATACCAGCTTATGACTAGAAGATAGGTTCACTTAAACAACTCGGTTGTGGTTCGACGCGGAATTAGTATGAGAAGCCCAAGTTGTCCGTTTAATTGTTTTAGTTGAGAGAGAAGGAGTTCGAGCAAAGTGGCAGGAAACCAAATCTACTTTACCTTAGTTTGAGATTTGTTTCAGATGATAAGGGTGTTATTATGTGAAACAACTCTGTTTTAAATTCGTTATTGAAATTTCTGGAGAATTCTCAGAAGCGGTGGTTTTTTAAACAATTTCCGTTTTTTTAAGTCAGCACAGCAGCACTTACGCCAGCATAGTAGTAACATGATTTTCATATTAAATGTAGTCAACACTAAAAGGGTTCAAGTTGAAAAGATAAATAGTCCGCCCCGTAAAGGATGCACATTATTATCTATCAGTCATACAAAAACCTTTTGAAAGTTACCTAATTGATGTAAAAACAGCATCAAAATGTTTGGTTTATCTAGATTAATAGATCTAAGCGTACAAACAGATAAACAAAAATGATCTTGTTTTTTTAGCTATTGATTAAATGAATTCTTGGTATAATTGATTTGAATTGGCATTGCTATCACATATATGATATGTCACATATAATTACTAGATATCGAGTGTACGTAGGTACATGGCACTATGATTGTGACCTTTTCTTTTCAATAAAAACGCTACGAAATACAGATAGTAAACGGAAAGATATAATATTTTGCCGTAAAGGGTCATGTGAATTTATCTTACGTATACATCATAATATAGATACTGAAGCTGAGTAAAAAGCAAAATAAATACGAGCTATTTCTACCAAATACAAAGACGTTATGTTTTGGACTACGTCTATAAGTACACCATTCTTTAAAAAAAATGCGAAATTCTAGTTCGGTCCATTTTTAATATATAAACTGTTTTTTAAACTAACGCATCATCGAATTAATTTGAATTTGAAATTTCAAACCGATATTAACTGAAAAGAAACATGGCGTCCCAACACGTCCGCCTTGTTTTCGGCCAGCACCGTAAAGTTGACATTTTTTTTCACTTATTCGATATCTGATTTACATTTCCCTCTAGTTAATAGCTCCAGACCGTGGGTGGTCTGCGAATCCAGTTATACGTTATATTCCCCACACAATAGGGAGCAGGGTAGGATTAAAAAAAGAAATTGGATGTAAAATACGAAGAATTAGATATTTGAGTCGAATAGCTAGTGGCGAGAGGGTTTTAATATATTTTAATATTCTTTTTTTAGACAGAGTTGAAATATTTGTAGATGCGATAGAAAACGACGGCAGTAGATTAGATACAGAACAGTGAATTTACAGAACGACATAACACATCTCTTGTAATCGATAATGACATAGATCGGAATTGTAATTTTGTTTCTTTAAAAATTAGGACCTTACCTTTCGGAGTTAAACCCTTTTATAAAATAGTCAGACAATTAAAAAATACCACAGCGTATCATGACAGAGTTTTATTACATATCATACATGCAGTGCCCCTAATATTACTGTGAAACATTTATGACTACGCTTAACCCTAAAAAATCGCCCCATTGTAACCCCCGAATCGCCTCATAACACCCCAACTATTAGTTAAGTATTATCCGTAACTGGCAACACTAATCGCTCATTAGCGAGTTCCGGCGTGGGGTTGCCCACTTATAAAAATAATCACCCCGAAATTCGAAATCGTTGTGGGAACGGGGTGCATCTTTTGGGCTGTCAACGCAATTTGCTTAAGCTTCTCTAATTGCGTTTTGTGCGAGAACATTGGTGTATAAAATACCATCGAATTTTCTTATCTGTTTTACCGTAGCGTTTGAAAAAAGGAACTTTTTTTATTAATACGATTGTTTATAACTCGAACTCCAATTCCATTTTCAAATTCTTCCCGCCGATTGGCCGAACACGGATTCTCGGGGATGTAATGGGTAATATTATATGGAATGGGCTTTTTTACAACTAAACCGATGCAAGAGCAGAACAGGTTTCGAATTCTTTTATGTCCGTTTTATTTCATTGTGCTTAGTTCAGGGTTTTATTTAAAATTATTCTTATTATTACAACACGATTGCTGACCTTTTGTTTTTTTCTGTCGCGGACTATTTGAGGACTTTTCTTCGAAGTGTGCTCAGAATAAAAATGTGCATATTTTACGCCCTAGAATAAAACTGCGTTTTCAGGTCCGCGCGCGAGAAGGTTATTGTCCCTTAGTCAAGGGCGTAGAGAAACAATAAGTCATAAAAGAAATTTCATGTGGCATGGTAGGAGTAATGAGTTCCCGAATACAGCCTCCGACCTAATGGACCGACCGAGGTCAAGAAAAAAAAACTATATTTTAAAAGCCAAGGCAGTCGCCGTAAAATTAAAAAGACAAATTATTGGACGTCTTCGTGGAAGCCAGCCTTTGTTATCTCACAAGTGTTTTTCAAGAGTTCTGTTTATTTTCCTACTCACTCGCGCATATAAAAACTGCATCCATTCATCTCTGTCGATCTCGTTAGCGGAGGGCGTTCTAACAGGGCGTAACAGTCGCTCCCGAGGTTACGTAATTCTGACACTTTCAGCTTTCATAACAAGGTCTGTTATTGTGTATACAAGTTCTTTTTACGGTGTACGGGACGAATCCTTTAAAGGGCGTAACTGTAACTGGTTGTGTAGCGTGTTATCGATTTATGGGAGACGGAATAAGCGTCCATTTTGTTTAATTGGCGCCCGTTCGATATCCCATTCGTTTCGACACGCTTCAAGTTTTTTGTGTACCTTTGAGTGTCTTCAACGTGAACAAGTATAGCATTAGTTTCAAGCGCTCTAAGGTTGTTTCTTCCTTGAGAGCTGCGGGTAAAATTTTAGGAACATTAACATAATCATCGTTCGTGTTTGATGGAGCAGGTGTTACGTGTATCGGTTTATTCTCGGTTTTTATAATAAAATCTCGTTATATCTCGTATGTTTATGAGATTACAGCGTCCGAATAAAGTATTGTTAATTAATCGATATGGAATTCCTAAGGTTTCGGTATCGATTTAATTTTATCGACGTCTTACGATTATTTGTAATGCATTTTAAGTTCGAGTAATTTTTTATTGGTTGTTTTTCGGTTCGGATAAAAGATTGTCGCAAACATGTGATTCACTCTGTCCTTATCGCCAAACATACTTATTTTTATACGCAATTAACAAGATATTACAAAATTAAATACAAGCAGTGGTTACGGAAAAGTATTTTTTAGCAAAAAATATTTGCATGTTTCTATCAAATAATTCTGTATTTATATTTTCATACCCCGAACTGCAGCCACAGTAAAAAATCTAGTAAGGTAAAAAATTTGATACATCAAACGTGTATGTATGTTGAAGGCATCACAACATAGACAGATTAGAGCGATCAATCTTCGTCCGCATTCGGTCGTGTTCGGTTCTCGTCGGGAAAGTCAAGGGTTTCATCAAACTTTCTCTCAATTCATAAAGAAAGGGTTAGATTGGAAGGATCTACACTAACAGTAATATTCAAGTGTTAACTTAGACGGCAACAGCTACAAACACTCGATCAAAATACTAGAAGTTTAAGCAAAAAAAGATACTCGGTTTTTTTTTTGTAATGTCCTAGTGACGGCGACCATAACTTGTATGGGATGGCACGTGTATGAGTTCGTTGCTTTAAACCTATTAATCTTACACCTGACAGTTATAACCCTCCACAAAACCGCCTAATTAAACCAACAATATACCATAAAGTAAACATAAAGGAGTAACTGGATCATATTCCGCGAGTAATTATAACAAAAACTACGGTTAACAAAAATAACGTATCTCATTAAGTGCCATGGTTATACGTTTAGTATGACATTAAGACGCCATATGGAGACGTAGGCATTCCTAGCATCGTTAACGTACTAAATTAAGAATCATAAAGCTGACATTGTTGAAGTATAAATGAGGTCAAAAGTAATTTATCAACATTACAATGAGGCACTGTTTGAAAAATGACTCTTTTATTTTAACTATTCCCACTCCGTAGCCGCACTACGTTATCGTGGTTTACAAATATTCTTTTTTTAAATTGGTTTTTTAAATATCGAATAGGGTTCGGTTCAATTAGATATAAATTATTTATGAAACGATCGTTTTGACTCAAAAGATTTGAGAATCGGATGAGGATTATGAATAATAAAAAAGTTTTAATTATATAAAAGTTTTAATTATAGAAAATATTTTGCTAAATTTAGACATTAAGAACTCCAACACTAACACGTTTATGGCTTTACACTCCATTTTACTTAGATCCCCTAACCCATTTCTAAAATAAAGCACTGACTACGGCTTGCTGGTCATTGAGATGCCTACTTTATCTTGACCTTTCTGCATGCTACTAGCGAAGACCGACGCAGCTCAAGTTTACTGGACGAGTATCCATTATAAGGCGATACTGCACTGCCTACTCAAAGCAGGGAACGACGGATCTTGTTATCTGGTGATGCATTGTTCTCCGAACGATACGTCGAGAAATAAACAAAAGATGAGCGATAGCGTTTGTTCAGCTACGTTCGCGGGAATTCTATATCGAAATATGAATTTCAATTTTGAATTGTCATTGTTCCTTTTGTGTTGGCGTTATCCTTGTTCCAAATGCGAATGTTCAGATGCTTGGTGTTGCCAGTATGCTAGAGTTTATATTCTTAATAGAAAATAGCAAGGAGAATTGCCTAGAAAATTATACTTACAGGGCTTATAATATTGCACAAAAGGACAAATAGATCAGATACCAATGTTGAGATGTCATCCTTGCAATCATGCGAAGGATTTACAAAGAAAAATTACAAAACACATATACACCGTATCAAATTTTACTCATATTACTAAATACTTAAACACCTTAAACAGTTGAATACATTAAGCGCCCGTAATCGTCATTTGTATGATTTTATGACGCAATGTGGCGTCAGAGGCCCTTAATGCGTTAATACAAGGATTGCCAGTATCACCAAACTCTATACGAAATGGCCAGTTGTAGAGCCCTGGGCGCTGAATGCGTGAAATTTTAAAAGGTAACTAAGACAACTTGAAATGATAAGCTTGGTATTCAGGTACAGATTACAACGGCTTAGTCACTGCACTAAAAAGGACGCTATGAAAAAACGCTCGTCAGGTTAACAATGTCAAGCATAGTGCACGCATACTTGCGTCCCGGTCGTAAGACCATCGGCCAGATTACTGGCATAGATGCATTCCAATTAAATCCTTAGAGTTGGCTTCATATTTGCAGTTTTGAGATGGCAAATGTATAAACTATATCGTCTTTGACCTGTTATGGTACTGTTTTTAACTCGGCCGACTGTCAACTAAATAAGAGCTATCAAATCATAGACAATACGAAAACAGGTCAAACACGATATGGTTTTTACCGCCTGGAATCTCAGCCCAGCCTGTGTTCGTTTGATTTAAGTACTGATTGATAATAATGATTTATTTCTCGGGATTCCTTTCCGGGACATTCCTTTAGATATTTATTACGAAATATATAAATAAGACTGCACAACTGTAAATCTCAATTACTTAAACTGTGCCAAACTGCTAAACGTCAATTATTGCATGGGCGTTTTTTCTCCAAAATCCTCCGCTTTTTTAACATTAAGCTACACAAAACATATAAATGCCGCAGCAACACCTCGGCGTGTAAAAGATAGACAGAAGCTAATATTTAAAGAATTTTAGATAAATGAGTATTTAGATAAAGAGCTTTGCTTGAGCTTTCGTCGGCTTATCAGGGATTTGTAGTCGCAGGCTTTGTTACGTTGGTTTTTGTTACGAAATGTCTCTAAGTCGAAAAAGCTCAGTTTAGAGTGAGTGTGTTACCGTTCAGATAAGGTAACATTTCAAAAAGTAAGCAAAGTGTTTGCAGACACTTTTTTTTTGTCAACTAAGAGAAAATCTTGGAATTCTTTTTTCAACGTGCCAGTCTGACTTATGTCAAATATTTCATACAAAATGACAGCTCAACTCCGTACATCCCAGACACACGACCATCTTCCGACTCCCGCGCATCCTGCCGGTTTATGGTCACATAAATCCAGATCGTCAATTACGGCGGAGCTATTTCAGTATGTTTAATTGCAGCGCACGCAGGGATTTTTAAGCGAGTTTGGTAAGATATTTATTTGAAACTGAGGGATAATTTTACGTCAGCAAGATTTTGAAGACGGATGTTTCGATATGGTATGTGTATTTATTAACTTTATAAAGTTACTTTTAGTTTTATATAAACGCTATTATGTCTGCAGTGGCAGTGGGCGGGACTGATGGCCGGGAGACGAGCTGTAGGTAGGCCTCCAACAAGATGGAGTGACGACCTCGTCAGGATCGCGGGACCGCGGTGGATGCGAAAAGCACAGGACCGGTCTGAGTGGAAAGCCTTGGGGGAGGCCTATGTCCAGCAGTGGACGTCTTTCGGCTGACATGATAAAACGCTATGCAACAAGTATTCAGCATAATCACTTTAGCCTTTCGTCTTCATAAGTGTGCATAAGCATGGTACAGTACAAATTTTCAATCCCACAACTATTATTGTGTTAGCTTATAATACTACACTGAAAGTTGGCATTCGTTTAAAGAGTTGCCTATAGTTATTACTGGCCAGTTTTAGAACTTATTTATATGACTTCCAGATACTACACGCCTTATGTTTCGCGTTATACCCAAAAAAACCATTCACGCAGAACGCGGAACCCTGAAAACGGCTGTAAAATAAAACGCCCCATTAAACTGCACAGTCTATTGCTAAAGACTATTTTTACTTTTTTCAAGCCAACATGTCTACGGAGTTCATTTCAGTGATTTGTATCTGTGGTTCCAATTTTAAAATTAACGTTTATAGGTATTTCTGATTTACGCTTTTATTAGCGAACGTTACCGGCCAGCGTTAAACGTTCGAAATTTAATTACAATAATGAAACAATAAACGTGTCTCGCGTTCGAACAGATAAAGTAGTTTAACGATAAATACACCTTTAATTATTTTTTTCAGTAGCGCGAGACCGAAATAACTTTTAAAACATGGCGGCGGCTACAAAAACTTCAATCAGCTCTCGTTAATCTTTATTTAGCATAATTACAGGCATTACCGGATCGCAGTAAAACGGACAATAACTAGATTCGTTAGTTTGTTTAAGAATCGAATGTTTTAAAGAATAAAATCGAATCGATTAGCGATACGTCTCAATCGTGGGTTGGGTTTATTGTCTTTGGATTTATCGGCGTCTGTTCGAATGGCTAATCGAGTAAATACTGGCTAGTCAATGGTTATAAAAAAAATGGAAATGGGACTAATTACTTGCTTTTATTGAGGTGGTTTTGTTAGCTATTTATAGATGGCGTTACCGTTCTTGGTAAATACGTTAATACATGAATGCAGATTGCAGATAGATTAGTGACGGATTAAATTTTAGATAAAGATTCGTTAAGGTTATATATTAAAATATCTAATCTCGAATAAAATGTTGTGCTGATAGGTACGTAATTGATAATGTAGGTAGTTAGATAGAAAGCTTAAAAACATCTCGTTACTTAGGACACATCCTATCTGCTATCTGACCGGAATTAAACGTCTTTTCTTATAAACATATGTCGTTCTGTATCCACAATCACTATGTCAATATTAAGGGCAATATCCTGGCTAATCCTACACGGTTGACGGGTGCGCTGATAACGGAACGATACTACTTAACACGAAAAAATAAGTCGATACTCGATAAAATATAAAAGAAAATTGTACCTTACTGTAACGTCTTAAGACAGCAAAAAAGTCATGTTGGGCGAATGTTTGGAACGCGCAGTACCAAAAGCGTTGCTATTGTATTTTTTTACACTGTGGCTCACAGGGATGTCACTGATAGCGTATCGCAAATATCGATATGACATATTGATTCGTTGATAACGAGGATACTTTCTATAGAACTGATTTTTATTAGAAGTTTTGGGTACATTTTATGGTGGCTATTAAGTAAGCTAGTTTATATTGCTACTATGTGAAGGCTACTAGATAATAATGTATTTTTATAGTTAGAATAAGTATTTACTTTATGAATGTTTTAAAATAACATAAAATTATAAATGTTATCAGCGTTATTACTACGGTGAAGTAGGTTCACTAATACTTTTTAAGTATTAGTGAACCTACTTCGGGGCGTTTTTTCACAGCAGTGGTCTCCTTTTGGGAAGCGCTACTGGTAGCTTTTGACGTGTAAATATGCCCGTGCGCCCTTACCATTTGCCAGTTACTGGACAAACTTTAGTAATATAAGCAGAATGTAATTTAGTCTACAAATATACATATTTCGTTCAAAACGATGATTATAACTCCACAAGGATTATTGGTAGTAAGTGACGCGCACGCACTCGTAACAGCTATCACCTTGAATAGTATCTTATCTTCGCGATATTACCAATGTCCTGAAAACTGAAGTAACAATATAAATATAACATTCTTAATTTATTCGTCAACCAGTTCTTCACAATCCTAAGTTAATTTAATCAAGATTTGACAACAACCGAAAGTCGGCATTTGCTTATGTCTTACGATACAACTTGATAAAAAAAAAAAAGATAAAAGATGTTTATTCAGTAATTAGGCCGCACGGGCACTTTTACACGGCGTTTTTTATAAGGCGTCAAATCACCATTACTTGTCTCTGTCACTCGTGCAATATAATATTGCCGTCGCGATCGCACTGCGACATTGACCATCGTCTTAATAGATTGTAAACTTTTACCTATAGTAACACGGCCCTCGACATTACAGGTCAATGAACGAAATTCTTCGTCCGCGCTTTAGTGAACGCGTAGCGTCTCAGACAAGAGACGAGCCTCCTCTTTTCTCGACGGCCTACAACGCATATTTGCATATCCTCTTCGAGTGTTACAGCCGTCAATGAGCGGCGGTGATTACTTTCGATCTGGTGACCAGCCAGATCGTTTGCCTAATCTTGTAAAAAAAAACTTCGCCAAACGTCAAAGTCACGGTCGAACCGTTGATTTTGACAGTGTTGGACTCATAAACACTAATGAAAATTAATTATCATTAATACAATCATCAAGAAGCTAAACAATCACAAGCAGTCTACCTACCTGACCTACTCTTGCTTTGCCAAGAAATAAATAGAACGAAAGAGACAGCACTATAGAAAACGATCCTTTATGTACTTACATTGTTTAGAGAACGTCGAAATAGCTACTCATATAAAAGTTTGTAGGTACATAATCAATAATTTATTGCAATATCATAATGTTACAGAGGTCTTGGTTAATTAATAGCATATACTATTTCAACAGTTCATTATGAACCCGTATGAGGCACTGCAGTATTAGGGAAAGGAGGACTCACTTTACAAAACTCGCCGTCGATAGAACTTGGAACGATGTAAACAAATTAGTATACTGTTTGACACATAACCTCAAATATTCACCAAGCGTGTTTTTGTTAAAAATAACGTATAATGAAGTCATTTCATCTTAAATTTAATATGAAAATAATGATCTAGCGTATAAACCATTGCAAAGACCTGTGATTATGGAGTATTCACGGTGAATTGGTTCGTTTTGTTTTGTTTACATCTTTTGCATGTTCTATTGACGGCGACTTTACCTATACCATCCTGTACATTTGAAATTCGTCATTAAGATATCCATTGAGCGAGTAACATTTTTTAATCAGTAGTTGTATAAGTTTATTTACGAATGTGTGATTAGTGAGGTAACGTATGTTCACCGGCAAATCCTGTCTTCGGCTATCCTAAAACGTAGTATTTATATCAATTATGCACGGAAATATGGTATTAACCGGGAACCAATGGCTAAACACGAATGCTCTAAACTGGCGTAACTAATGGATACGCAAAGGTGAAGCTATGCAGGCCGCACGACGCTTTAAAGCGCTGGAATTGCTGGAAAGTGCATGTGAGCTTGCTTGTGAAAAGCTCTTTTCGTAAAAATAATAATCAGGGAATAATATTCACACAAATTGACATTATCCGAAGTTAAGCTCTAGGCTATGAAAATTGTATGTAAACACTTATAACATCTGTTTGAACGTAAGGCCAGCCAGTTTTGGAGCATACCACAGGTTCTGAACTCCTGGTAATAGGATGACTGAACACCCTCATCTTAATGATTAGAATAGCTTGACGAACTGGATTCCTTAAAGGAGACTCGACTCCTGAATATATGTTCAAAGAAAGCGGAATGGACGTTTAAATTTAACGAAGAACGAGGTTAAGGATTGTCAAAAGTTTGGCATTAAAATCTAATGCGTAGTTAATTTTATAAGAACTAAGCATAAATGCAAACAGATGGACAGAAATCACGACTTTGTTTTATACGTAGAGACTCTTATACTATGTATGTGATTATGATAAACGGATCACACACAGATCGAATATCATGTTTCGGAGTACATCTGAACTTGACGCAATCACTCCTAATAGAGCATCTTCATTGCTATACAAACCTTAAAAAAATAGATCACATGTCAGATGACAAGTTCCAATATGATTGTGTGAAAGGGACAGATATAAAGTTATATATCTCTGTCCCTTTCACTGACCGGAACTTTGAAAAAATATTAAAGTTAATGTACGACCTCAAATAACTACACACAAAGAAAGCCCTGTTATGAAAGATCTAGCACTAATACATATGCATCACATCTAGACTGCCTAGATCAGCTATGCAGGCCAATGCAACAACCCACGTGCAAGCAAACAAACACCGTAGATCGCAATTAGGAAGTACGTGCATTATGCGCCCACGCACACCTATACGGCCTGAGAAATTAATAAAGGATTGGTTCAATGGTTCACTTTGAATTGTAAATAAGTGCCATGTCTAGAATTTATAATCTGTGACATCCTTGGTATATTAATACTGGAATTTGTCAGTCGTTTTCAATTGATTTTGTTAATTTTACGGAAAATACATAGCTATTAGGAATACGAGTAATAATAACCAGAATCTGACACTAAAGACTAGCCCCCTAATTCATAAAGGCACTAAGTATTCTTTATCCCTTTCTAACAAAGGTAACAGTTTATAATCTGTGAAGAAAGTTACTGAGAAACTTATAGTTTGTGTTCTAAACGACGCGATCTTTCTCTTAAAAAGGTCCAAGAAAGATTTATTACTATGCGGTCGCTCGTTAATTCTACTACAATCGAACCAGTTACAGAAAAAACTCATTGATGAATTTACTATCAGACATGACACATGACGTTAAAACTGTAATCTTAAAAATTTTAGTGAGTTGAAGTGAGAAGAAGAAAAGCGAGGGAGAGAAGAGAAGAAATTATTCATCATAATGATGATAATGACTGAACAAATGACTACTACACTTTGGTAGCCTCTTTTAAACATACTCAAACGTTTATGCATTCCACAATGTGAGTTGGCAGTTGACGCTAACTTAAGCTAATAACATAACTAACTTAATTATGGACCCTGTTGGGCACAGCAACATTAGGAGAGGGCATCAGCTCAATAATCTTACATTGTTATTTACTTACTTATTACATTTCTCATGAGGTTATAATTTTAATTAGGTCTAATTTTTCATGAACTATTTTATTAAAAATTGACGTCCCATGGCCAGAATATCAAAAACGCTCCTCCCAAATTGAGGTTAGTTAAGCCTACATGCGCGTGCGACGCTCAAAGCAGTTAATAAACATTATGGAGACGGTTTAGTAATAATTAACAGCGCGCCCAAGGCTGAATTAATAAAATCGCGACGAGAATTAATTATGACTAAATTCACGGCGGATCGCGGGAGCTGTGTTTTGTAGTGGTTTAGAGTGAAGTTGGTTGCAGACTTACAGATCAGTCAGTTACAGAAAATCGTTTACGTTAGGGTTAATTTCGTCTTGGGCCCCGAGACGAAATTTCAAACATGTAGACCTGAGGATTTTCATTCAAAAAAGATCCAAAGAAGAATAGAAAACAGTTTCACCGCCCATGACACTCATTTGTGTTTTAAATCCATACAAATAAAGACAATAGACGATGAATCAGTTGAAGTAATATTCAAGAACAATAGAAGATGAACACACTAGAAGCTACAGGGAAGCTATAATCAATAATTCCTTAACAAGAAACTATAAACCGTATGTAAAAGTGAACAATAACAGAGTGGACGCTGACCCTTATCCCTTCTCAGAACAAGAAGCAACATGGCGGACGGAAGCGGATACTGAGACAAGACCGCGTTGTTAGCTAAATATAGCGCGACGGCTGGAAGCAAACGCAATTGGACGAAAAAGTTTACTTACGAACAATCCATGAGAAAAAAATAACCAAAATTGGCAAGCTTCTGACGAACGAGTAAAAGTGACAAAAATAGGCTGGGATATAATGTATTCTAGAGAGTCTAAAAACACATTCGTTCGAGATTTCATATTGATAATATTGATAAGCTAAATCATGCTATGGTGTATTCTTTGGCACAGCGTCTTTGTACATGTAGGTATATTAGTTATTTTTTATCTCTAGGAAATGGATCCTTCCCAATGGAACAGCGACAAACGTTACTGGCAAATATTTTTTATTAATGGAAAAAGTAAATAAAAATTCCTGTAGAGGAAAAACAACATTTGTTATTACAGAAAACAATAATATTGCCGAAACCTTCCAAAGAGACGTCAAAATACAGAAAAATATCCACAAACCTACTTAAAAACATATTTTAAGTAGTAAGCAAATAAAAACGTAACCTAATTTATATTAAACAGGTAAACCAGCTTAAAAATCCAGTTCTGCACGAATCATAATCAGACAAAAAAGATCTAATGCGTTGAGTGCCATCAACTAAGAATTGTACGCAATTGCATCACATTAGTGTGTCACCGGCGCTGATTGTGTTGCAGTATCCAGTGCCAAAACCTCGATATAGGGTCAGTCATGTATGGAAACTAAACAGCCTAGGATTTAATGAGTTAATCCGGAACCTGATTGGCCAGACAATGCTTGAACAAATAGTTGTCTTACGAGATTTGTGACACTGGCATGCCTGGGCTGTGACTCACTCTCATTGTTTGACTAGCTCCCGCATTTGGATAGCTGTCATGTCTTGATTCCATGAAATCTGCTATTTGAGAACAATACTTAATGATACTGATTAGCATGAAACCAATGTTAACGATGGAAATGTCACATCTTGATAGAATAAGATCATTTCTAAGTGGTGTTGGTTGACAAACATTTTCAAATAACATCCAACAGAAAATAATACAATGAATTCCAAAGACCTTTAGTCATGCTTGACCATTTGAAATATAAATAGTTTAACAAAGGTAATAAACAAGGTTAAAAGGCCTGTCAATCTAAAACCCACAAAGCCTACGCCCAAGGCTGCTTATAAAACCTAGTCTAAGCAAGAAGTGAGGTTGCCTAAACAGGATCAGACACCGCAACGGAAATCGCCGGACCATTCACTGACCATAGCACAGCTAATGGCGAAGATAAAAAGGAGAACGATGCCGGAATCGATCCAGAAAAGGAATAAAAAGTTTAAGTGTAAGCGCGACGCGATTTAGTTAGTTGATGTTTTTACAAAATTCTGATCGTTGACTACAGAAACATGAAAGATTCATGGAAACTGAATAATTGAAATATAAGAAAATACAATTTCTATTGAGAGATATAAACTTAAAGAAATTGTTGAAAAATGTGAAGAATCAATTACCAACGCTCCTCCAACAGAATTCTAAGCACACAAAATAAGAACCAAACATAAAATCACTATTCTGAAAGCTAAGAACGCGTAAAGATTTCGACACGAACACAATTCGATTCACGTCCAAACGGAAACTTTAATCGAAAAGAAATCGAAACTGAACAGAAAAGCGCTCTTACAAAGAGCATTGTAATTGCATCACGTACGATAATCGTCGCTATTATGACATACAGGGCAGAATTACACCTAAGTATAATCCAATATTTATACGATCCGTGCGTTCCTTTACCGATCTCTACTAGTTCATCCTTGTTGCTCATGCAAGGATCTGAATCGTGGGAGAGAGACACATTTGCATTCGTTTGTTAGTCCGTAGGTGTCTCATGTTTACCTCGGCCCGAGACAGGTAAATTCGACGACAATAGCAGTGGGAGTTTGTGTTTATTATAAGAAATACCTGAACGCAGGTAGGCCCTCATTGTGAACGGACGCACCCCCTCAGATAATACAGTTTTCGGAAATACAATGAATAAGTAATTTATGTTGGAGAACACAATATTCGAACATAAATTTTAGGAAACGTACCTGTTGTTTTTTTTATTCGGAAACGTCAATCAATGTTTTGGGTGACGTTTCGCTTCGGCTGTTGTGGTTGTTTTTGTTTGCTTTACGGGCAATTTGCGATTTGGCCTAAACGTTTGATGCTTATCTTCGGCATCGGAGTGGTGAGCTAATTGAGTTGTCTCATTACGTTTTCACAGTCGAAGATGTTAATCTACGCATCGAATTGACTGTATTATGGTTGCTTACAAGCTTATGAATATTCAACTTGTTTTTAAAGAAGCCAAAAGGGGAATGTCTGTGTTAAGTTTTTTTTAAAGTGTTTCCAGTCTTTTATGTCTCATTTGATACAGGAATAAAGTTGAGTATAAAGGCATGATTAAGCTCAAACACAAATAAACATGTCAGATCATTGAGCCGTTGCTATTAAAGCAAAGCGCAAAAAAATACAACGTGGAGTAAGTAATTGTGCCACAGTTCGAAAGTGTAAAAGCACAAACGGTTCCAAAATCAAACTGATATTACAAAACAAATTTAAAGAGTACCATTAAAAAACTATCTGAACACCCATATCATTGATATAATAAGTTTGCTTTTCGAATAACAGTGGGGTATATATCCGCATTAAGCATCAGACGGGGGTTATTTTATAGGAGGCATTCGGGATTCAACATGATCCTATTGAATCATTGTAGTGGTTCAAATACCGGGAACATGCACAAATAAAGACCTACCTGGGAAGCACCTGCTATTTCTCTATGGTACGAATGGGTTCTTTTTTGGGCAGACTGTTCATAAATATTAGCGCCGCCGCGTGAATTTTCTATTCTACAACATTTATCTTCAAGTAATGTGTGATTTCAAGGAAGGCTTTGGAAATAGTGCAAGATATATTTCCACGGTGGTCTTAGTAATCACGGAGGTAAACTAATTAATGATGTGACAGTGGCACAACAAGTTCAGATAATTAACACTATTTTAGATGTTGTTAATGAAATAATTGGCGCCAGAAGTGTTAACGAGCTGCGGCGCCAATTCCTAAGACATTGGGCAACACCGCCTACCTAATGTCTTCAACAATAAATAACAAATCCAATAAAATGGATATCAAAACTTCATATTTTCACAGATTGACATTATGTCGCAAGTCGAAATTGGATTCATAGAAACAGCAACTGCGCAAGTAACTTATTTAGATAATGGAATAGTTCTGCTGGTTTGTTTTGAAATTGGAGCCGTACTTAAAAAATACTAAAGAGCATGCTAAAAGGGTTAATTTATCAGCGTCGTGACAGTTTTTTCGTATTGTAAGTTTTTATTTCCCATAATAAAATAAACTGCAATTAGCTTTGTCACGGCATTTTGAAGGAATCAGCAACAAATAACTTAGTTATGAATTCATACGTAAGAAGATTAGGTCAATCACTTACCTCACTCTCAGTCCAATCGATGAGACTAGACTTCTCCTCCAAAAGGTTCTCCGAGCTCCTCTTCTCGTCTTCCCCGTCGCCTTCGTCCTTGAACACCTTGACCTCATCAGTAGAGCCCAGGTCATCCCCGGCAGAGCTCGCCGCTGAACTGGAGTGGGCATGCGGCATCTTCACACACCCAGAGGCTCTGCGCCCATGACACTATCTATCATCCATGTCAACCCGTTCAACTTGTCCATTTGGTCACTTACGGACTAATTTAGGCAATCGTTTTGGTACTAACTAATAAAATGAGATCACAGAACGTTTGTCAGGTTGAACTTAAACTAAAGTTGAGACGCGTTTGACTTGCAGGGTTGTATCTGGAAAAGAAAAAGATTCAATTAATATTTTTGCCTTCAATATTCACAGAAAGGGCAGAAAGTCTCTTGTCACAAACAAGATCATAGAGTCTGGCCCCTATTGCAGTTTAGAGACTGGAAGAGAAAATGGAATTTTGAGTCATAACCTTCTCGAAAGCTACTAGGGGGCTTGTTGCTTGACAATATAAAACTAAGTATCAACAGTCCTGATATTCAGACACGTGTAATGGATCCAAGTGATCCAACAGAGGTTCAACAACCTTAAAATTTGAATAGAGGCGAGAGTGTACCGTCATACGATCCTGCACTCGTTACTATGTACGCTGCATTCGTCATAGTTGGTATGTCAGAGGTGTGAACGCCGGTGCATTATGAATAATGGCGGCTGTGAGTTATGCATATCAATGCACTTGGGTTGCAGAGGGTTTAGATGTGGCAGCGACTTATAGAACTTTTCTTTAAGAAGTGTAAGTGTTGAATGGACTATTCAAGAAAAGGGAAGTCAGGGAAGGTATGGGATAAAATCTCTTTTTTTTGTTTATAGTTAGATGAACGGTACCAATATTTATTTTATTGTGATTTAAATAATCGATTTCAAATTCTTCCGTATGTTTTACTTTATTTGGTTGTATACCAAAGTTAACGAAAGTTTCTTGGAGTATAGTTATCTTTCTCTTTTTTATGGCATAGAAAAGGCAAACGAGCACACAGGCCACCTGATGGTAAGTGCAAGACACAAGACTGCAAGTTTAAGACTGCAAATGCGTTGCCAACCCTGAAGACTAAGCTGGATGGCTATGCTAGTCATTACACCGGCCGTCTTATCCCCAAACCGGAACACAACACTGCGAACACTGCTGTTGGCGGTAGGTTAATGGATAAGATGGTGGTAGCGATCCGGACAGACCCTGCACAAGGTCCTACCACCCGCAAACGCCGGTATTGTCGGTATTTCTTTTAGCAGATGAAGAAATCTGTCCTTCCTACACTTTCTTTACATATCTACACTTAAGTTGATATGATTATTAAAAGATAATTTCGAAAATTAGAAGAAGTTTTTCATTACTTTTTACTTAAGTCTGTCTTCATACTCTCCATATCAATTCTATTCCGATGGAGCTCTTCAAATCGTTCAGACAGATAGCTATTAGCGTCGCTAAGGCCTAGTCTATCATATCGCATGCACGATATATCGTGTGGCATCATTTCGAACGGTACTACATGCATAACCAGACTGGCATGTTGGCAATATCTTGATCTAATACACCATCTTTTTCAGAAAGTTTTTTTTAACTAGTGGTAAATGCATTACAATCAGAGACCCTTTTCCCATTTCTAACTGTTTATGTTGTAATTTGGTATGGAGATAGTTTGAGTTTCGAAAAGGACATAAGACACTTTTAATCCCAAAATAAATTGATACCAAGGGGATACATATTTATTTATTTATTTTATTTTAAAAAAGTTTTGTAAGTAGGCCCTGTAGGCACTTTTACAAGTCTGAGTCTACCAGCGCTTCCAAAGAGACCACTGTTGAGAAGAAGCGCCGCAAGAAACTCAACAGTAAGCCTTTTTTTGAAATAAATCACTTATTACAATACTAAACTTAAGCTAAACAATTTAAATGTCACAGGGATGTACAGGTCCCAGTAGTAATAATAATAATAAGGATCCGCGGACGGAATCGCGGGTAAAAGCCAGCGTAGCTAAATTACCAATATTATTAATGAGATACCAATGATAGAATTTAGTTTGTTTGTGTGCCCAAAGACGGGTATAAGGTACTTTTAATGTAAAAAATGAAACAGTATATTAGGAAATGGCGAAATACTCCTGCGCGGAGTGTGGCGGTAAATAGTTAGTGGTTCATAAGGAAATAGAAGGGAGAACGGACAGTGGCCTCCCGGGGCCCCGACAAGACGGTTTCAGCGAACTTTATCGTTGTAGAAAAATGTATAGGACTGACATAAGCTGCCGGAGCGTCAAACGCTCATGACAATTCAATACATTACGCCTTGCGAGTACCTACTAGTATGCATCTTGTTGGGGCCCACCAGGTGGCTATGACAAGATGTTTCGTTTTTAAACCAAACGAATAGAAACGCCAGTTATCAAAATGCATCTTGGCAGGGGCTCCAGATCAGTCAACATTTTCGTCGATCACTTGAATAAAATTGTGCCATTGTGGCGAGACCATTCTAACTTCATCATCCTTTTCTCTCAATCAGGTCACGACTAAGGAGCGAACGGGACGGCACATTAGGTACTTCTAAAGTTTGCAATTCAGTTCCAAAGTTAGTGCTTCTAATAAACAGCCTAGGTGTTCTGGGTAGGGTCAGTCGTAAAGATGGTGGCACCAAAGTGGGTGTGTTTACGCTTGCATTTCAGCGCGGCTCGTAATGCAGTGCGAGATGGAAATAAATAGGTGCGGTTGTAGGTTTGTAATTTTATTATTTTCGTTGGTCATCATCAATGGGGTGTAAATAATGTTTAATATCCGGTTTAGGTGTAATAATAATAGAATAGAATTTGTAAGTTTCACGACAAAAGTAGGCCTACTTTATGCCCGCGAATTCGTTCGCGTGGGTAGACTGTCTCATATGGGAACAATGTTTTTCTCATGATAAAACGTAGTTGGTATAAAGCTATTCAAAGTTTCGAATAAATCCATGCAGCCTTAACAGCACGAAACTGTGAAGTGTGAACTCACATCGCATTTATAGCGTGATACGACTAATATTATAGGTAAACTAACTAGCTGCCCGCCAGCGGCTTCGCCCCGCTGCAAATTTCCGACATACAAACCTTGTTCTGACATTAACGAACACAAAAAAAAATGTTAATGTTAATTGAGAATGCGCGCCCTAAATGTTTTTTGTACGCTCTGACGGGACTACTTAAACTCGCCGGTTAACATTTAGTGCGTCGGGTTGAGAAGCGATAGGCTTAGAGAAGATGGCTGTATTGTTGCACATAAGTTATCCGTTATAAACATGTTTTTTTTTTTTACTTATTTCAGTTAACTTTTCATTACCCTCGGTGTATGGGGACACATTTTTAAAGGAGTTGTTAACAAGCCTAACTTTCTGTGCGTAGACCGTTTAAGAGGTTTCCTTTTCAGGGATTTACACAAAAGGACTTTTTCTTTGAATGTTATTGTTCTTTTATACTTAATAACGTTTTGAAGCATTGGCTTAGCCACGTGTAAAAACAAAAGTAAAAAAGTTTCTGACAAGAAAAATCATTTTGTTGCCGACTGTACTTTTTTAGCAAGGTTACCTGCTTACTGAGACCAAATTAATGAGTCCTAACACGATTTGCGCTGTTTTGTCGACAGTAGAGTCGACGGTTAGTTCTATGTTTTCAAGTATCGTTTGCTGACTCTTTCTCCCATCTGGTTAAAAATGTTGAATAAGAAGGACGGTGAATCTCTAACTTCGAAGAATAGTAATATGTGCTGACCCTACCTTCTGATACCGAATACTTTTGCGATTTAATTAACCTTTCTAGCACTAAAGTGTATCTTATATTGATATTGAAAGTGCGTTTTTATAGTTCGCAATTCCATTAAAAAACGAAAAGCCAATTTCACTACCACAGCGAAACAATAAAAAGTTAGTACACAGAAAATCGAAAACGCGAAACATTTGCAAATAGAATAGGGTTGGTCGAGGCGAAACGGACACATATTATTTGACGTAAACATATAAATTTTATACGTATACGTACTGTTTAAATATAAAACTCGATACAGTAGTCAGCGATTAGCCAAATCTTAAAAATAAAAAAAACCGACTATCACTCTATATAGAATAGACCTTAGGAACATTATTTTATATTCTTCTTGCAAGTAAATTAAAGCAAACGTCATTCTAATTCATTTATCTGTCTTTCTTTAATAATAAGAAAAACAAACATCTTCATAAGATCGAACATAAGAAGTGTCATAAGTGTCATTGTGTACCTACTTACGGAGTTTTTGTCACTTTTCTTTATACCCTGTTCAGACTTACTTGTCTTATAATGGTAAACCACTTTCTAACCTCAAAATGAAACTTTTTGGCTAAAACAGCTCTTTTATCGTAAATTAAGTAAACTGAGTAAACATTTTGGACATCACTTGGCCAATATTGGCCGTGAATAATTAAAAATAGCTGTTTCATACAAAAATGTTGCACTTTGAGGATAGAAAGTGGTTTACTACTTAAGACAAGTAAGTCTGAACAGTCTTTACACAATTTTATGCGACGATTCTTTACATCTTACAAATAAGTTTATAAAGTAGAAAATATTTTTTGATAGTAGATCCAAAACATACCAAACCTACACGCAGGGCAGACTTTACACAAAATCACTACTAAAATCAAAAATTAAATTTAAATACGATTTGCCTCGGTCTACCCTAGCAAGTAGTAAACTGTAGCATAAACTTCAAATATCTCCCGGCAGTAATGGGATCCTGTTAGGTATCGTTTTACGGCCCTCTTTACGAGGACGTTATGTGCGAACGTTTATGTGCATTGTCTGTATATGTAAGGTATGTAGCTTGGCGTGTTTTAATGCATTGTATGGTCACACGTGTGTGAGGTTAAATAACATAAATATTTTTAGAAACAATGTATTTTTTATTTTTCATGAAGAATAAAATCATTTCAAGAGTTTATTTCTAAAAGAGAGCGAAAAATTTACGCTGATACGGACATTGGCATTTTTAAAGCATCAAATAATTTTAATTTCAGCATTTTTAACTACGTAATGGGTCAAAATAAAACTTTTTATACCTGCTTTTCTCCATTTTTATCATAGGTAAAAGAAAACCAAATTTTAATGCTAAATGAATACCAAAGGTGTCCACGGTATTAGTAGGTAGGTATCAATCAGTCCGTAGTTTTTTTTCTGGTAAAGTTGTAGCAAATTATTCATTTAAGTGACACTCTCAAAAAAATCCGTAAGCGAACCAATCCAATATTAGAAACCATTGTATGCACTAAAGAGGACACGACACGTGTCATTTTTTACCTAAAATTCGTCACATTTTTCTTAATTTCATGATCTATTTTCAACCATAATGCTTCAAAATAAGGTTCTCAGAAATAAATTTACTCCCTACCCGGTAGCACATGTAAGGGTATCATGTTACGGGTCACGTTCGAATGAAGAATTGAAAAAAGAAGTAACGACACGTGTCGATGTGCGACATTGAGTCTTAATTATAATAATAACAAGGTATATAATTGTAATACTTTAGTGTCTGATAGGACGTTTAAAACGTTAAGAGTTTACTGCTGAGTGAAACTTGCTTGGGACGCTTAAATTTTAACTTAAGTAATGCATGTTTTTGTCTATCTTGCTTTCATATGCTTTTCTTTTAATTTTGCTGAGGTAAGGAGAGGTGCATTTTGAAACAGGCCTAATATTAAATAAAAATATTGTGATGGCTGTGATTCTTTGTGACTGCGAAGCATATTTTACTAAGTAGGTATGTGATTTATTTTTAGAATAATATGGACTGGAAAATTGAAAAATTTGTGTGATCTACTCATAAAACACTTTTAATGATGTTGTAATTGTTTTTTATTCATATGTTTACTTTGATTAAATTAAATACACATTTACATAAAATATAAGAAAACCGTTATTTTGAAATATGCTAATTTCTCGCATATAATTGTCTCGATTCAATAACCGTCAGGTATTGTATATCAAATAGACCTTACAGTTTTTAATAAACGGGGAAAAACTAGTGAGGCGTAGATTTATGAGATAATGGCTTTTTTTGTGCAATATGAACGGCAAATTTAATTTAATGCTGAGGTATAGAATTAATTGCAATTTGTAGAAATGATTAAATAAAAAACTAGTAAAACCGATGGACGATATTGATAACCGACACGATAATTATTTTTCTTTCTTTCTTTCTAAAAATAATTAATTAAGTTATCAATTATTATTACAGTTAGAAATAGAGAGCTTTTATTCTGCTAAAAACTACGATGCAGTTTGGCAGATACTCAATCTTTCGTAAAATAATTGTGTATATTGATTTAAACAAACAGAACTAAAAAAATTAATGAAATTAAAAATATTTGAAATGCGTTTCATGTCTCTATATTATACCTAATTATTTCTTATTATTAATGCTTGTTACAAATAATTATGGTCGGGGACAGTATTATCAATGGACAAAATAATAAGCACCTGCTGCTTGCAAACAATGCAAAAACCTATGTTTGTACGTGGGTAAGTAAGTATGAATGCGTAATAATTGTAAAGATGATTCAATTGTTGGAATTAGCCTTCGTCATGGTTCGAATCGTATAGCGGAGTACCGTCAGAGAAAACATTCATAATAATCATAATATAGTTGGTAAAATTTATATAAATGTGTAAATGTGTTCAGTGGTGGTAGGACTTTGTGCAGGGTCCGTCCGGATCGCTACCACCATCTTATCCATTAACCCACCGCCAAGCAGCAGTGTTCGCATTTCTGTGCCGGTGTGAGGATGAAGCGCAATTCACTCAGCGGGCGGGAGCATGGCGGGAGCGGGGCAAGGCTAGCACAAGTTGCCCGCGACTAGGTTGTCGCTCGGATCTCTCTTTCTATCTAGTCTGTAACGACAGAGACGCACTGAGCGACAAGCGAGAAAATACAACTTGTGCTACAAGTGCCTATGGCGGGTGATAGGACTGATAGGCATTCTCATAGAGGGCGGTATAAATTCTACTCTCTAAGCTCGCCATTACCGTCCGATCCTGCGATCACCAGCGCGGCGCCCGACCCGCTCCCGCCCGCTGTGTGAATTGCGCTTTTGACAACCGGTGAAATTACTAGCATAGAGGCATTCCATCTCAGTCTTCAGGGTTGGCCACGCATTTAAAGTCTTAGGATTGTAGTCTTCAGATTTCAAATGTCTATGGATCTCGGGTCCCACTTACCATCAGGTGGCCTGAATGCTCGCGTGCCTTCGCATTGCCATAAAAAAACTTTAATACAGTCTACCAATTTCGCGTATTTTACGCAACAAATAGCATTATATATAAAATATATATATTAAAAAAACACACGAAACCAAATAAAAACCTAATAAAAAACAGAATTAAATATTACGCTTTCAACGAACTAAAAAACTAATACCTGAAACAGTTAACAGAATTTAGATACCTACAATTAATAACTAGCCAGTCAATATTTAAAAATGGAATAACATGCCATATTTCAAAATCAAATTTCGAACAACGATAAAACGTCGTTCCGAATTAAACCATAAGGCCATTTCTGCCCAGCCAGTACGTAACGTCCGCAAAAACCGCCTACCGCACCGCCTCTAATCGCTCCATTGGTGGTCCGACTCGGGCCAGAACTAAACACCGTCACTGTTCAAGTAGCTTAATCACTTGCTAATTATCATATTAACATCGACCGTAATACGACGTAACAAGAGCGTGGTAGGTGTAGCAACTGGATTTTTTATTGTAGATTCTAAGAAAACTGATCTAGTTTTACTAAAGTTGGATAGATGCAAGAAACAGTTGATATTGACTTTAATTAGAATTTACTATATAAAGGTCCCTTTAATAATCCTAGTAATTGGTACTAACATGTGTTTGCATTTTGTTAGTTTTATTTTTGAGGTGTCTTGAATTTAAGGAGCTAGGAATGAGCTCTAGGCTGGTACTAGACAATATTTATAGACATGAATTAATACGTATTTCAATAAATATTTTTAAGCGCGTAACTTTGGTGTTTTTCGTTATTTCGGACGAAATACAAATAGATAGGTGGGTGATTATTCGGCGTTTTAACCGCTGTCATTATTGTCTTCGCATATTATTCAAGATAAACTTTTTAATTGTCTTATGATTTTAAATGGAATTAATACTACCTACCCCCGGGTCCGTTGACATCAAAAGTTGCTGGTAATTATCATTGTTTTCGTCAATATATTGAAGACAACAATGACGGCGGTTGAAACGCCCGAATATTCACCCAGGTATACTATCACATTATCCGGGACCAAACGTATTCTTTGTCCTTTTAATGGGTCTAAACTGTCTAAAATTATCTTTAACCAATCAGATCTTCATTCAAAATCGGTTCAGACGTTTAACTTTGAAAGCCAAACAACGGAAAGTTCGTAATAGACTAATTTTCGCATTTATAATATTTAATTAACCTGAAAGGAATAAAAATGCCGTGGCGATTAGTTTTGGGTCAGTTTTTTAAACCGAACGGTCTGTTCCGCCTTTTTTTGCCGACCGTTATTCTAACATTCAGGTAATGAACGCTTGTTTTTTTTTTGCCAAAATTCCTTAAGTTTGTTAATGTTGCAGACGAACTATTAGAAATATGGTGTTTGTTTAGGAAATAACTTTAATAAAAAGTGTCAAGAACTTGAAATTATTATATAAAAATACTCCAATTTTTAAAGGTTCCATACCCAAAGGGTCCAACAGGACCCTATTACAAAGCCTCTGCTGTCCGTCCGTCTGTCCGTCTGTCACCAGGCAGTTGAAATTTGCACAGTGTCTATCTAAACGTGATATATACGGAAGCTCGAAATTTCGTAAAGCGTCAAATTTACCAAACATTCGGTGATACGATAATGCTAAACCGCGTAACAAACACATTGAATAAGGAGCAAAATGCACCTTACTCATTATTATTAAAGTGCATTTTTCTGCTTATTAAATTTGTGAGATACGTAGTTGAAAACACGATAGTAAAACACCTAATTACTAACCAGTTACTGACACCTAGTGATTGATGAATTATCGTCTCTATTGCCTTATGTTAAAGTTGACGGGGCCAATAAGTGGTAGGTGGCCAACAATAGGGCAGTTCACTCTACAACTGTATGTAAAGTTATTGGTATAGGAAACGGCAAGCCTTGTTAACCTTTTAACCCGAAAGTGCACAATTTCAATCATTCTCTAACTATTTCTCCGTTCACAACCGCTGACACGCATAGGGTGTTCACATCACATAAAATTACAAGTTGACGGCATCGAATCTTTTAATAACATAACTAGGTAATCAAACAAGTTATAATAGTGCAAACCGCTATAAATCGGTCGCACCAGACCCTGCCAATTCACACCACATTTGTTAGAAGCCTATTTAAGACCAGTAGCTTCAATTATGGACCTCACATCACCCTGTACCACGAGACTTGGTTGAAAAACAATGGGCCCAAGCTAACTTGCGATTTTGAACTTAATAATCATAATGGTTAGGTTTAAGATGGTGGAAACGTTACGACAGATGCTAAAATGACTGTTACCAAGAGCTTTTAACTTTTAACAATATAATTTATAAGTCATTAAAGACCATAAAAATCTTACCATTAAAGGATACCTACGTAAATAATATTTAGACAATCAAACACGCTGTACAGGAATTTCATTCGATTTTTTCTAAAAATGCCAACTAATACCTACCTTGATTTCATGTAATACAGGTGACATCTTTTGCGATCCACCTCAAACAATACTATAAATAGATGTACTACGAACAAAAGAAATAAACGCTTTCGTGTAGTTGCGTTCAATCAAACCTAATGTAATATCAAATTATCTATACGGACATGACATGCTACACTACAACTATTTTTTTAATAATCTTTATGGCCTGGGTACTGGCGCTTTAAGCCAACACGACACAACAAGAGAAGTTTTTATCTTTACAAGTAACCAGCAACACCAAAACACCGAGCTTCGTCTTAGTACCGGCCAGAAACCGGTTGAGGATGGTCATGAAATGCCTCCCGAGCCAAGCAATTACGAGCCTTAGATCGTTGTAAGACCATACATGATGTGTGTCTTTTAGTTCTGGTGTATGCTCGAGCTTGTTGGTGAAACGATTATTATAACGATCAGCGCCGAGAACTCGTTTCGGGGTCCAATTTGTGCCTTAACTAGAGAATTGGGCAGCGAAGGTGTTATTGGATATTCGGCGTTGGAATTTCGAGGGTTGTCTGCGCCCGCGCTGGTCTAGTAAGCTTCTGAGAAGCTACCGGATTGACGGCGTCCGTTGCGAAAAGGCGTATGCGCATTGAATTCATACTCATATGTTTCTTTATTCGTTTTTGATTTTGTTTACTAAGGAAACAAATAAGGTGTGTTCTGCATTGAAAATATTTTATCGACTGAATTATTTCAAGATGGGTTTAGTTTATGTGTTGAAATTCAAATGACAGAGCATTTTTATAGAGCTGAATCTGATTGTAAATGCTGGAATGTTTTATATTGTTAACTCAGCCGCTAAGCATTGATTTTATCTATGTTTTTTTGTTAAGTCCTGGTGATGTAATGTTTTTGACTATCCTGCGTCATTCCTTTTGTAATTACTAGTCATTGCTTGCGAAGGCTTGAGTTATCAAATAATCAGTTCTGAATCACATTTCACAGTGCCATCCACCGTAGAACCTTGTAATAATGACAGCGTCAAGTCACGAGGTAGTAATTACATAGGTTGGTTTTATGCGACCAGGTTCTATGGTGGTTCATCAATTAAAGTCCGTGACCGTACCTAACTAGCCTTTTTCGAGCAGTGTTGCTGGCTTGGTTTCATTGGTCGATGCTTTTCGTGATACATCGCTTCGCTGCAATAGCTCCCGGCTCAACAACCTTAAATCAACTGGTCGATGGATTGCTTCAAGCAACACAAGGACAAGCATGCAAGTTATGGACCGATAAAACTTGGCCTTGGTTGGTTGGTATGGTTTATACCAAAGAAACAAAAAAAATGTCTGAGAATGATAGCGTCCTAGATTTATATTCAAGTGCAGCAGAGCTATCGTCGGGGTTTCACTGCGTGATAGAATCAGAAATGATGATATCCGCAGTAGAACTAAGGTTACCGACATAGCCCGAAGAATAGCTAAACTGCAGTGGCAGTGGGCGGGGCACATTGCTCGCAGGACTGATGGCCGATGGGGCAGAAGGTTCTGGAGTGGCGTCCAACAAGATGGAGTGACGACCTCGTAAGGATCGCGGGAGCGCGGTGGATGCGAAAAGCACAAGACCGGTCTGAGTGGACAGCCTACCTAGAGTGGAGACCTATGTCCAGCAGTGGACGTCTAACGGCTGACATGGTGATGATGATGATGCAGAAAGCTATGAAATATCTAGCTGTAAGGCAGAATTTCATCCAAATTTGCATTTTTGTGGTTTGTTTATACGTCGATGAACGCCAAATAAACCTTTTTCGCGTATATACTGCTTTCAGCTTGTTTCATTCTACTAATAAAATAAAATACAAACAGGATTTTAAATACCAGGCGTTTATTAATCATTAGGTAACGCTGGTTACGTATAAAATGTTAAGTGCCTACTAGGCTAACGAATCATATTACAAAAATATTATATATTAGTTTTGCCGTTTTACTAAGATTTCCCAGAATGTCATTTGCATGAATAAGGTTTAAACGATATTATCATATTAAACATGCTTATCGAAGGAGCTTTTTTTTTCTTGGAATTGTTGTAATCCGAAATGTTACTGCTACTTAAATTTCTTATACTTTGCTTTATAATTCACATAAGTATTAAAAATAGTGACTGGATTCTCTCTTCACAATTTACGTTTTTAAAATTTATGGACATGAAGTAATCTGTGACTTATTGTTAGTCATGTTTCCTTTTTATTTTTGGCCAGTACTTGGCCAATTTGAAGAGTATAACTAAATCTATGACTAATAGTTTTAGTAGAGAAAATGAAGAAGTATTCCTAATTATAATTTATCGCTTTTAGTGGTACAATTAATAGAATGGTCCAACATATATAATGAAAATATTAACTTATTAAGTATTAAAATAAATTGGCTTCTATTATATTCTTTTGGGTTGCATTAAGTATATTTTTTCTGCATAAATAATCGACAATTCATCACTTTATTTTTGTTGACAAGTTGACACAAGTATACTGTCGACTCTAGGACTCATTTGACTTGGCCATGTTTTTAAATGCGCTGCAAGTCGCGCCTGCGCGCTAATTACCCTCTTCGAGCCATAATCGACAATTCCGATGCGCCATGTGACACATCAGACGCCATTGTTAATTGATCCGTCTTTCTCTCTTGCTTTAGTTAGCATAGCATATTTTCCGTTGTTGCTACTTGGTGAAAATCCAGGTCTATCAAATATGTTTGGCTTAAAAGGCTGGAATCCAGAGCCGTTGATTGCCAAAAAAAGAAGCAGCTTTTTTGTTATAAAGGGTGTTTTTTTGTGTTCCAGGTTGTAAGTTTTAGTCGAATGTGGCAAAGCAAATAGGAGTGTCGATAAATTTTATTAATCATCATCCTTTCCGCAATGATAAAAAAGCATTATTTCAGTATGTATAAATAAAATGATATTTCTGTATCAGCCAAACACACCTACTTGACGCGGAGAACCACTATTTAAATGTGACTTAAACGTGTCCAAAGGCAAACAAAGTTCAGGACCCATCTTTTTTGGTCAAACAAGTTCCCAGATCCCAAACGATGTGTCATCACTTTTAGAATATTTATTTAAATTCCAATGACAAAAGTACGAACTTTCGAAAGGACAACTCACGCCCTTGCAAAAAAAAGTTGGCTCGGGTTTTGCACCTTATCTTTTCGTGTTAATCTCCGAAACGTTACCCGAATTAGAGCCTTACGTCTTTAATATTAAGAACTGTGGTACATTTGTCTGGATATTCTTTAAGTTTGCGTTTTTTCTTGGTATGTTTTTGGATTCTACATTCGCCTGTTTCCTAGGAAACCCTAATTACGCCGAGTTGATATATAGTTTTACGCATGAAGTGATACAAAATCGTCTAATTAACATGACTAATTCAACTGAAATAACTTTCAATGAACTGTCAAACCATTTCCTTTGCGCTCAGATAGTATTAAAATACAAATTCTACATAAGCATAGTTATTATTAGTTTACCAATAAAGGACACCCCTTATATTTAAAACAATAGTTACTAGTTTACCAACGAGGGACACCCTTTATATTTAAAACAATAGAACATCAGTCGTATCCTGTCTTTAAAGGTTACTGTATTCATTAAAAATCAGTAATTAGGGACTCATTCCAGCAACTTGCTTTAGAATAGTGTAAACTACACCATCTGTTCCTATCCAGTGGAATTAACTTATTTGATCCTTTCAGTTCCTCCTTTCCTTCACTGGAAGAGTGTGATCGGATGTAACATATTTTTTTTATATATTATATACTCTATGATGAATTGATGCTAATGGAAGGGGACACGCCCGGACGGAGCAGGCGTGCATTAAATAGATATATCTAACTATATATAAGGTAATAGGTAACACCGATGTCGAGTACTTATCCATAACACTAGTCTAAGGCTTGGTTTTGGACTAGGTCAACCGGTGTAAGTTTTTTTTCGGTGTAAGGTAATTTAGTTTTATTTTAGACACATAATTATACTCATAATTATCTTTAATCAGTCATGATTATTGAAATTATCTCCTTACAATTCGGACATCCATAGACACATTTTATTCAAGAACGCGCTCGTTACAAATTTAAAAAACGAACACCTTGCACAAATTGATTTTCGAACTGGCTGGTTTTATAATGGAACAAGAATACCAACATTACAGCGTCATAATCATAAACGGTAAACACGTTCCTACTAGGCATAAAGGCCGTATGCCTGGCAATGTAAAGAAGTAGGTTTTAGTCTACGGTTAAATTTGATAGATCATAGATCCCAGAACGAGAATGATTTATCTTTATACCTACCTACGCATTGAAGAAACAAGCTAGACTTACTGTGATGTATGTATGGCGAGCCTTAAGGATACAGTGGCTCTGCCTGTCTTAATGTGTGATATTCAATGCTCAGCTAGGCCAAGGATTAAGAACTTCCATCTGAATTCTGGGGTCCTAGTGAAAAAGGATATAACTCTACTGAGGATGAAGTGAAAAAGGGTTTAAGTCTAATACAGGGTGTTAGGCAGAAGGTTGGACAAACTTCAGGGACTAACTCTGAGGTTCATACTCATCAACTTTTATTATGGGACCAACATCCAAATAGCGAAAAAAAAAACACCTGTTCCATACATTTCGGCTGTTTAGATCTCAAAGTTTGTTTGGAAAAGCTGTTTTTTTTTCGCAATTTTGGATGTTGGTCCCATAATAAAAGTTGATGAGTATGACCTACAGAGTTAGTCCCTGAAGTTTGTCCAACCTTCTGCCTAACACCCTGTACACATTAACTGCCAAGAACCCTACCGGTGAGTCCATTTTGTATGAAAATCAGAGCTCTTGGCAGTGAATGTGTTAATACCCATTTTTAGTACAAGTTAAGTCGACATATACCCTTTTTCACTTGGACCTCAGAATTATAAATAAATCAATAAATAAGGCCGTAGACTCCGCATTGTCGCTCATACGTGCCCAGTTCATGGGCCAGGTGTGACGTGGGTCGACTCGACGCGCAAACGTAAAAACCTAAAACGGCAGATCTAGTTTATTTAATAACCTTCTACCTTCTTTATATGCTGCGTACGCACCTCGCAACATGCATTAGCATTCTCGAGTCTCGCGCAAGTTCTCAGAGTTTATTGCTCGAGTAGGTTTAGTACTGGACCAAGAACTAAACGACGTGTGGAGTACGCTTAATAAGAGGTCTCGTCTTTTACGATGGCCAGTACTTTTTAATTTCTTTTAGTTTTTACTGCTATGGGCACGTCCTGTGCTATTTAAGGACTTGATATCGAGGTACTTACATAAAATAAAAGGCTTGCGTCACAAACAGAGCCTCTATTCTACCCGGTTAAACCATGTTGCCTTTGACGTGTTATGGTTAGTGATGTGCCGTTCCCGGGAATATTCCCTAGGTGGGAAAATTTCCGGGAATATTCTCAGGAATATTCCCACACAAAGGGAACATAGGGAAATTTTGAAAGTGTATAGGTTCACATATTGTGTGATAAAAGATTATATCAAAACGTTATTCATTGAACTATTTACCGAGTCATTGAATGGTGTAACTCACTTGCGAAAGTAAATTCCCAATGTTCCCGGGAACATTCCCAATATTTCCTGGGTATATTCCCAATGTTCTCAGGAATATTCCCATAATTGCTAGGAAAGTTGAATAAATATTTTTTTGCAAAGTATTTTTTATTAGCAATAACTATACAAATCAATACAGTTTCATTAAAAATCACAGTAAATCATGTACTTTGGTTTTTGCAGTACTTATTACGACATAAATACTAGGACGAAACTGACAATTTTTTATGCATTCGTACAGCACCGTTAAAAAAAAGACTATGATAAAAAAAACACGAGGTTTTTAGCAAAAATCATTTAATTCTGCTTAGTTAATAATGAAGTCATTATTAACTAAGTTTAATAAAAAAATAATTTGTCCAATCTGCATTGCAATATTTCCCTGTTTTGGGAATATTCCTGGAAATAAAGGAATATTCCCGGGAATATTCCCCATAGGATAATTTCCATTCTCGGGAATATTCCCACGACACATCACTAGTTATGGTATTGTTTGAAAGTCGGCCGCCATGTCTGTCAAATCAAGTAAATACCAAAGAACAATCAACACGTTGAATCTCGATTCAATTTATAATAAGGAAGCTTTGTCTTCACTTGCGGTATTAAAAAAAAAACTGATAGGGCCGTAAAAAGGACCCTGTATTTTTTATCTACCAATATTTCCCTTGGCAAGCAAGTCATCGGATTTCTTAATGCTTCTCAAACATAAAGTCTGATGCGCGAGTTTTGTTTAAAGGTAGGTAGATATTTAATCGAAAAGATTTTATAAGGAAACAGAAACAAGCTTAATTAATGTAATATTACATGAACTTATACAATTACAATCCGCTTTATCGCTTAGTGTGTTTAATAAGGCATTATCGCGTAGGGACCTAAGTAGGTACATATAATTATAAACAACGTTTACGCCCCGACAAGGAAATTACATTTCAAATTGGCAATAAAGTAAAAATAAAGGTGATTAGGGCCTATATGTACTCGAGAGGCGTAGCGTTGTGATTATTTGAATTATTCATACGAGATAAAGGTGAAATAAAACGATTGTTTTGTTCTCCGAACCAAGTTTCTTGAGACCATTCGAATGATGGTTTTTTTTTTCGAATTTTTACATTGAATGTCTTTGTGGTGTTTTATCTACCTAAGGTACCTTAATAAAATAGATGTTTACCCCGATATTGATTTATTCAAATTTCATTTTAGGACATTATCCTAGGTTGGGGTTAGGTATTTAGTTTTTTTTTAAAGATAGTTTATGTAAAGTTATATTTACCTACCTACGGAATTGAGTTTGGTCAGTCATAGACAATGGCCACCTAGGCACAGAATAAGTAATATGGCCTAGGTAGGTATATAACCTACGGAAAATAGGTAGGGTCATCCTAGATACCTATTTACATATTGAAAAGGTAGGCACTTACCTATTTTTTATGCCTGTCATAGGGATTATACCTACCTACCTAATATATAATTAAACAGGTAGCTTTTCTACTGCACATGAATTAAGGTACCTACTAGATAAAACAAACATTTGAAAATGGAACGGCTGGCGGAAATTTAAAGGTAGGTAGAGGTACCTAGGTGTTTCACCGTGAAACGCTCGTTGTAGGTATTTGAAATACGAAAAACTCGATTTTCGAACTGGCCACTCGTGACCCCGCCGTCGCGTTTTACTGCGCGCCGTAAAAAAAGAAAAAGAATATTTAAACCTTTTTTTACAGGTTATAAATAATATTTCTTTTTGCTCGCGCCACGGTCACAGTTTTGAGAAATGGTTTTGGAAGCAGATTCCGTCCGATACAAGGATTGGGACCATTTTATTTTCGACTCGCAGATAAAAAAGGACTTTTCGGAGATTGATCGCAACGCCATATTTTCCCGCGCAAACGATTTGTTTAAACTCCAAAAGCTAAGTGCATTGTTTATGGTCGGTTGACGCGAAAAAAAAAGATAATGGCCAGTAATACCTGTTAATTTAATATCGAATGAAAAGTAATTTTCGTATCAATAAAAAAATGTTTTTAATATGGTCATGGCTGGTTTTTATTATGCAGGTGCATCCGAGCACTGGGATATGTGTTATTTATTAGGGTTCCGTCGGTGTAAAAAAATAATAGCATTACAATTATAGCGAGCCTGTCTTTAAGTTTAAGTATTTGTATAATTCCTCAAGACATTAAGCCTTAATAATTGTTAGAGTCAGAGTCCTTAAGCAGAAGTAATGGCCCAGGCGACATTTAAAAAGTTATTATACCTACCTCCTACCTCCCTACTATAATATTAAAAATAGACTTGTATGTAGACACTATTTAATTTTAAATTTGACCTCCAGTTCTCCTACAGACTTGAAATCGAGTTTTATTTCGGTAATAATTAATTGATGAGGTGACTTAATATAACTGTTTATATTACCCTCGCGTAAAGTTATTCGACAAGTCACATAGAGGTATCAGAGGTAGGTACAACCGTTTTCTCCCGACAGGTAAAAAAAAAAGAATCTGCACCGTTTTCCCGCTATTTTACAATAAGGTTAATTTGGAACATATCTACTAACTAATCGTTGAATATCTACCGACATAATATCCTAATCAATGCGTTGATATTATCATTCCTAGGTAGGTACAATCCAGGTGAATTTTATCACTTTAGATAGCGAAAATATCTATGTAGGTAGGTACTTTTGCGTTGTTTATTTTTAGCACGACTACAAGAGGGTCATTTGTGTAACTTTCTACTGAATAATAATTAGTAACACTCAAATGATTAAATGAAACAGTTTGCAAACATTACCCGCTAGCAAAAAAAATTTTTAGGTTATAATCACCGACGGATTTTAAACGAGCGAAACTTTAATGTCGTCCGAAGTTCGTTCACGAGGCGTGTTATTTGTTTATCTTTATTCCTACGCTTTTATTACTCTATTGTTCATGTTTTTTTTCTAGCGACAGCGTTCGCGTTACGGCCGGCGAAGGAATTCGAGCCGTTCGAAAACTTGGCCACCGCCAGCACTGCGCCAAGCAAAGTTCACGGCGCGATCGCTCCACCGTCGCCGATAACGTATTAATTACATTATAAATTACTCGACACACTTCTAGAGAACTGATAACAACCGCCGTCGGCGCCAAACGCACATAAAACTCAATAGAAACAACGGATGTAAGTAGAAAACGGTTCACACCTAGCGTATGCAAACTAGTAACCCATTAATGTAAATACACGCGTCTACGGACAGGACTGTTAAATACAAAAAAAACTCGTAGTTTACGCAAAACTGCAGGCCAGTGACCTCTTTAACACTGATGGACCATTATTAATCACATACCTAAACACAGCGAGCATGGCGGTTGCGAACTCCAAAACACGGTTCAAAATTTAAAACACAACACATCACACTCTACATTCCGGTAATCACACACTGTTGTCGTTTGCACTCGCGCACGTAATGTAGTACACTGGTCATTATTTTTGTTTACCGGCAGATTTTGATTAAATGTTTCAGCGGCAGAGTACAAGCGCGGTCGGCCGGCGCGAGTCTACTGGCTTAGCATGGCACACAATGCCGGGCGCGCACACTAGCGCCGCGAACGCACACAACGAAGGCGTGCACCGACGAGCATATAAAAAACCGACGATCGGTATGCAGACGTTCGGTTTGAGCAGGTCCTCGGCTTGACGCTGTTTTCGTCTGCGGTTCGGGGTTCCCGGAACGATCGGAGAGATTGCCACAAAATAGAATCATCTAGGATGTACAATTATTCGTAATTTTGGTTTTTACTCGTTGAAGCTATTACTTTGTCTGTGGGTATTTGTTTATATAGGTACTTGACTCTGGCTATTTTCGAGAAATGACTGTAATGGTTATGTAGGATAATGGATGTAGAGTAGGTATGTACTCATTTAGCGTTATTCCCTCCTGGAAATGACATTCCCAATGAAATGGCTTTGGAAGATTGCCTTTGTACCTATTGTGTTTCTGTCTATTTTGCTATTTGTTATTTTCATGATTGTAGGTACATAAAGGAGTACCATACATTGTAGGACGATATTTTAATTCTTAGATTGTCTGTGAAGTCTGTATGCATCTTAGAGTACGTACGAGGTATATAGAACATATACTACTGCATATACTCTATATGTACAGTGGAGTTGATAAATATGTGAACACTTTAGTACCTTTGTCTATTTAATGTCATATCCAAACTGCCATAAACGAATTATCACAGCGATTTAAGTGAGAAGGTACTTAAGTGTATACATATTTATGAAATCGACTGTACCTACTGTAAGGTGTGCATAGAATTATACAAATATTTTTAACCGTTTATAAGTAAGTAATTAAGTCACATATATCCATATATCTAACAGTATCATATGGATAACTATTGAGCATTTTCCTGTCAAGTTATAAAAGAATCAATAGAATTAGTCTTCTCATCTGCTTACTGCCTTCTTCCGTTTCACCTCCTAAGGTGGTGGTGAGCCGAGATCAATCATCTACTATAAGTGTTCTTGTATCTAGTTGAGGGACCAAAATACTGTTGTAAAAGTAATAAAAACAAACGAGCTTGTAACATTACAAAAAAACTATAACAAAACAAGCCTTTTTCAATCCCCAGAATCCCCGGAAAGTTCTCTACTGTGGCAACATTTAAAACAAAAGAACGGCAGTCAGCGAACCTTGAGTGGGTAGGCGATACGATTCGAGCCTGCGCCCGAGTCAGCGCCATGTTGCCGTCGGCTAGAACGAGACACCGGTAGCCAGCGGTACGCGTCTCCCGCTCGCACGCTTGTTAGCGTTATTGCGTGCCGTAACTATACTCGTCAGCGCTTTACCACACACCCACACGCACGCATTGTTATCTTACACAAAATTTATAACGACCAAGTCCGATTTCGACTCACGACACTCCTAAAATTCTTTGCGGACTTTTTTTTTAATCCGACGCCTTCGCCCGCGGCTTTTAAATTATAATGCCGGGTACGCTAGTTTGTACGATTTTGTTTGGTATTTTGGCAACACTGATTGGAGCGTGAATGAACGATGTGAATGAATTGATGCCGTGGTTACAACGTTGAAATTTTGTTTGCGCTGTATTTATTGAAGTAGGTACGTAAGTACATAAATATCGTAATCCGAGCGTTGCATCGCGTCTCGCGTAGCGTACCTCACCGTGTTTTTCTTATTACTTGTTAACTGATACTTTAGAGCAGTCATCACTTTCTAATTATTTTATTTGCCTACCTGTTATGATTGTCAAACTTACCTGCCGGGAGGCAGCCTTAGCCTACTTGGAATATTTTACAACTAAAGCGATAAAAAACCATGCGAATGTTTATTTATTTATTAAGGATATCAACAGCATATTACAATCCATAAAAACAGTAAATTTAATAAGGCAACAGTACCTACCAATTACAGACATCTACCTAGGTATGTGTTATAAATACGCGGGTCCGGATCGCTACCATACCACCATCTTATCCATTAACCTACCGCCAAACAGCAGTGTTCGCGTTGTTGTGTTCCGGTTTGGGGATAATCTTAGTCCTCAGGGTTGGCAACGCATTTGCAGTCTTAGGTTTGCAGTCTTCTAAATGCGAATGTCTATCGGTCATAGTTTCCGCTTACCATCAGGTGGCCCGTGTGCTCGTTTGCCTACTCTAGGCAATAAAAAAAAAAACCCAAACAAAAGACAACTACAGATACATGCAAGTAAATAAAGTCGATAGTTACAGTTACTTGGCTACTTTACTAACGATTTTTTAAGTCTCTAGAACAAGTTTTAAAATTTGGTTAAGATACAAAATGCTTAGACAGGTGGTTACGAGTATAGGTAAAAACTTAAGTAAAGAACCTCTTGCAAGTAGTTGTGTACAAAACTAATATGGAAGCTAGTTACGTCAAATTTCTAATATCGAATGTCGAACGGTCTATACAGATGTGCAGACAGGAATTCAGGGGGCAAAATTTTATGACAACTAGGGAGTTCCTGTATCGATAAACTTAATTGTCGATGCTTGTTCTATATACTAGTGAGCACTCCAAGTTTTGTTTCCAAAAATATTTTTTATTAAAAGTGTATAATTTAACAAAATAATATCGCAATTCTATTCTTCTTTTTTTCCAAACGATTTTTGAAAACTATGCTCACCATGTTTTTTTTTTCCATTACTTACGGACCGCTACTATTGTTAAAATAAACGGACAAAAGGGTTCGAAATTTTCGGGCGTTAAACGTTTCTCTCTTGGCTGATAAATCCATGTCATCAATCCATAACAATTTTTTTTAAATATGCTCTGTCAACTTCATACCTACTCGTCTTCAGAACAATAATTACAAAAAATACATAAAATGCTGGGGGCGATCACTAGTATATGGAAAAAGCATCGATATTTGAGTTTATCGACATAGGAAGTCCCTACCTGTCATGAAATTTTGCCCCTTGGATTCCTATGTCTGCAGATGTGTTACAACTACATACAAGAGGTCATAGTTACTTAAGTTTTTCACCTATACCTATTCCAATTATAAAAATATGTAGTTTGGGCTATAATAATGACAAAATAGGGACCTATAACTTAAGCGTGATTCACACAGCGGGCGGGTGCGGGTCGGGCGCCGAGCATCGCGGGGCCCGCGCGGCAGCCGCGCCGGTCGTCGTATTACTCGCATTCACATAGAGCGCCGATCCGCGGCAGGGTGGTGATCACAGGCGGGCATTCGGGATCAGATGGTAATGACCAGTGTATAGAGTATAATTTACAACGCGCTCTGTGAGAATGCCTATCACCCGCCGCACCCGCAACGGCGCGCGGGTCCCCCGATGCTCGGCGCCAGACCCGCCGCCGACCCGCTCCCGCCCACTGTGTGAATTACGCTTTACAATTTATTATATCTTTCCATATTCATACACAGAATAGCAGGCACCTACTTACTGAGGTAGTACTTTCTTATAAATATGTATTTACATATACACATATCCATCTACAACTTATGTACATATAACTTGAATATTGGAAATGGTATTGCAGGCGGGGACAAGCAATGAATTACAAACATATATCTTGAAACAATGCTCTTACAATTTGCTTTTTAGTTGTTTTTTTATTGCAGTCATTTTTTTTTATATTTTCTTACCCTTGACTGTACGGTCACCAAGTCATCATCAAAGATATCCGCGCTAACCGCGTATTCAAACACTTTAAAACTGACTAAGTCGTCATCGTATGCATAATCTCGTGAATCTCGTAAAAGCATGGTAATTACATAGATAAATCCCGGATACCTGTTTCCACAAGGTGTAATTCAGCAGCCAACCGCAGACGGCCACGTCCGCACGCACCTGAACGCAGGCAGCAGCAGGCGTTGGACGTCGGCGTCACCACAGGGTCTACTGTAGGGCGATCAGCGAAAAACGCGGAAGGTACATATTTAATAGAAATACATAGAGACCAGCAGTGACCTGCCGTTGCAGTCTATTGCTGCCGTCTGGTCGGGCGTTAGTGGCAGTTGCCGTCGAGTGGCAGGCATCGTGACGGAAGGTATTGCATAGATGTACATAGAAACCAGTAGCGGCGCCGGCCGTTGCTAGAATATTGCTGAGTTCGTTTACCGCCGGCGTCATTCATTGAGATTGAGATGACGACACCGAACCATCACCGCTGTCATCCTGGCCGTATATTGTTGAGGTACTAACGAGGCACCTCAAACGTGCCACTCACTTTGTTGAATTGTACACACTTAGTACAAACAAACGTACCACATTAGCAGAAAATGAGCGAAATAGATGAGAGTAGTAGAACCGACTAGTTCCAAGTGTGAGTAGGTAAGACAGCATAATGTAGTAATTACTTCGCCTCATTTCTACCCTCCTTAGCCAATAAGCAGTATCTCAAATACAATAGCCAAAGCAGATTCAATCCTCTCTTGTTAGTAATAAGGTGGCAATTGCGACAGGAGCTTTATCTGAGATGCTGCCATTTGGTTTAGAGGGGCTGATTTGAGGTAGACAAAAACCACTTTCTTGCATATTTATTTTTCATGTTATAGTTAATCCGCCGTAAAGACAGTAACAGGTATGCTGAAGAAACCCCCGCTAGATAGCAGATCTTATGAGCTCTTTAAATTTAGGACAGACAGACAGACCAACGGACGGACGGACGGATGGACGGCGTAGGCTTGGTGATAGGGTCACGTTGAGTGAGTGCCCTTTGGTTACGGAACCCTAAAAAAGACGCTTAATGATGCTGACAGTTTTCGTTTTAAAATCCCGATGACCAAGGCGTTTATCCTAGTATAGTCCGTTTCAATTGAAACTGTCAAAGATGTAAACAAATTCGTACTGTTTGACACATAACCTCAAATATTCATCAAGCGTATTTTTATTTAAAATAACGTATAACTAATAGTTATTTAATCTTAACCAAAGTCAAAGTAAATATCAAATTTATAAATTGCGAAGACGACGACCTCACTTGATCTTTAAAAGCACGTGATTATCGAGTAATAATGGTAAATTGGTTTTGGTTGTGTTTACATCTTTGACGATTTCAATTCGCACAGACTATAAAGTTTTTGCAGTGTCACTGCCTACTAAGCTAGCGGTCCCGGGTTCGATACGAGGTAAGGCGTAAACAGAGTAGGTATATTCTATTGTCCCTCTACGCGGTACAGACAAATATTTGTGTGATAAGTGCTTATTTGTTCCCTGAATCTTGGATATTTACTTTGTAATTAAGTATTTATAAGTAAGTTTATCTTTGGTTAATGCCAATCTTACAAGCCTCGAGCTTAATTTAGGACTAAGTCAACTTTTTTTAATTGCCCTGATATTTATTTCCATTGATATGTGTTACATATAGTCAAATAAAATAACTTGAAGTAACCACAACATTTGAATATTCGAAACGTACAACGCAATATTTAGTGAATTCTTTGTACACGTAGCGCCATCTTTTAATGTTACGCATCCTTAATCTTACTGACGTGTTTATTAGCGCCATCTATTGACTATTGCTAAAGCTTGGAAAGTAAATATATATTTCAATTTGACATTTGCTACAAATATAATGTATTAATTCTTATTGTAAAGTAACAAATCTATCGCGTTTTAAATATTGGGAACACCAAAACTGGCTTTTACACACCAATTTAGTGTAATTCGTGTACAGGTAGCGCCATCTCTTAATGCCATTCATATTTAATGTCACATGCTTTGTGCGTAAAGTTGGCAGAGCATTTTCACATAAAACCCATTTCATTTTTTCTGCTTAAATCGCAGGCAGATCTATCCTGCATGCCAATAGAACTTCGATTTATGTTTGATTTTCTGGAAAGTTATTACACACACAACTGACTTAATCACACTGATGGTCTTACTAGCGCCACCTATCGACTGCTGTTAAAACTTGCATAGTTCTGGTTAATTGAATAATATTTACGCCATCTAGCGATAACTTTATACAACGTTAGCATTATGACTTGCGTACAGTACAGTTCCCATATTTGGTATGTATGTTGTTTACAGATGGCGCTGTCAACTTGATTAATGTTTTCATGCTAAAAAGCTTAAAGTATCGTAATAAAATATGATAATCTGATATATTGATCAAAATAATACCACCAACTTCTAATGTAAATAGAAACAATAACACGCTTCTAAACAACAGATGTTGCTGGCAAGTATTATTATTTTCATCAATAGGTATATTGCAAACAACAATGACAGCTGTTGAAACGCCCGAATATTTTTACCAAGGGCTCAATTCTATTCGGAAAAACCATATTGCTTTTGACATGTCATCGTAATGTCAACGTGATTATAACTCTCATTTATTGACGTGTTAAATTTAAACAGTTACATGTTAAAAGTAATAATGGTGTTACCAAGCAAAATAAAGCCCCACGATCTCCACTCTGTATAAATAATGCAGGTCCCTACCGAGTTGGACATGTTAAATGTTAAATTAACCTCGATAAGCAGCTGCGCTTTATCAAAAATTAAAACCTATACGTCTGCGTTCGCGTAGATGTTTATCGCTTTTCCCTCGGAAACTGATCAATTTTTCAGGATAAAAAGTAGTGGTCCGTCTCGGGCTACAAACTACAAACTACCTCTGTACCTTTCACCTCGATCGGTTGAGGCACGGGACCGTAAATGCGGAACAAACAAATAATCATAAGGATGGAACCAGTTACTAACAAGGACCTATTATGGAGACTAGATTCGAATTTCTAAACATATTCAACACACAATGATTAAATCAAAAATTTTATGTCTATCATAAATGGCTGCTAGCTAAAAGTGTCCAAAACTGGTGTCAATACTGCCCTGCTTAGAAAAAAGGGCGTATGTCTCATAAACCCGCGTATTTATTAGTGACCTTATGTCTTAACAAGGGGGTTAAATTTGCTTTGACTGTGAAATAACGCATACGTCCTTTTTATTTAGTAGGGCAGAATACCAGACCTAGGAGGAGCTAAATTAAATAACAGCTAGGGATAGCCTATATCGATAAACTCAATTATCGATGCTTTTCCCATATACTAGTGATTGCATTGTTTGTAAGATTGTAAGTGTGTATTTTGTTTTTATTACTTCCCACAAATTGAAAAGTCCTTTAGCCACCTGAAAAGGATTCATCAGTAGAGACCGAGAAGTTTAACGCCCGAAAACTTTAAACAAATTCTGATTGTTTATTGTAACAATAGTAAACGGGACGCTACTTAATTCTGAAATACACAATAAGGAAAAAAAAATGATGATCATGAGTGAAGGTTCAAAAATCCTTTTAAAATAAAGCATAACCAGAAAAATGTTGCTATTTGTGTCATTTGCATACTTTCACTAAAATTTTATTATTACGAACGATACTTATAACGATCAGTAGTACTCGTATATGGGAAAAACTTCGATAAATGACTCTATCTATATAATGACGCCATCCCTAGCTGTCATTGAATTAAGCCCCGTATACTCCGAGGTCCGGTCATTACTGTCGCCTGTCCTAATGAACCCTGCTAATGATTTATCGTCCCACTTGTCACCGGAATAAAGTTAAAGTAAGTGACACGCGGCGCGACGCGGCACGCATGTAGTCGTACCAACCCGATATTTGCCTCACGTACCACACTTTCTACTGGATTCCACGCCTCATCGGTTCTGATTGTAAACTCTTGATAAAACGACGGGAATCCTTCTCTGCCAAGGACAAGGAGCGTCAAGTAACTTGCAGTTTCTCTGCGAGATTAAATCAGAAACACCATACATTCCGTCATAACTTGGCCAATTTATTTATTTATTATACATGAAAATATTTCATTCGTTGACATAAGTATGACTTTTTTTTTATTCTTTATAATAAATCGCTAATTGCAAATTTTAAATGGCAATGGGCAGGGTACATTACTCGTCATGGCTGTAAATTTCTGGAGTGGCGACTGAGTGCTGAAACGGAATTGGAAGCTGAAGGATCTAGTGAAGATCGTGGGAAACCGATGGATGCGGGTAGCACAAATTCAGCTAACGTCCTAGGGGAAGGCCTATTGTTATATCTTCCTTCGGCTGATATGAATGAATGTTGAAATCAAATTAAAAATTGTTATTTTAGGCAACGGGGTAGATAATGTAGAGCTGGTTGGATTTCGCAACTCGACGTTGAGCACCTCCTCGCGGGTGGGATCGGTGCATCGCTCCTCAGCTGTGTCCGAGTCAGCAGACCGAGATGTATAAGCCTGTAGCTCGGTATCGTTTTCGTCTCCATGCTTGCACGGGACAGGGAACTGTCTGTCAAAACACCTTAAGGGCCTACATTAGTAACCTTTTCTGATCAAATACTACTCGTACCAAAACACAGTCACCAAAGAGAAGATGATATAACATTTTCAAGTAATAATAATGGACGGCGATGTCAAGCAGTCAGTGAAGGAGCGCTTCTTCTGCCGCTTGACAAAAGTTATTAACAGTCTTTCGTCGGGTGCCAATAAGGTGCGCGCCTTCAATGGCTGGGTGATGCCGCTGCTCACATACTCCTTTGGCATACTAAGGTGAACTCAGACTGAGCTAGACGTCCTGGATAGGAGGGTCCATCTACTGCTTAAATTACATCGCACCCATGCTCATCTGTCATGAGATTGTACATCCCGAGAAGTGTGGATGTCGAGGCATTTTAAATGCTAAGAATCTCCATAACCACGAGGTGTACAATCTCAGGGATTATTTCCTTGGCAATGAGTGTGGGATGCATCGTGATGTGGTTGCAGGAAACAGGAACCTCACGCCTCTCAAGGCCGAGAAGAACAAGCTCAGCAAGTATGGGATGTTGACTCGACGATCATTGTCCCGATAGTTGTTTGGGCAAATGGTTTTATAGCGAAGAGTCTCGACCAAAACCTTAAGAGACTCACTAGATGGCTGGGTCAAGGACCAGATACAGAAGGCAGTACTCCTCGACACGGCACGCATTGTGAGGAGGTTCCTTTCTTTGCAGCCCTAACCACCGGTAGCTTGAGCCCTGCCCCACTGCCGGCGGCACTCGTTGGTTAGGTTTTTTATAATGTTTTTTTTTTAAATTAAACACCTAATTTACAGAAAATGAAATAAATATGTAGAAATAATAATAAAAAAGGCATTCGATCTTAGTCCAGTTGGCAACACATTTGTGGTCTTAGGATTGCGACCTTAAGATTGTAGTTTTGAGAATGTAAATGTCTATGTGTTACAGATCCCACTCACCATCAGGTACTTGCATTCTTGAGAGGTACCTACTGGAGTACTATTCTATTAGTTATAATACGAATAAATTCAATAAGTAAGGGTGGAGGAACTTGATCAGCTGGGCCTTGACTTGGCAGTTTAGTCATTCCGACTGATTTTAGGGCCCCATTCCGAACTCGTGTTATGTCATCGAGCACCTGCAGCTTGCAGCATGCAACCAACGTATTATTGGCGACTTGGTCCAACTGATTATGTAATCTCGTCCTGCTGCTTAGCCTCGCAATTTTATGTTTGTGTAAAATAACAAAGGATGCAATTATTGCAGGATTGAGAAGTGGCGAGATAAGGAAGAGGCATATAACTAACACTGGGTGGGTAAAGGTGAATGGATGGATAGATAATGAAATCGTCAATATATCAAAACGTGAAATTGGTCGGACAAAAATAAATGATTTTAAAATGGTTTATTAGATAATTATACTCTTATCTTATCTTATCTTTTTGGTGGAGTCCTTACGGATACACAATATAATTATACTCAGTAAGACAAGTCCCTTCGAGTCGAGACGCGACTGCTGATGGCGGACATTGCTTCTTTTCCCTGGTTCCCAAAGATGCCCTTAAGAGGGCAGCAGACATAATACCATCCTTAATGCGAGCTAAGAAATGGTGAGTAAAAGTGGAGAAAGTAAGGTATGTTCAGTTACCTTTAAATATATAGGTATTGAAGCATACAATGTGCTCAATATTATTTAATATGCTCAAACGCCTTAATAATAGAGTCGAGTTCAGATACGTTGGAGCAACTTATATACTTAATGTGTTGTTATATGGATTCAAATGGGCCCCCCGAAGACCTGATCAACCTGAAAGACGTAGCCACTGAGTGGCTAAAAATCTTAAATTTTGTTTGTAGCCACATATTTGTCTGTATATTCCTTAGATTATGCTTTACGATTAAATAAATAAGAATTCAAAATTATAATTCAAATCAATTTATTTCATTTCATTTGTACATTATAATAAAAATAATAATTAAATAGAGTAAGTAATGAAAAAGGCTTGGCTGGCTTTAAGCTCACCCATTGGTTTATAGGAGGGTGACTTTACTTAACTAGGTGTGTTATGAAGAAAGATAGACTATATATATAGATAGTTTCAAAAGGATTTCTCTATCTCAGACCAACAGTTTAATTTGACGCTTGTGTCATTCGGTCTATTTGTGATTACGTACCTCCTAAACGGATAAATTAATTTAATTGTGTATTTTTATTGTATGTTAGCCAAAGTAGGGCTCATTATTAAGTGGTAATGTTATTATTATAAAGTTATTGTTTTCGATTTTGGCACGAAACAACAAGAATATTTAAGTCTGCATTTAATGTAGATTACTTTAACTGTTTCCTTGCCCCATAAAAAAGCATGAGATATGCTTCATAGAAATAATAAAATGGGAAGCTGTCGCGAGAATGAAGTACTTAACGTTAAAGTTCAGAAAACAACTGCAGAGTGCAAACCGCAGCGCAGACCGCAGTCGCAACTGAATTATGCAGTAATATGCATTCAGGAAAGGTGGTGAAAAGGAATTAGAGTTACCGACGTCTGCGATCAAATGGTTTGTATTACTTTTAACCCCCGTTGCAAAAAGAGGGCCGAATTCGATAAGTCTAGTATCCTCCGTTTACTTATATACCCTTTTTAGGGTTCCGTAGTCAAACTAGGAGCCCTTATAATTTCGCCATGTCCGTCCGTCTGTCCGTCCGTCCGCAGCCTGAGAGCCTTAGTACTAGAAAGCTGTAATTTGGCATGAATATACATATAAGTCACGCCAACAAAGTGGTAAAATCGGTCGACTTATATACAGTGTGTAAATGGTATACGGGCGTTCCTTTTAACTGTGGTTAGTATAACCCCTACTGAGCACATTTAGGCAGCTTGTGTTAAAATTAAATTTGAAAAAAATACCCATACAAAATAATTCAACACGTAATGTATAACGAAAAATGCAATTAATTAAACATTACGTACTTACCTGACAGATGGACTTCGATGTACATTGCGGGTCGATAGTATGTTCAAAAATTAATAACGGTGTATACGTTAGCGTAATCAAAATTATTCTTTCTGTCAATGATTAGTAGAGTCTTAATCTATGTCCAGTTTTAATAAACGCCTGTATACCATTTACACACTGTATACCCTTTTTGACTAGGTTCCCCTGGTTTCCTTCACTCCTACTTCACCAGGATCTCAGAACTTATATGTTTGCCGCTATGTGTGAATGTGGCACCGTAGCTCTTAAACGGGTGAACCGATTTGGATGCGGTATTTAATATTTGACAGCAGGTTTTCTACCGGTTTGTCTTAGCTTAGTTTCATGAAAATCGGTTCGGCCGTTTAAGTGCTATCAGGTCTGAAAGAAGGGGTCACCATTATATCGGGGTGTTTTTTATATCTAATGTTCTTTCATCTGACCATGTTTTTTCATAAATATGTGTACACTATAGTACCCTGTCACTTTAATCGCTGTGACAATTCATATGTCAGGTTAAACAGACGAGGCACTAAAGTGTACACATATTTATGAACTCGACTGTACGAGTACTTGCGGTCTATTCTACTCGGTAAAGGCTAGTTACTTTTGAAATCCTTATTGTGGCATTGTCTCTCGTAGCTTGAAATTAAGGAATTAACTTCAACAAACTTCCCTTAACGATGTTTCAGCACTATGATATGTCTTCTATTAATCGCTTAAAAATTGTATTCACTGAAAGGCAACAACTTGGCTGTGCTCCCGGCTTTGCTGACGTTTAAGAGCGACGTTTTACCGAGTTCAAACCCCAGCAGACGCCAAGTACCTACCAGTTGTACCATAAGTGGTAAAGTAAAAGATACTTAAGATGATTATTTTCCATTAGCTTCAAGAGATCTTCGCCGTATTAGAAGGCCTTGTGACACTTCAGAGACCTCGATGATGGCAGCCCTTGCAGTTGATTCTTAGTTCTCCATGCCCTGCTGTTACGAAGACTGTTACAGCTGCCGGGGAATGGAGATCGATCTGTGGTTGCACTGTCCATGTTGGGGAGAGGGGTGCCTATACCTTGTCTATTTAATAGAGTTAATACTAGATAACAGAGAATGCACGTAATTGGTCAGCGATAAGGACGATGCACAGGCACAATGTAGGTTTACATGCCTGTCAAAGTTTAGTCAACATCTGTCGCTCGTACGGTGCGGACGCTTTCAAGTGCTTATCTTTGGTTACAAATTTTTATCTGGCTCATTTATTGGACTGTTTCTCGTTTAACCTGTGACTCGGCTTGTTTTTTGGACTGTTTCCTATTAAACCTGTGACTCGGCTTGTTTACTCGGCACTGCAGGGCACATATTTAAATATTATTATCATTAATACATATTTAAATTACATAATTAGGATTTATAGATGAATTAACATGACATGACAATGTGATGTTATCAGTAAGTTAATTATTTGAGGTTAACTACAAACAAAAATAACGAGATATATTAAGAATATTTTAACAACAGGCGGCATGTAAGCCGAGCCCGCCATTGACGTGCGTTTGTTGACGCCCACTGGCAGTTTCTTGTCCCTTTCATTTTCATACAAAAGTGCAACAGAGACAACGCTTTGTTAACTCTGTTAAATAGACAGGGTATAGAGGTATTATTGAACGTATTATTACGCTGAATTATAATGTTATAGAAAGGCATTTCTCGCCATTCATGTGTGTTTTTTTTGGGTGAACCTAAACGAACGTAAATAGATGAAAAACTTAAGTAAATGACTAATATGGAATGTACGTCAAATTTGAAATATAGAATGTCGAACGGCCTATACAAATGTGTTACAACTACATGCAAGAGGTCATTTACTTAGGTTTTTCATCTATACCTTACGTAATTATCATTTAAAATACCCTGAAAACATGTTCATATGTATGTATGTACTTATAAGGAAATGAGAATCATCATCATCATCATCATTTCAGCCGAAATACGTCCATTGCTGGACATAGGCCTCCCCCAAGGCTTTCCACTCAGACCGGTCTCGCCCGAAGAATAGCTAAACTGAAGTGGCAGTGGGCGGGGCACATTGCTCGCAGGACTGATGGCCGATGGGGTCAGAAGGTTCTGGAGTGGCGTCCGCGGACCGGAAGACGAGCTGTAGGTAGGGCTCCAACAAGGTGGAGTTACGACCTCGTCAGGATCGCGGGACCACGGTGGATGCGAAAAGCACAAGACCGGTCTGAATGAGAATACTTATATGGAAATAAATAAATATTAAACAAATAAACAAGTACAAACTAATATAAACGTACATATATAATACACACACACACACACATATATATATATATAATAACTCTAATCATTATAGGAGCTTCACGACTCATTCAGCCACAACGTTTTTAAATTTCTCTTTAAAGAGACTACAGAAAGGGATTGTCTTAATGACAACGGAAACTCATTCCACAGCTGGACACCACGGACTGTGAAGAATTTGGCATAGAAACATCATAGCTTCAGGTTAGCGTGCGATAAAATGAAATGAAATTCTATCAATGATACAATCGTTGAAGTGAAATTAAATAAAATGAGCATAGGCCCTAGACAAGGTGACTGATTGTAACGTAAACGATTTTCGTGGAATTGACACAAGCGGGTGGTAGGACCTTGTGCAGGGCCGCCCGGATTGCGACCACCACCTTATCCATTAACCTACCGCCAAACAGCAGTGTTCGCATTGTTGTGTTCCCGTTTGGAGATAAGACAGCCGGTTCAATGACTAGCATAGAGGCATTCCATCGTAGTCCTCAGGGTTGGCAACGCATTTGCAGTTTTAGGCTTGCAGTCTTGTGAATGCGAATGTCTATGGGTCACAGTTTCCACTTATCATCAGGTGGCCTGTGAGCTCGTTTGCCTTCTCTATGTTATCAAAAAAATCTTAATTATATTGTTGACTTTATAGTAGCTCTTACTGTCAAGTTAAATAACACCAACATTACGATATAATAGCAAGACAAGCTAAAACCATCTACCACAACCACCATTATCATTGGACCTATAGTATAGGTTAGTCGTATAGGTCAGGTTCATATAGGTCAGTATGTACATAGTTTTTGCATATACTTTTAACTAGCCGCGGCACCCGTGTTTGTTCGCGACCGAGTTTGAAAGTGAAGTGGGCCCGCTGCAGCGGTGCGCAACCTTTGCGGAAATAAATTGAGTTGTAAAGTTCTGAGATTTATTGGTACCATTAAAAATAACTTATGTCTTTAGGTACGTATTGACATTGAATTAAATTTAAATAACATGGTTACGATAAAGTATGACTATTTTTAATAAAATACCGAGCGCCCAAACTGAGTTAGAGGTTAGTTCGGTTAGCACTGTGGAGCACTTGGGTGCTAGAAATCATAGAAAATATTCAAGACTCAAAAACTATTCGTGTTCAGTACTCTAATATGTATTTGCCAGGGTTTGAACCCGCCACTATCAGCTTTATCGTTATACCTACTATAATGAGGCTAATTGCATTGTACAACAACGTGACTTAAATCAATATTGAATTTATTTATCCCTTTTAATTCGCCAATATTTTCACTACAATAAAACCTTTTAACTGGACAATACTGTATATGTTGTGGTTTTCTGTGCAGTGTACCATGTACAATACTGAACAAATTACTAGCGGTAATTTTGTTTTAAATAAGAAAATTTCCATTGTTTCTAGTTAAGATTTAAAAAAAATTGGGACGTAACAGAGCAACTATCTTCTAGATTGTTATTATCTTTCAGAAACTGTATAATATGATAATACAGATTAGAATACCCTATATCCGTCTATTTGGGTACTATCAGCCAACTCTGTACTCTGATCCACCTTAGAACTGTCACAGTGACTTTATGATTCAAGTCGTAAGAGTCAAACCAATTGTTTTATAATATCACTGTGACACCGTTCTATGGTAGGACAGGGTTCCATTGGGCTGTTAGTACATAATAAACCGACTCCATAAAAACGTACCAAATCAATAAAATGTTGCCGACCTCTGCTTCAGCCGTTCTAGAGAGGTGGCGGTGCGTGTGCGCCGACCCGTCTCAGTGAAGCGGCGTCCGCGCAGCCGGCAACTTTCACATTTCGAACGCGGAACAAACAAAAAAAAATTTTTTTTACAATTTTTTGTGGTGCTGTGTTTTTGACGATGTGTGTGTGAAATGCTGCAGCCCAGATTACTTGGATGTGCTCTCAAGATGAGGAACTTTGCGATAAGCTTCGTGTGCGCTGTAATTTTAAGCTCGGCTCTAGTTTCAAGTCAAGGTAAGTTGCATTTTTTTAAGTTGTGAATGTAGTTGAAACTGTTGACAAATGTCACATGAAAAAAAAACGCATAACAATCTCACTGATAAGTACCATAAACGCAAAAATAAAAGCATATTCCAATGGCAACCGCCAAAAAAATCATGAAAAAGTCAAAACACAAAAAAAAAAAATTTCTTAACTTACAAAAAAAAAATTTTTATATACAATTATAATTATTAACAGTTACACAGCTGTGTAAACTTACAATTTCTAAGTAAGGTTAAAGCGCCAAAGCTCGTTATACAGAAGACATCAACGCGCGGTATTTAGGTAAATCTGCGCTTCGTTTGTGGCACACTTCGACCGAACAGTTTTAATGATCGAATAAACCATATTGTAACTACATTTTAATGATATAGAAGACATATATAACGCTCGTATAAATTGGGTAGCGGAATGTTTATTTATTTAAGCATAAACTACACTAATTAATCATATAAACATAAAATAAAGAAGAAAATTAATAAGATTAAAGAAGTATAAGAAGTTTCCGTTTCGCTCTATACGATTATTTAAAACATTTTTAATTTGGCTTATGATAGAAATATAGGTTTGAAATGTCAAAAACCGTGAAACAATAATTGCAAGATTTTTGACATTTCTGTGCATTTTCAAACGCTCACCTAATATTAAAAAACGTAACAAAAAAAATAAAAAATATCTTAGTTTCTTAATATTTAAGTAACTAAGTATATATGTTAATTCCAAGCTTAATCAATCCAAAAAAAGATCCGTGGTTCCGGTCATTAAATCAAATGACGAAAACATGACATGCCTTAACATGAGAAAGACAAATAAGATGCTATGTTTGACCAGGGCCGTATCTGGTCCCGCTAGTCGAGCCACCCGACCAGTGGGTCAAGACATGTCTATTAATTGGCGTGGCTTATGGAACTTGAATATTTACATAATGTATGTGGAATCACCAAAAATAAAATAATTAGCATAGACTTGTATATGTTAAAATATAGAAATTTAGAGGTAATACAGCTTAAGTTGACTTTAGAACTTAGGTTTATTCCATATGCTTGCAAATAACTAATTTTAGTGGACTATATCACTCAGAATGACCTAGTCCCAAACTAAGCTCTAGGCTTGTACAGTCGAGTTCATAAATATGTATACACTATAGTATCTTGTCTATTTAATGTCATGTTCAAAGTGCCATATACGAGTTATCACACCGATAAAAGCGACAAGGTACTAACGTGTATACATACTTATACATACTTACTTTGGAATCCGGGACCACGAGCTTCATAGATAACGTATATTTGTAGCTTATCAATATTTGTTGTTCAGATATATCTATCTAGTTTAATATGAGTAGGTTTTTATCAACAGTCTACTAAATAATACAAGGTCCTTGCAACCAACCTACAGACCGAACAGCATGTTATATTAGTTACTAATCCAATAGCAAGAAGATATGTCAGAAATGTATGGAAGTTAAATATAAAAATGCAAACAGCAGTGATCGCATTGTTGTGTTCCGGTTTGGGGATAAGACAGCCGGTGTAATTAGCATAGAGGCATTCCATCTTGGTCCTCAGGGTTGGCAACGCATTTGCAGTCTTAGGCTTGCAGTCTTGTGAATGCGAATGTCTTTGGGTCACAGTTTCCACTTACCATCAGGTGGCCTGTGTGCTCGTTTGCCTACTCAAGCCATAAAAAAAAATACCAGCGCACAATCTCGGACCAATTCACCTTGTCCCGAAATAAGCAAGGCTTGTACTATGGGTACTAGATGACTTTAAACATTATGACACGTTAGCCTACTCGGGTCCAAATCCCGGTAAGGGAAGATATTTGTGTGACGAGCATGAGTATTGGTTTCCGAGTCTTGTTATTAATCTTGTGGTCAATGTGTTCTATGATTTTATCTATATAAGTATGGTTATCGTTGTCTAGTATCTATAGTACAACCCTAGCTTAGTTTGGGGCTAGTTCAATTTGTATTTTTAGGCATCTCCAAAATTAGATAACATACATACAGCGACATGATAACACGAAGTGACTTATGTATACCGTTTCGTTCTAACCAGGGCTCGGACAAGTCATCGCAGAAACTGATATGGACATGGGACAAGACTATTATAGAGTCGCGACTTAAGATTATTATTATCTAAAGCTGATATATTATTATCGTAATTTATAATTTAACATTTGACCTTTTTAGTCGCATATCTGTCATCGGTTTGTTCCAGACAATGCAGAAGTTAATGGTTGCGTATGTGCCATGCAACCATCAGCATTAAAAAAAATGTTAATGGAAATAAATACCTTCACACATGAATGGTGAATTTTGGGTTGCAGTAATAAATGTCATTGAAAAATATAATTAATTAATATTGTACATAATGCGATTCTATTGATCTTGTTCTATTGCCGTCTTGCGATTGTTTTGCGATGATTTGTCCGAGCCCTGGTTCTAACACACATATCTACCTGACATACTGTTGACATATAGAAATTAATTTGCAACATAATTAATAGTTATCCATATGTATATTGGCAATTCTCTGCTACAATAATGTCAAGGCAATTTTTTACATAACCCGATTATGTAAGTAGGTGTTGAACGGTTCGTGTTTATTTAATTGAATTTTTTATATATTGAATTAGGAGTAAAATAAGTGTTGGCCATGTCACATATTTTTGTTTTGTCTTCATTGTGAATGTAAATGACCTCATGAAAAACACATTTCTATTTTTAAGTTTATGTTTCGATAGCGGACGCCCGCGACTTCGTACGCGTAGAATTAGTTTCCCAGTACTCCCCCTTTTTTTCCCGTTAGGGGTCGATTTTCGGAAAATCCTTTCTTATTGCTCACTTACATCATGAAAGGAACACCTGTACCAATTTTCAAGTTTCTAGGTACAGTAGTTTCGGCTGTGCGTTGATATGTCAGTCAGTCAGTCAGTCAGTTTCTCCTTTTATATATTTAGATTAGATATATATTCGTGATTTTTCGATATAATTATTCCACACCTTTAACCGACCGCTAAACAGCAGTGTTCGCATTGTTGTGTTCCGGTTTGGGGATAAGACTGCCGGTGTAATGACTACCATAGAGGCATTCCATTTTAGTCTTCAGGGTTGGCAACGCATTTGCAATCTTAGGCTTGCATTGCAGTCTTGTGAACGCGAATGTCTATGGGTCACAGTTTCCACTTACCATCAGGTGGCCTGTGTGCACGTGTGCGTTTTCTTTAACATAAAAAAAAACAATGAACGAGACATCAGTCCATCTAGTCAGCAAATCTACTTCAACGTTTCACAAATGAAAACTATACATTAAAATTGAATTAACAATGAGTAACAAAACTAAATTTAATCAATTAATTATGCATTAATAAACATTAAAAATTGCACATTTCTTGAAAATATTTCCCAATTTATTTTACGATATCAAACTTGTTTGCAACTGTGTTATTAAATCGGCCATTTTCACTTATTAGTTGGACGATTAGGTGCAATAGATCTCGTTAATTACCTGGGTCACTGGAGTAGGTTCGAGTCCGGCTGGCGCACATTTTATAGGCTAGTTCAAGTATACTGGTTATAAATATTTGTCTTCTTTGTAAGCCATGTACGGTAACTAGCAACATTTCAGCCCACATCCACCCACTGCAGACTAAAGGCCTCTTCATGTTCACGCCAGTTTGCCCGGTCTCGAGCTAACGCCATCCATCCTTTCCCAACTGTCTGCCAAATGTCATCAGACCAACGAGCTGATGGCCTGCCTACGGATCTGTGACCTAATCTCGGCTACCACTCTGTTACCGCCCTCGACCACTTGCCATCGTTAACATCGATGCAATATAGTATAGTAAATCTTATGTGGGGAGATATTCCATTATATGTAGGCTTTATTATCATTTATTTATTTTATTAACGAAGTATTTTTATACTTCCTGTTTTTCTGTTGTATGTACTATTTGTTATTTCCTGTAATTTTCTTAATTTGTCCCCTTCAAGGTTAACTGGAAGAGATCCCATATGGGATAAGTTCGCCTATGTACGTTGTCTATATTGATGCAAACATGTCTTGTATTTTTTTATGTGCAATAATGAGTTTACATACATACAATATCTGTTTACGTTACTGTGAGGCTAGACAAGTTGCTCAAAGCTAACGTGATCGATTTTCGAAAATTGTCAAAATTAGAATTGACAATTAATGCCGCTCGACGCGACCGGCTGACAGTTTACGTCAATCCTATATAGTTTGCTTTCTATAACCAAATTTTGCACAATCAGGCTAAGATGTTTACCCGTGTATATTAGTGACAGGTTGCAAGCCCATCGCCTAAGAACACTACAAGCCTTTAATTCCTTAGTTGCCTGATACGACTAACACGGGAAGACATGGAGCGGCACTATTATAGTTTAAGTATACAAAACAACCATTTCTAGTGTAGATCACTCAGTAATTCTTAGTCTAAATCACTCTAAAGTCATAAAACTACATGATCCTCTCACTAAATCAAATATTGCCCAATGGCTGGAAACTCGCACGCTGGCGGCAGCCGCATAGCACAGAGGGTGACATTTACTGACCGCATGTTGCGTGTGCGCGGCTTGCCACACCGCCAGGTCACTCGCGCATCGGCGATCTAGCGGTACACCAAATTGTTAATAATCTATCTCTTGGGAAGTGCTGGTAAATAAACGTGAACGTGCCTATAGCCTGTGCCAATGGAAGTTGGCAAAGATGTAAACACAACCAATCGGAACTAATTTACCATTACTACTCGATAATTATGTCCTTTTAAAGATCTAGCGAGGTCTTAATGATTAGGACACTTTGGTCTTTACTTTCACATGAAGTTTTAGATTAGATAACAATTAATGATACGTAATTTTAAATAAAAACACGCTTGATGAATTTTTGAGGTTATGTGTCAAACATTTTATAGACAGTCATAGACACCATCACTTCACAGAATTTTCGTTTCATAGAAAACTATTTTCTGCTGATCCCGTGTTGATTTCAGTTTGTCTTGTGTTGGTTACAAGTCTAACCAACCTAACCTACGTGAATCATATCTAAAAACCTGACATCAACACGGGTTCAGCAGAGAATGGCTTTCTATGTAACGAACATTCTGCGAAGTGGTACGTTCTATGAAATGAGTGTCTATATAACAAGGGGCACCGGTCAAACAGTACCAATTTGTTTACATCTTTGGCAATTCCAAATGACACAGACTATATTTAAGAAAACGGTCCAAATGTGTAGAATTGTCAATGGTGACTAACGCGCCTATCCCGCGTAGCATACGTCAATGTATATTTTTAAGTTTACATAATGCAATTTGTCAGGGTCCACTGTTCCGTTACTGTCTGACTGATGAAGAAACGTGAAATTAGAAACATGATCATGCTGGCCCGAATTGGAATTTTCAATATCAGGGTGTTAAATGCGTTGCCAACCGAAGAAGAAGATGTATCTAGCTAGTCAATTTGGTTTTGAATACTCAAGTGCGCATCGATCCCATTGCAATCGTATTGTCGCGTTTCTTGCGCGAGCGCACCGTTAACGAAGCTTCCGTTTTTACAGTCTTCGTATGTATGATAAGTGACATAGACCTCTTCTGTGTGGTTCAAACGTTTAACTACAATATTGTGACGTATAACGCGATTGCCGTGTGGTTGCCGGCTTAGAATAGTGCCACTCCATGCCTTCCTGTGGAAGTCGTAAGAGACGACTAAGGGAATAAAGGCTTGTAGTATTGTTAGGCGATGGGCTTGCAACCTGTCACTAATGTAAACTGGTAAACATCTTCGCTGGTTTGTGCAAATTGTGGTTATGGAATTAACAACAAGTTGTTAGAGTTGTTGGTAATTCTGTAGCTCTGCCTACCCCACTCTGGGATGAAGGCGTGAGGGTATGTATGTATGTGTGTATGTGAAATGCGAGTTGTGAAGTTGTACTGTTTGACAATTTAACTGATGAGATTATTTCAGAGAACATGTCTGTGTCCCTATCTGTACAAAGTGGGCACAGGAACAGCTAGTAATAAATAAATTACAATCTACTAAAAAAATGGCTTTCACAGCTTGATTACCGTGAGACTGAACTTCTTCTTGCCGTGACAAAATAGGCAACTATGTATTTAATTATCGTATCTATGTATTTATTTAGCATATCACATATAACGTAAAAATATAACACACACAGTGGCAGTGGGCCGGCCACGTGTGCCGCAGAACGGATAACCGTTGGAGCTATCGTGTTCTTGAGTGGAGACCGCGGATCGGCAAACGCAGTGTAGGACGCCCTCAGACTAGGTGGACCGACGATCTTCGCAAGGTGGCTGGCAGAAGCTGGATGAGAGTGGCCGCAGATCGTGCTAGGTGGCGTGCAATGGGAGAGGCCTACGTCCAGCAGTGGACTAATATAGGCTGATGATGATGATGATGATGATGATGATAACACACACAGTGGCAGTGGGCCGGCCACGTGTGCCGCAGAACGGATAACCGTTGGAGCTATCGTGTTCTTGAGTGGAGACCGCGGATCGGCAAACGCAGTGTAGGACGCCCTCAGACTAGGTGGACCGACGATCTTCGCAAGGTGGCTGGCAGAAGCTGGATGAGAGTGGCCGCAGATCGTGCTAGGTGGCGTGCAATGGGAGAGGCCTACGTCCAGCAGTGGACTAATATAGGCTGATGATGATGATGATGATGATGATGATGATAACACACACACTTACAGATAATGAAATAGCAAAAATGAAAATGTGGCTTGATCAAATAGGTGTCTTTTTTTTCATGTGATTCGAACGAAACCACATTCTGTAGCACCGCGTTTCCTAGCTCAGGATGCAGGGTCGTGATATATCCACTGTAATGTTTCATAGATTCAATAAACATTTTTTAATTATCTTTTATGAATCGTTTAGGTAAATTAAAATAATGGAGTTATTCAAAACTTAGTTTTCTTTTCAAGAGACTTAAATAAGAATCACCGTGATTACTAAAAACAATCACCATAATAAATCGTTATCCATTACTCTTTTGAAAATAGATTGGCTTTCCAATTAAATTCAAAATGGACCTTTTCACTTCCGTTTAAGAAGTATTATGTCTTAACCTCTGATATTAAAGTGGGCCGAAGAAATCTGTGACAGTCGTTGACTAGAAAAAGATGGCCGAAGTCATTTCCAATTAATAACCAGAATTGAAATTGGATTTGGATAGCACTCTGATTAATAAAAACCGTGTCGAGAAATATATTGTTTACTGTTAGATTATTTAATAAAAATTTATACCCCCAACGCAAGAGGGGTGTTATAGTTTGACCGATATACAAGGTGTCCCATAAATCGACGTCCACCCGCCTAGGGCTGATAGAGCAGCTAAAAAGCTATCGATTTAAACCCTGTGTATGTTCAGGGATTTTTATTAGTTTCGGAGTATTGGGCATTATAATCAGATGTCATTCATTGAAAATCATTAATCTCATGTTTTATTTCAGAATTTTTTCAGTGGTTTCTTACACTATTAGAATCATTTTGCTCGTTTTTTTATAATCAACTTTTCAAGTAATGTCACAAAGTTTATTTCTCCATTCTGGGTGTCCCATTGTTTGTTTTCACTTTAACGAAACGAACAAAAGTGCTTAAAAACTTTGCTGATTCGTAATGGTTCCAAAAATGTAAAAATTTAATGATTTTTCGTACAAGAACGTAAGGGAAAATTACAAAAAAATCTGATTATGATGCTCAATATCTCCGAAACTATTAAAAATTGCTGAACATACATAGGGTTTAAATCTGTAGCTGCTCTATCAGCCCCAGGCGGGTTAACGTCGATTTATGGAACTAGCTGTATGTGTGTGTGTGTTTGTACCCCGTTTTCGGGGTCATTACACTCTAGAACGAGTACCAATCACTTCTTACTTCACGAATGTTAACGTGTCTTGAAAACCTTCTAAAAGGTCTCATTAACTACCGACCTTTGGATTATTTATCCGTGTCATTACTTATAATGACGAACTCGGCATTTATTCTACTCCTTCAAACCCTATTGCCTTTTAACATGTTATCGAAATGCTACGATGGCTCTTATTTACTTGATAATAAAGACGATTTCTTTATTTGTTGGTAGTGACACTGCCTACAAAGGTAATTGCTAAATGGATGTTATCTGTGTACAGCCGAGGAATTTGATTGTTTTACCAGTTTGACGTAATATGTTAATTTGCTGGGTTATACATTTTCGACGTGTCATTAGTCGTGTCATTAGCTTTTTCGCGTATTAAATGTCAAACTGGTATACAATCAATTTCCTTGACTATAGTTAAGTAATATTTATGTTGTATTTATTATTTATATACAGGCTGCTGCGTTACAAGATCCAAATAATATAGGATGTTCTCAGCTAATGTACATTTGATAGAGTTTACTTCATTTAGCCGTTTAAATATGATAAAATAAATCTTATTATGAGATAGCATAGATTGACGTTCCTAGTCCAAGCATATAACATACAGATATGCTTTAACGTCTTCAAAATTAAATTTTAGTTTCAAAGAACCTAACCAAAGTGTTAAATGTATACGATTGTAATCATACTTATAAAACTATACCTAAGGTTGAACAGAACTCTGCAAAATAAGTCTATACTTAAAGGGAACCAACCATTTACACAATACAGCTTTAGTTCCGGGTAACCTTTAAATCTAAAAAGTGACTTACAAATCGAGAATGACGTACGTGAAAGATAATCCTTTCGACTTACTACTTTTTAGACTTGCAGTTACGAATCGCTCTTTCGATTTGGACTTTAAATCTAAGTGGCTTCTAAATCGAGAATGACGTACGAGCAAAGAGAATCCTTTCGACTTACTACTTGTTAGACTTGCAGTTACGAATCGCTCTTTCGATTTGGACAGAACAGGTCACGAGGCATTACAAAAGCGAAATCAAATTGCGTCAACGTCCCCTTAAGCTTGTTGTATGAAGCCATATATAATTATATCGATTGTTTCGATTGTTTATATATCCATTAATTTTATTGAACGTTTATTTTAAATTGTTACTTCATTAGTTGTCTAGACGTTTGGCTAAATATACAATGGATGTTTATTACTAAATGACAGCGATTGGTCATGATTATTGATGAATATGCATCTTGCGTTAATGAATTCTGATAAGATTTAATAATTAACAGTTTCTCTGGATATAGTAGGTACCTACGGTAAAAATCAAAATAACAACATTTATCTATGTGTCAAAATTCAACCTTCGACGTATTGATAAAGAGTTTTATATTACATCCTGTATAATATTGCAACGCCCTATATCTATACTGCCCACCTTAGAAAAAAGGGCGACTGTGTCATAAAACCGCGTATTTATTAGTGACCTTATTTCTTAACACGGTGGGTTGAATTTGCTTCGACCATCAAAGCGCGCATGCGTCCTTTTTATTTACAAGGGCAGTATGTATCTAATAAAACAAAAACATTTGCTCTAACTTTCTTCACATACAAATAACTGTTAAGATTTCAAAATGGCCACCATATTCGTAATTCGACCGCAAATTTTATGACCAAGCCGTTTGATGTGGCACGAATGGATTCGAAGGGACGACCCAGTGTAGGCGGGTTGTGGTCACAACATATGGTTGTAGGAAAAGTAAGTAAACTTTCTAATTTGTTTACCTCAAGGTCATTGAATAAAACCTAACCTAACCTCATTGAATAAGTAAACAAAAAAAACAGGGGACCATTTCGCACAAATGAACCTAGTGCCAAACTAAGCTCAATGCCTGTACAGTCAAAAGCATAAATAATCGATCATTTATGTTTCTCTATGCGGTGAGGTTCAACATTTTATTGTAGAAACTCATGATTAGAAGTATGGAATTTCCTATGAATAAATTTAATGTGATTGTGTTCAGTGAATGGACTTTAGAAGAAAGTACTGAATTAATCAAGGTTTAGGTAAATAGGAAATGGCCGAATGCTTAGAATACTCTGAAACAATACATTTATTGTGTCAATGATATTACAGAGTTAGATATGGTTCGTTCCTAGTAAATTGCGTTAGTAGATAGCTATACAAACTACAATATGTTCACTTGTTTCACTAGCAAACGACGGACAGATACGGAAAACACGAGAGTAAGGGAAATAACTATACTTAAGCAATTGCGCTTCTTTTCTCAACGGGAGAACAAAGATTATGATTTTTAATTTAATCGAACAGAACGGACATTGGTCAGAAGCAACGTAGGTAGGTGACAAATGGAATTAAAACAGCTTTTATAATAGTCAGTAACTAAGTAAAGTAAGTCAACTCTGTATTGCTCAAATAGAAATCGCAAATTCTCGGTCGAATTCTCAATGAAAAAAAAAACACTACTTTACAGGATAGATACAATAATCGTTTGAACTAATACTTTGCAGTTAGTAGCTACTGTAAATTTAGATTCTCAATAGCTAGCTAGCTACTACAATTCGCGTCCAAAACTGTCTCAACCATGTATGGCAGCAATAAAACTTTGCGTTATATACTTATATTATAGCGCACAAATTCCCAGGATTAGGAAGGTACAAAAACTCTACTATTAAATCAAAAATCATCATTAGAGATCGTTGGGTTTGGAAGACTCAATCACAAACAAGCGAAAAACGTGTCATGTTTGAAAAATTAATCTATCGAGGGTTTTGTTTCTGATTGTGTTTTCACGTTTAACAGTCTCAAGGAAATATAACCAAGTTTTAATATATCCAAAGATCATATGTAGCCTTAATTCGCCCGGATATAATGGATACCAACGATGTCGCATCTGATTTTTTAATCTAGTATCCATCCTTATCATACACACTATTTATTTAAATTTCTATCTCTTTTCTTAACTGAGCACGCCTTTTCTTTAGAAATATTTTTTAAATAACTTAAATACAAGTTAAAAATTAAATATTTAGTAAAATTACGCGTGATATGCGATCTCTTGAGGTTTTTTTACTTATTTTCGTTCAACCTCGGCTCACGTCAGTTTCATCGCCGTGTTTCGTGTGAACTGAGAGCGAGAGTGGTCAATTGGGTCTTTTTTGAAGCTTCAACTCGGGCGCGGTAGTGACATATCTACTTCTTGTTTATATGTAATATCATTGTTGTAATGCGATTGTTTTTTTACATTATGTTTGAATGACGTTCCTCTATTATGTCTTTAAAAACATATCAGAGATAGTAAAAGGTGAGGTTAATTTTATTTAATGAGATAATTTAAATAACAATAACACTTTTAATCATTAAATTCTTCAAATTAGATTCTTGGTAAAGGCTATTCTTTCGAATGCAAAACGTAAGAGCAAGGAGTTATTTTTTTTGGTGTATCCCATTTTTTAACGTTGTGCCCCTTATTCACTTGAATGCGGCTGAGTTAAAACAACACAATAACATGTCTATTATTTATTTAATTGTTAGACCCACCAACAAAGTACACAGCTTAATGTCAGCAAAATTAACAAGACTGATTATATTACGGGAACATGGCCTGCTTGGACAGTCCACATCAAAGATATATTTACATTTTTTCACTTTATGCCATTGAAATAACGTCCAAAATGTAAACATATCTTCGACGTCGACTGTACTTCAATAACCGGTATGAAACAGCATTCGCGAATAGATTAAACAAAGGGGATACGTAAACTAAAGTTAACAAGGTCAGCTTTTTTATAACATAGTTTACATGTACAATAGAAGAATAAAGAATTATAAAATAATCTGGCTGAAGGTACTTAAAAGATAAAAGGAACCAGTTTACGCTTCCAGCAGGCAACACTGTCGTAATAAACGTCCAGATAGACTGTAATACATTTACAATAGATAATTTGCCTACGTTTGATTTTGCTGGCCATGGCCGGAAAGCGGTGGTGGTGATGCGTGACCTGACATAAGTGTTTAAGACTACAAAGTTTAACTTCTCCAAAATATTTATTTCGAGAAGTTTTATATTGAACACTTTGTGCAACAGAATAAGAACCAAATAATCTCTTCTTGTTTGGAGTAGAATAGACCAGGTAATCAAAATATTGTGCTTTAGTTTCGTCTCAATCGGGGTCGATTCGATATTGACCAAGTGACACAGACATCTGCAGGATTTCAGCGGATGTCACCACGTATTTTGATGAAACCTCTTGATAAACCGTGTCTGATCGTTAAAACTAATGTTGAGCAGCTGGTTTAATGCCACTAACGTAATGTAGAATAAAAAATGGTCAAGAGCGAGTCGGACTTGAGCACCAAGGGTTCCGCATCGACATCGTACTTTCGATTGAATTGAAGATTGATTTTCTTTGCGATTTACTTTAATTAAATAAATATCAAAAAAATCAATCATCTATAAAAAAAAAGTATAAATATCCTATGTAACCTGAGACCTTTCAAACCATTTTTTTTTCGGCGTCTTACTATTAATATTCCATGTTTTACTACAAATATTCTAAATTTTAGTAAAATTAGAAAAAGGTTCTTGACAGACAAATGTCAGACAGACAACAAAGTCATCTTATATCGGTTCCGTTTTTCAGTATTTGGTATGGAACACTAAAACGTTATCCTACGAAAAATTATCCAATGGTCACCGATTTTCTTCGTTTTTTAATAAGCTTTTGATATATCAAAAGTGAAAGACCACTTTTAACTGACCTTACCATGTCCATCGAGAGTCCATATTTACTAGTTTATGAGTACTTCTAATGATGTCACATGAACAGTCTAACAGACATTCATCCCATTTTGCGCCTTATTTCAACGAAATAAGGTGGTAGATATTGATATGTCTACACCTGAACAAGGATATAAAACCGCTGTCACTAGCGACGCGTGCGCAACCTGCCCGCACTGGGTCACCCGACCACTAGTGCGGGATCACGGATCTTGATATCGATCTGGCGATTACTTTTTATCGTTCGCTTTTTGTGAAATTTAATGGGACACTTGCTAGGTGCCACTAGTGTCTTGTTTGCGGATGTCGATTATCGATCTAGGTTTTTATCGACCGTTTCTAATAAATTATGGTAACGTAAGTTACTACTGAACTTTATGTAACGTAGGTGCGGTCACGGACGTTAATTTGCTATCCATTTCAAAGAAAATCTGCTTGAAGATGTCATTGTCATTAGAGATGCCTGTCATTTGTAATTGCTAGGAAACTCAACCTTATTGCTGTAGAATGTCAGATTGACTTTAGAACTAAGGTGGGTCACAAATTTAATTCATTGACTGTACATAGTTATTAATGTTTTATTTTAGTGTGCAAATAATTGACTTTTATTTCATTGAGTTCTCCTGATATTTACTAACTAAAAAGAGTAATAAAAACTTTTTAAAAAGGTAATTAAGTGATGAACTTTAGACGAGTTGATATTCATGATATTTAAAGTCTTGAATATTTAGAATTTAGATAAACTAATATTTTCTGCCCGCGACTTCATCCACGTAGATTTCGATTACCATTATTCCCTCGGGGAACTTTACATTAATCGAGATACCTTTGTGTTACTCCAAGGTGTAAGCTTCCAAATATCTTTGAAATCCGTCCAGCCGTTGCAGCGTGATGGACTAACAAACTAACACATATATCAACTTTCGCATTTATGATAATAACAGGATACCGATAACTTATGTAAATAAAATAAAATATGATATCTTCGTAGTAAGTAGTTGATTTCATACTGTGGCCTAAGTCTGTTAGTTAATGCTAATTTACGATGACCCCCACCCCACTGAAAGAGTATTAACTGAATATATAATTTCTTGTTAGTTAATCCAGTAGCGTACCCATAATTTACTGACAGCAATTTTAGAAACAAGTTACCATTAATTATGCATAACCTCATAAATGTCGAAATAGTATCGAGGTTAATGTTTCACATTTACCAAACTGTGAATGTATCGATATTAACATATTACATTTCGATAACACATCCATCACTAGACGCCCTTATGGTACAATCGGCCTCATATAGTCATGTTCACATTCGATACTTTGTGGTCAGTTGAGAGAGTGAATGGTGGTAGAAATTTATATACTAATGCAGGTGGTTAAGTGTATGCGGAGTTAAGTGGAATCTACTTGCAACATTTAATGTTGGCAACATTCTTGCGGTTTCATAGAGTTCCGCCATTTTGAGGAGACTAACATTCATTACTTGTTTTTCTTGCCTTTACTTATATTTGATTTGGAACTTTTACTTAAAAGCACCGCTGTTTAAATGTTATAATATTGATTAAAATGTAAAGGTTAATTATTAGATTTTTTTTATGAAGTTAGGCTTAAAACCATTAAAATATAATTATATTATACTAGGTAAAACCTTATATCCTTTGGCATGTAGGTAATCATATTGTCAACGCTATGATGGCTCTCATTTGGGTGATTTTTTGTCGGCAAGTTTTTTCGCCATTTCGGTGGCCATTTAAAAAAAATAATGATTTTTATCATTTGATAGGTTGCATATTCAAATAAGAATGGTAAATAAACAGGAGGCAGGAGGATTAAATTTTGTAACAAAAACACCATCGTAGTGACACCGAAATGAGGGCTGCTTAGAAAATCAATATGAAATTATATATTACGACTTGATTTTTACTTAACAGCAATGGCGGACAAGTCAAAAACAATACGATAGCAAGTCAAAGACCGTATGATTTTACCCAGTAGAATAGCTAGCAGCCTGGCTGTCTTTCATTCATTCGTGACACATGATCAAGAAATTATTTGATTCCTAAACTGAGATACTAAGACTTTTGCAGTAACTTTAATGCATTCCTACTTTTCAACATTTCCTTGCTTTGGCACAACGCCACAGTTGCAATAGTGCGTGCTCACTGCAAGGTAAAGAATGTAATCTAGAATAAGATATGGCTTAGTTTTACTCCGTATTCATAAACGCACAATAAACCTATTTTAGTCAAAGTATACTATAGATAAGGATATTATAGATAAGGATACAGCATATTTCAAGCCTACTTTAGCTATTGCGCGTTTATGAATAAGACGGTTAGGTAAGCTTTAAGCGTTGATGAGTTTGATTAGAATATACACTATTGAAAGAAAATAAGTAATCAATCCTGGTATGCCACCTGACAGAAAATTTATTGTACAATCAAAAACATTACAGATAAACAGCACAATTAAAACTAACACAAGGTGACACAGGTAAACAACATGCGGTCTTGTCGCTGATTTGCGATCTCTTCTAGACAACCTACTAGGTTGTCTAGAAGAGATAACCTAACCTAACCTAACCTAACAACTTTTTTTACGCTACGAAAATGCTTCTAGTATTTTTCTTTGTAAACCATAAAACTAATGCATTTTATTGAATAGTTATAAAGACTCTATATTTCGTCTGATTGTCCCGCTCTGTTTCAAACAAATTGTCAGAGACAAACAATTTTGAAGTTACTCCTACTTTCTCCGCCATTTTGTTTTTAATGAGGAACAAGTGATTGCGTTTTATTGCATTATGCTCGTTAAGGCTAAAATGTTCTGGTAATTGGCTCAAGTTAACAAGCTTCTTAGGTTTTATTTTATTTTAAAGAAATATTTGTTGAAACAATGTTTTTATTGAAGTAATTTGAGTTAAAATCGGCCAAAAAGATCCATACGCATTTTCACCCGACTGTGGCGAAGCCCAAAAGGAGGGTTATGTGTTTGACTTGAATATGTCCGACTCAATGTCCGCTCGTAACTGCTAAACGGCTAAACCGATTTTAATAAATTATACGTGGTTAGATTCGTCTTAATCACGAGTGTCATAAGCCATATTCAAGTTATTTAAATGTGAAATTGGCGAAATAAAATAAATAAATATCAGGGGACAATGTCACACCAATTGACCTAGTCCCAAACTAAGCTCTAGGCTTGTACTATGGTTACTAGACAAGGATATAAATACTTATATAGAGAAATATATACTTAAATACAAAGAAAACATCCATGACTCAGGAACAAATATTCGCGCTCATCACACAAACGTCTGCACTTACCGGGATTTGAACCCAGGACCGCTAGCTTCGTAGGCAGGGTCACTACCAACTAGGCCAGCGTGTCGTCGAAAAAATAAATACATGATAAGTAACATTACTTTGACGACATTATCCAAACAGCAGTTGCGTTTTTTAACCAAATTACCAGTTTAACATAACACTATCGCCAACCTACAGATGTTTTATTAACACTGTCACATTCGGGAACAAAATTCGCCCTCATCATACAATTTGTTTGTTTGTTTGCATTGAATAAGCTCTGAAACTACTGGACCGATTTGAAAAATTCTTTCACCATTAGAATTCTACATTATCCCTGATCAACACAGGCGCTATTTTCCGCGCGGGTGGAGTTGCGGGCAACAGCTAGTATGTTATAAATAAATATCAGTCATCGTATTGCCAGAATACCTTTTAGTTGACTGGTGATGTCACTGGTGAAGCCGCTCGTTAACCCGATCGACCGATCGACAGAAAGACGTTGTTTAAAAGATAAAAAGATAAAAGAAATTTATTCAGTAAGTATTCCGCTCGGGCACTTTTACACGTCAAGATACTACCAGCGCTTCCGAAGAGGAGACCACTGCTGAGAAGAAACGCCGCAAAAAACTCAGCAGTCAGTCATTTTTTAAACATATTTCATATTTCATATTACAATCGTACAACTTAGTCTAGTATTATATAAAGCTACAAGTATTAAATTAAATATAATATCAAATGACAGTAGTTCAGCAGGAAAACATGCCAAAAATCTTTCGTTTAATGAGAAAGAGGACCGTGTTACACAAATTGACCTAGCCCCAAGCTAGGCTCTAGACTTATACTACATATGACCTTGTAGAGCTTATATTAGACATTGTTTAAACAAATTCACAGCTGATGTTTCTCTGTTTTTTTTTCTTTTTTATTGTTTATGGCATAGGGAAGGCTGACGAGCACACAGTCCACCTGATGGTAAGCGGAAACTGAGACCCATAGACATTCGCATTCACAAGACTGCAAGCCTAAGACTGCAAATGCGCTGCCAACCCTGAGGACTAAGATGGAATGCCTCTACGCTAGTCATTACACCGGCTGTCTTATCCCCAAACCGGAACACAACAATGCGAACACTGCTGTTTGGCGGTAGGTTAATGGATAAGATGGTGGTAGCGATCCGGACGGACCCCGCACAAAGTCCTACCACGACAAGAGTTATCTATTGAATAGCTATGTCTACTCTTGTAGACGTACAAAGCAGGCATCAACTTTTTCCCAATGTCAAATATAGGCACAGTTGGCAAATTTCACTGTCACTAGATCATCACCCCAATCATTATCTTAATCAAGAATGACTAACATCATCAGCGGATCAAAATTATCACGATTCAGTCAATTAACACCGTTTACGGCAATCAAGTCCACCTGGTGGTAAGGGTCATGCTGCATTCGGGACCGGAAGCGGCCGAACCCGCTTCCGCTTGTGCCAAATTAATCTGGTATTACTTGAGAATAAGTAGTCAAGAATTTTTATTGATTGGTAATTCAAGTTTTCATTTGCCCAATTTGTTTTGACACTGTTAACTAGTTGCTTTTATTTAAACTATTATGCCAGCAAGGCAACAACGCAACGTTACTTGACATTAGTGGCGGGTGAATGAAAAACTAGTGATTCCTCCATTTAGTAAGTAAATCTTAGCCAAGTGTAGTAGTTACTTTAGATTTTTTTACCAGAAAGGAAGTCCATGTATGTTTAGCGGTATATTTTATGTCTGGTAAGGCAGATAATAAAGGCTTCACTTCGCTAGACTTAAAAATAAACGTACATATTAATCATTGAGGATTGTAATGTACATAAAAGAGTTTTTTTACGTAGTTGGGTTGTAGAATACTTAGGTATCTGTCTAGACAGGAAGTTTAATACCATTGCTTAATTATATATTATTTGTAAGCATAAGGAAATACATGGCTTACCATGTCAACAACATACATAATAAAAATAAATTAATATCACGTGACAATCTCAAACAAAACCTAGTGCCAAACTAAGCTCTAGGCTTATACTATGAGTACTAGATGAACGGTAAAAAAACGACCAAGACTCAGGAGTAAATATTTGCCTGTAGGGTGACTAAGGCCCGTATTAATAAACTAATCTCAACTCTAATGCTCATCTCGAGATCCGTCAAAAATAACAGTGTTCTATGGTTTGGCGTTTACTTTGACGTATCTTGTGACGGGCCTCACAGTCAAGATGAGTTTATTAATACAGCCCTAAGTCTCTATAAATCTATCTTTTACCTCAACTCAAGGTCGTTTCACTTCAATATCCACTCCTCCCTCTTCCGTTCACTTACTAGTTTAGCTCGTGACCACCACTTACACGTTTAATAGCGTCCTACGTCACTATGAGCGCAACCTTACGTACTTTCACAAGCAAAAGGTCAAGCAAGCCTGCATGTGCGGGCGCTTCTTTAGTGATTGGCTTTCTAATTTTTTGGTCAGTTTAGTGGTTATTATCGCTTTTCTATTTGATTGCTGTACGTTAGGTAAATGCTTGAGGTATTTGTGAATTTGTTTATGGTTTATGTGATTGTTGAACATCATAGTTATTGGTAGTTATTTGTTAAGTCGACGATTCGTTTAGCGTAGTGGTGGTCACGCTGCCTACAAAGCTAGCGGAGCCGGGTTCGAATCTTGGTATAGGCATACATTTGTGTGATGAGCGCGGGTAATTTCCATGTATTTAAGTGTGTTTGTCTCTCTAAAGGTATGTTTATCGTTGTCTAGTAGATCCCATAATGCAAGCAAATTAGTATGGCAGTGTTGCCCGATATTTATTTAATTATTTTATTTGTTTAAGTAGCTTTAATTAGCTTGTAATATTATTAAAATTACTTGAAAATGAATAGGTTTATTGATAGACAATATTCTATAGTACTAAATACATTTATCATGAAAGTAAAACACAATTTCATCTCAAAATTATGGTTCGCATCAGACTCAACCTTCATGCTTAATGAGGTATTAACTGTCACAGTAAACTCCATAAAAATAGGGCCATCAAACAAGACACAGACAATTTGTGTCCTTATTTCATTGTCAAAACGTTTATTGTCACATTTGTCATTAGGACCATACGTGCGAATGTCATTGTGTGCCATAACTGGGCATGCGCTAACTACTGTCATATTGTGACATAATAATGGCATAACAACACAATGCCGCTTTTTTCTATAGGATTAGTATCACATTGTTATGGTTAAAAATTGACATTATATAAGTTTGGTCACATAGGTCTATGGTTGTATTATATTAGCATGGTATTCTAATTAACTGATGTCTGCTGAGATGTCAGTCTTAAAACACATCAATAATAAGTTTTTTGTACTCGTCGATTAAAATCTGTGTAAGTATTAAGATTTCATAGAGAATACTGCAACGTCACTCTTTTCATCGTTGACACTTCCGAAACAACCGAAATAACCATTTCGATACGCTCAAGACAACTGAAAAAAATTTGAAAATAGAACTTCGTATTTCAATAATATGTGTCCTTGTTTAAGGAGACTCGATCCGATACAAAATTGCCAATCTGTGGCGTTTCGGAACGTAGCAGCGTCGCGTCATCTGTCAAAAATCTATTTAAATCTGCTTCTATATCCAGGGCATAAAAAAAATAAAAACACTACGGTTTGTGATTGGCTAGTTTTTAGCCAACAGAACAGCACAGTACTGCAACAATTACGGACGCCGTGGTTTGATACAAATGTCGATGTGGTGGTGATTGTATTAATGACTTAAATTATTAATTTTAATGAACTCGTACAAAAAGTATTGTTCACAATAGTGTCATAATCAAGCTTTTTAATCTCGTACCTTACTTAAACACGGTACTCGACTAAAAAGCTCTCTATTATAACACGATTATGAAAATAACTATTTCATGACTCGGCGTTCAATACGAGACATAGACATTCGCATTCACAAGACTGCAAATGTGTTGTCAACCGTGAGGACTAAGATGGAATGCCTCTATGCTAGTCATTACACCGGCTGTCTTATCCCCAAACCGGAACACAACAGTGCGAACACTGCTGTTTGGCGGTAGTTTAATGGATAAGATGGTGGTAGCGATCAGGACGTACCGAAAATTCGGAAATTCATCCCCTAAGGGGTTAAAATAGTGTGGCAGTAGTGGCGTGGAACTAACTCTACGCATACGAACTCGCAGGCGTTCTTTAGTATGAAAAGGTTCTTCATTTTAATTCGAGTACAATAATGAGAGATTATAGTTTCTGCTTCGTTCAAAGCGCAACAGACTCAACCTCAATGCTTGTTGTACAAAACAAACAGATTTTTAAATATTTGTTTTGCATATTGCATATACATTTCGTATGTATAATCACTTAACTTGTTAACAGCTGGTTTATGAGCAAGAGGCGCGTAACGTTTATTGTTTTAAGTAATCCTTAGTGTTTAGAAACATTTAAACGTGCAAATGGAAAGCTTCGTTGGGCAAGAGGTTAGTATAGTTAAGATCTTATACATTGTAAAATGCAAAAGAACTTGGGCAAAACATTTCAAAATCGCCAGAAAGGAAAAATAGCTGATTGAAAAAAATATTTTGTTTACTGATTGACTCTGGAGCAATCATTACGGAACCGCCATAATTAAAAACGATGATTTTAAGCCTAAAAGGAGCTTAATCTATACATTTGATTACACGTACCGGAATAATCGAAATAAAACGTTTATAGCAGTAGGTATAATAATAATATAGCGGCCTCTTAATACAAGTCAAGGACACTCTATCGTTTCAAAGGGCTTAGCGGGTAAATTGTTTGTTTTTTTCAGCGGCCACGGATGATTTTTACATAGTTATTTAGAGGACGTCAAATACACATAGATATATATAATTTATAGCATTAAATAATATCGGAGCGGAGAAATTAAAGATTTAATTATTCAGTTCTTGGTACTAAAAGTACGTCCAGATATGAATATTTAAATATCCCGGCTCCGATGCACTTTACAGTATTACATTACATAACAAAATAGGTTTATTTTGAGTAATTCTATCATAATTGACTACTTTTACGAATGGCCGCTCACCTTGAAAATGTATGACTTTTACAAAAAAAAGCGATCCGGACGGACCCTGCACAAGGTCCTACCACCCGCAATGCCAACACTTTTACCCAAACCCCTTTGTAAAGAAACCACTATCACCCCCACTAGAAACCCCAATAATAATTCAATAATTAAAGCTACCATTTCACCATTCTACCTTTTAATGAGTCGCGCAATGCCAAAATCTTAACAACAAGGAAATGCACGTAAATACAATGTCATTATGAATGTAATTAAGATACGGTTGTTTAAATCATCGAAGGTGACCATCAAGGTGAAATTATTTAGGAAGTAGATCGGAACTACGTTTATGCATGACAGTTATGTTATAATTAAATTAAAAATGCAATATATGCTTTGCTTGTATGAAAATTAGTAGGAAATAATAGCGATCAGGTTATTATAATATTAATAATATAATTAGTGCTTTGTAGATGTTTATTTAGAAATGACATTGGGCATTTTTTAATACATAGTTATTATATGTAAGTTGATACAACGCAATAATATAGGTAAATAACAACACCAATGTAAAGTTTTGCTAACTCATAATAATAATATGGAAAATAAGTGATCATTTATGTACCTTGTCGCTTTCAATCGTTTCACAGTTTTGTATGACGTTTCAAACATGACGTTAAACTGACAAGGTACATAAATGATCACTTATTTATGCTGTTGCCTGTACTAAGTGGGCACCTCATTGACGCAGCGGCACAGATTAAAGATAGGTATATTTTCTGTCGTAATTCTTTGTTTATTGTCCACTGGTTCGTTTAGGTTTTGTGTTATCTTTCTATCTTTTTTCCTTTACTACCACTACAAAAAAATTTTTAGGCGAATTCGGTCGCAACGCTCGCCTCATATGGGTTGCCTGTCGGCTTGTTCGTACTTAAAATTAATAAGTTTATTACAATTATAATTTCTCAGTCCAATACCAATGTTTTTTTTTTACAATACATAGCTTTTGAATCGCAGCTTGCAGTACTAAGCATACAAACCTGTCCCCAACATCCCGCATTTGATCTTCATTTGATTCTCAAACTATAATATTTTTCATTTATTATTGTGTCTGTGACAGATCGAGATTCTACATTTCACGCAAAAGTTGTTTTAATAGATTGAGCGGTCAGTTAACTTTGAAAAATAGGTATCTGTAGTAAATTAGTTTAAAAAAACAATATTTATTGTTTAACGCATTTTTATCAACGAATTCTGAAATATTGTGCACGTATTTCATGGAATTAAAATCAATATAATTAAACTACTTTTTCATCCTATATGCGAAACGGACCGTTAAAAGAGTTTGACAATAACCTCGTTCTTCAACCGAATCGATTCCATTTTGTAAGGTGGGATCAGAATCGGCAGAAGCGCGTGGAGCTAACTCCATGTGCTTCCTCCAAGTCCACAATTCTTTCTTGCCGAACTTGGCCTTATTTCGCGGTACATGTCTTTTCACTCGAATCACCTACCCATATGATAAATTTTCCTCTCAAGGTCCTATCACAATATGATAGTGAATAAAACCTAAAAACACCCATCAAGACATCATACGATGGTTACAGATGTAGCGTGATGTTAGACGATTTATGATACTTTATTTTATAGTAAATTAATCGATTACATTTTCTATATTAACCGAGTCGATAATCGAAAGAAATGTACGCGATTTTCACTAGCCACATTATTAAAATTTTCAAATGAAAGGATGTCATTTGGCACAATTATAAATGAAAAATACTATAATAGTTTATTCATTCGCTCTCGGTCGCACCCAAACAAAGTGAAATGACTTATCACTTCGCATCGCATAATTAAGAGAAACCGACCTATTGATACTGAACAAACACTAGCACACTTTTGGTTTCTCATCAAACAATACTGACCTTAATTATCCTCGTGACAGTTCTCGCCTACTCTAAGGTCAACAACGTTTTGTCCGTTCGTGTGTTCCGGCTTTCAAAAGCACATTGGACACGTATTTGTATAAATCGATTTTTTATGTGACACGTGGGGACGTGAGCGGTTGTGTTCTAATTTTAGGACAAATGTCAAAGTAATCTACTGTCAGCGTGTGATAATTTGGTTGTATTTTTTTTCTGACTTTTTGCGATTATCATTTTGTATCGCTATAAAATAGATACCAATTTGGAATTTTCCCAAGTTACGTTACATACGCAAGTACAAGATATACGAGATATGATGCAATAAATTAGTAAATAGTGGTTCCACGTCAAGATCTAAGTGTATATGTTTGAGCGCTGATTTAAGTAGAGTATTCCACTTACATTTTAAGCGCCTTTTGGAAGTACAAAACAGATCTAAAATTTCCCACATTGTTACACCCTCTAATTTTTATTCCGTGCGGCTATCTTCTAAATTGGGTATTTTATTACAAAATTACCATTTCAAATTTGTATGCAACGCGACAATGAACACAAATTTTGAGAACCTTAAATTTTGAATTGGAGATATACTGTGCAGCTGGTTTAAAAAAAAAAGGTATTTTATACAATTATTGTTATTCTTTTTATAGGAGCGGTTTCACTTTAATTGTATTTCTATAACTTTTACTTTAATTAAAATCTAATGTATGCTGTCATAGAATTTGGCAGGGTAGGCTGGGCTGGGTATGTTTGCGCTCTTTGTCCTATTTTATAACATTTACAAAAATAAATATGAATTAGGTACTTTCCCATGTTCACCAAAGAAGTTTTTTGATATTTGAAATGACTTAAAATACAATCTAGATATTTTCTAGATCAACATCTAGACGACTACGCTCCAGTTAAGATTGTCGTAAGTTTGACTTATAAATTACCCTAATTATTCGTTGCACGACTGTTGCGTGTGGCGTTACGTCCGACTAATGACCTTGTTTCTTGTAATTATAAGTGTATTTAAAAAATAAAATTGTCGTAATTTTGACTTTTAGCGTGTTTTGACGTGGATGATTTCATAATTTTGATTTAAAGTTCTGTCTGTCTGTAATGTTTGTCTAATGTCATGTCAAATTAACATTTAATGTTGAAGTACTAAATTCAACATTACTGGTAAAATAACTTAAAAGATTTGAAACCATCAACACGACAGTACCTAAGCTGTCAAACATTTTATCGCCTTAAGCAGTTTCTTTAATCAAGCTCCAGTTTTGTATAAATTAGCTATATTAAAAATAGCAACAGATTTTTTTCACCGGTCTATTTTTGACATTGTATAAGTAATATAGCTACCGATCTACAAGATTTAAAAAACGTATAATCTATAAACCATTAATTTACTGTGTAGCTTAGACCATCTCCAATACATACTAACAAAAGCCCTTACAAATGTTATTGAGTGGAAAGTGTATCTTCTTAAATCAATCACCATAACAAACAAATAAAACGGTGTAACGAACATGCCCTCTATAAATCCACACTGCGCAGACGCCGCCGTGGGAACCGGCGCGGCGTGCAATGCTAATTACATATCTAATCCTTCCAGTCTCTCATCAGTCTCATCACAGTGGGAAACGCGTCTAATTTTTCCTGAATGTGTATTTAAATCAATTTAGCTTGCGTTTGTGTAATCTGTTACAGCTAGATGACAATTTTCATTAGATCATACGACGTCGGTTTTGTTGTGAGTAATTGTTGTGTTGGCATTACAAGTATTACAACGATTGTAACATTAACTTACATAAAAATATTTGCCTAAAATTTGCAATGGAGTCCCCATATAGCTGTACTGGAAGGTAAATTAAGTACAGTAGCTTACGCCGTTAGGAAAATTTGACAACTAACAAATGTTGAGACAGCTCGATTAGTTTATTATAGTTATTTCCATAGAGTTATGTCGTACGGTATTCTGATTTGCGGTAAAGCAGCAGACATACAAACTATATTTGGGTTACAATAAAGAGCAATTCTTTCTATTTACAACTTAAATTCCCGTGACTACTTAAGAGAACTAGACTTATGTAGTAACCATTGTTATATGTTTAAAAAATGATTGACTGCTGAGTTTCTTGCGGCGTTTCTTTTCAGCAGTGGTCTCCTCTTGGGAAGCGCTGGCAGATTCTTGGCGTGTAAAAGTGCCCGTGCGGCCTACTTACTGAATAAATGTCTTTAATCTTTATTTTTAAACCCTCGTAACGCACAACGGCCTATATGTAGAACATCCGTCAAAATTACTTCAAACTTAACTTGACTGACACAAGATTCGTTTTTGAACTATAGAGGATAAAGGTTAGACTATTTCGACTTAAATAACAAGGTTTCACCTAATGTCAAATGTCATCTAAAATGTCGATCGACGACGAAACTTGCATCATACTACACAATTTTAACATGTTTTATGTGCCTAATGAAGTAATAAATGATAATATTCAGCTAAGTTAATAACGTCATCATCAAAAATCTTGATACTTAAAAAACATTATGTCAATTAAGTCAGAGTACCAAATGACTAATGTCCTAAATTTAGGTCATAGGGCCATGAGGTCTGCAGCCGTTATTTATAAAGTCATTCACATGAATACTTTTGTAATTTGTATATTATATCATCAAAGCGAAAGATCACGGTAATTGGGCGCGGTGCGTTTGGAAACTCCTGCGCGGCGAACAAATGACGCATGCGCGGTAGGCGCGCCGGAGAAAGTGGCCCTTGCGCATCCGAGCTGGTCTCGGAATGCGGAGAAATGTGCGGAGCTGAGAAAAAAAATGCGTTAGCGTTCATAAAATTGTTTTCATTACAGAACATTAAAATTATAACCATTTTAAACGGTTTTAACTTATTTAATCCAGTATAAAAAAAAAATTGTTTTACTATGCGTTTTGTTTCATACAATATTTAATCTCAAATTTAAAATTACAGTATCTTTAGACTTTTAGAAAAGAAACAAGATTCACGCCTAAATACTTCTTTGTTGCGTCTAAATGTCTTTAACTGTCAGTGTTAAATCTATATTAATGTCAAAACCGAGATTACAAATCTGCCTTAATACCTTGACATTGAACTCAAAACTATTAAAAAAAAGCATTTCAAAAATCAAATGAAATTCGAAGCGGATGCCAACACAAGGAAAAGACGCTCATGTCACTTACGCATAAACCTCGCATTCATTAAGTAACGTTTGCAGGCAACATGCGTATTACCAATCATCGTAATTAAGTAAATCTAATACGCATTTCTACTTCCAAAGTCGGTCAATATCAAGCTATGTGGACGAGCAGGGTTCCGTGTCAGAATACGCTTAGATGAACTGTTGAATCATTCATTCATTCATTTATGTATCCATTCAGTGACTATATTATATTGACAGGTGACAGTGAAAGTTATTGAGGTGCTTGTAAATTGCCTGATCATCATTTAACTTAACGGCTAGGCTCTTGTCGGTAGAGTAATGGCTACTTTTCTCTGTTCTTTGCTTATTTTTTTCTCCTCCTTATACGACACGACATTTGCCTTCTATACTCAATACTCAATACATTTATTGCATTTCACATTAATTTTACAGATGTTGTTGTAATCATCGGTATACATGTACATGATGATATGTATGTGGACCCTGTCGAGCACAGAAACAATAGCAAAAAAAAGAAGAGGATTACTTTTATAATAGTATTACAATATGTTATAAATTCTGTCATATTTAACTGAAGGAAGTAAGCCTAGGTCGTTCTCTCCTCTTTTTCCCTTAATTATTTGTTATTTAATCTTATTTGTTTATTTTCCATTACATTGTACTTTTATTACAAAAATACAACGATTACAAAAATACATGACGTTTCGTTGTTAAACGCATTTTAATAAAAAATACACACGTATTAAAAAAATACACTTACTTGAACTTGCATGCTTGCAAATCTTACTGTAAAATAGATTCCCAGCAATTCCAAAGCAAATAAACTCATAACATAACTAATTCAACCGGCATACAATCGATATCGATTTCCAATTCCCCATACGGACCTCCGATCGATAATTGCGTTCGAACAGCGGTAATAAATTGCACAATAATCAGATTCCTACTTGCATAATATCGATCAATCCACGCAATATCGATTTGATAATATTTCCAACTCAGTGGGCGTGTATGTTGATGATCCTTTTAACACTTAAAGAGGAGGAAGTTCTCAAGTCAGCTGTATTTTTTATATGTTGTTTACTTATTATAATTATTATAAATGCGAAAGTAGCTCTATTTGTTTGATTGTTAAGCTTTCACAATTAAACCGCTAAACCGATTTTGGTGAAATTTGGTATGGAGGTAGCAAGTGAACAACGAGGATGGCTATACATAATTATGCATATGATATTATCTTTAACTCTAGAGAATGGAAATGTGACAATGACAGATAAGGACAAAGCATATTTAAAGCAGTTTAGCTATTGTACGTTTATGAATAAGAGGGTAAACATTCAAATCAGTCTTCAAACGTCTATAATAGAAAATAAAATAAAAATATTTTCTTGACCGGTTCCTCACTGTTAATCGTATTTCCCACGTTTTAGAGACATCTAATAATTTACCAAGTTATCATAATGTACTAAATTAATCTTTTTTTTCAGGTAAGCTTCGTCGTAATGTCGTCATTGTCCCTATTCTCACGACGATGACGCTTCGTCATTACGTCGCAATGGACCTTGGTGAGACGAAAAGCTAATTTGATATTTACACAAGTTATAATGCACTTCACAAATTACGAGTATGACTCTAAATCGACCTTAGGCTGCGTGTAGAGCTTTGCGAGGCAGCTAAGCGGTGTTGCGTGGAATCCACCAATAGTAGGGAAGCCGAATAGGAGACGACCTTAACCGGGATGTTTATTAAAAAAAAAAAGTATATGTTAAGGAATATATGGCAAATAGGTAGGTTGAAAAAATTCAGTCCAGTATAAAAAAAATAACTTTAAAACAAAAATAATGCAAACGTTAGATTGTCAATTTTTTCCCATCATAACTATTGGGTAGGTAGGTTGGGTATAAACAGTAAGGTAAGATAAGTCGGTACTAATAATTTGCACTAAACCTTTCATCATCATCATTTCAGCCCACATCCACCCACTGCAGGGTAAAGGCCTCTTCATTTCCACGCCATTTTTCCCGGTCTCGTGCTAACGCCATCCATCCTTTCCCAACTGTCTGCCAAATGTCATCAGACCAACGAGCTGGTGGCCTGCCCACTGATCTGTGACCTAATCTCGGCCACCACTCTGTTAGCGCCCTCGACCATCTACCATCGTTTCGCCTAGCCAAGTGTCCCGCCCACCTCCACTTCAGTTGCGTTATTCTTTGGCCGACATCTGCCACTTTAGTCCTGCGCCTAATCTCAAAGTTCGGTACGTGATCCAGAAGTGAAATCCCCAACATGGAACGCTCCATAGCTCTTTGTGCAACTTTAATTTGGTGCATACTTGCCTTTGTGAGCGTCCATGCTTCCGACCCGTACGTGAGGACGGGGAGAACACATTGGTCAAAAACTTTAGTTTTTAGGCATTGCGGGAGATTACTTTTTAGGATTATTTCTAGCTTATTAAAAGCGGCCCATCCCAGTTGAACCCGTCTCGCAATCTCCTACCAACCTTTAGGTTTGCTTATTCTACACGCGTCATACTTGCGATTTGTATGTAATTTGAATTAAACAAGCAATTGCAAGTTTTTTTATTTTTATTAATTATATGAGCGCCGAACTGAAATACTTTTTATCGAATTAACAGCTGGGTGGAGGTCGTCTCGTATAGGAATACTTTGTTTTACTAAGCTCACTATCCTATTGGTTGAATTTCCCTCGCACACCGCTTAGCGGGTTTACACTCTGGTCAAAACAAAGCCTACGACGACTGGAAAAAAAGGCTCAAATAACGTAGCTGTCAAAAAATTTAGCTCCTGGTCATAACATTTCTCATCGTCTAATTCAAGTCCGATTTTTCATAATAACTACAGCATATCCAAAGATCGCCAGTATCGGACTTGGTTATGGGAATAAACGGTATAGCATTTTGTATGAAAATTTTCATTTTCACAATTCTCATAAGGCGACGACGATACGGTAATTACATATCGCGGGCTTCATTCTAAAGGGGCGTACATGCAAAAACCCGAAAAAACTTTTTTTGTCCTATTCGATTCCGGTATTGGTGATACACAATCTCTAATTTTATCATAATTTTGCGACCTATATTTATCGCTAAAACGATGAAAAACTTTAAGACGTATAATTGGAATAGAATAATGCTGTCAAACCAAAAAGACGTACAGGAGCCGTAAAAGCATTTATGTAGCAGAGTTACGCATTATCAACGCTCCATATAGTCGTATGTACTTACGGCTATAGGTGTTTAGTGTGATCTATAAAATTGTGTCTGGCTATAAAGACGTATGTACATACGGCTTTAAATTATTGTTTAATATATCAAATAAAGTCGCGCTAAGGAGACGTATGTGCATACGACCACAAATATCTGTAAGTGCAGATGTTTGTGTGATGAGCGCGAATATTTGTTCCTGAGTCATGGATGTTTTCTATGTATATAAGTATATATTTCTCTATATGTATAAGTATTTATATCGTTGTCTAGTACCCATAGTACAAGTCTAGAGCTTAGTTTGGGACTAGGTCAATTGGTGTGACATTGTCCCCTGATATTTATATTATTTATTTTTATTTTAAACATTAGTCCTCTATTATTAGTAAAACTAGTTATTATTATTTCTTATGATTAATAGACCTATTGGTCATAAGTTCTAATGACTGCCAGAACTTATCATTGTTTGAACTAAATATAAATAAAAAACAAATAATCAATTTGGTCGATTTTACCCACATAGGTAGGTTAGGTTAGGTCAGAGCTGTAATCGGGCATAAAAAATAGGTATAACGTAAATTTGCCGACGCCGACGTTCAAATTAGAGCTAATGAATAATTCATCATGTCATGTGAGCCGAAAGACGTCCACTGCTGGACATAGGCCTCCCGCAAGGCTTTCCACTCAGACCGGTCTTGTGCTTTTCGCATCCACCGCGGTCCCACTATCCTGATGAGGTCGTCACTCCATCTTGTTGGAGGCCTACCTACAGCTCGTCTTCTGGTCCGCGGACGCCACTCCAGAACATTCTGACCCCATCGGCCATCAGTCCTGAGAGCAATGTACCCCGCCCACTGCCACTTCAGTTTAGCTATTCTTCGGGCTATGTCGGTAACCTTAGTTCTACTGCGGATATCATCATTTCTGATTCTATCACGCAGAGAAACCCTGAGCATAGCCCTCTCCATAGCCCTCTGAGTAACTTTGAGCTTCCTTATGAGGCCCATTGTTAGCGCCCACGTCTCAGATCCGTAAGTCATCACTGGCAACACACACTGGTCAAAGACTTTTGACTTCAAACACTGCGGTAATTTGGACGAAAAGGTGCTGCGAAGCTTCCGGAACGCTGCCCAGCCGAGTCGGATACGACGCGTGACCTCTTTCTCAAAGTTTGACCTACCTAACCGGACCGTTTGTCCCAGGTAAATATAGTCGTCAACAACTTCGAGCGCAGATTCGAGCCTCCGACTATCACGGGAGTTTTCCCGTGATAGTCGGAGGCTCGAATCTGCGCTCGAAGTTGTTGACGACTATATTTACCTGGGCGCAAACGCGCGACATGGATATTGGACATGACTTTCGTCTTGTCCATGTTCATTCTCAAGCCCACTCGGTCGGAAGCTCTACTGAGGTCAGCGAGCGAGTATTGCATCCTCCATGGTCTCAGCCATGACTACGATATGGTCAGCGAATCGTAGGTGAGTGATGTACTCACCGTTTATGTTGATGCCTCGTCCTTTCCAGTCCAGAACCTTAAAAGCATCCTCCAATGCAGCGGTGAACAGCTTCGGAGAGATCACATCTCCTTGTCTGACTCCCCGCTGCAGAGGAATAGGCTTCGTGCTCTGGTCCTGTAGTCGGACGGACATAGTGGCGTTTTCGTACAGACACTTCAGCACTTCGATATATCGGTAGTCAACTTGGCGCCGCTGGAGAGACTGCAGCACAGCCCATGTCTCGATCGAATCGAAGGCTTTCTCGTAGTCCACAAATGCAAGGCAAAGGGGGAGGTTATACTCCTCGGTCTTCTGTATAACCTGCCGCAACGCATGTATGTGGTCTACGGTACTATAGCCTTTACGGAAACCGGCTTGTTCGGGAGGCTGGAAATCGTCAAACCTGCGCGCGAAACGATTTGTGATGACCCTCGAAAACAGCTTGTAAACATGGCTCAGAAGTGAGATGGGTCTATAATTCTTCAGCATAGTTTTATCTCCTTTCTTGAAGAAGAGAACCACCACACCTCTGTTCCATGCTTTCGGCGTTCTTCCTTCGTGGAGGACGGAGCTGAACAGCGTCTGAAGGCCCCTAAGGATAAAATATACACCCCCGATGATTGGCGAAACGTTATCAGATTAGCCCGTAAAGACCATCCGTACGAAGTGCAAGTTATGAATTTGAATTTGAATAAAGATTTTAAGGATTTTAAAGCATTGCGGACGACAGTCCAACCCAACACACTAAAAGCCACCCGCGATGGAACGATTTTGCTATATTTTTTATTTAATTTTATAACGTTTTGTTTTAAAACCTCTGTTTTTCTATGTAAGTAATGTTTTAAAACAGCAGGATATTTTTAGAAGATTTTACTTTGTTTTATTACTTTTACTTAAAAAAAGTTAAATGTAGGTACTATTGAAAAGCAATTTAGAAAAAAGTGTAATTTAGATGTTTGGTTTTAAGTTGGACTTTTCCAAAGAGACAAAGCCTGAAAAGAGTAGGTACAAAGTTAAAGTGGATCTCATTATTTTTAGAATTACGTATTATTTTATTTCGCCTTGGTAACGTTGATTTAAGTAATTTACGATATATTTTTTATTTCATTTAATAACGTTTTGTTTTTAAAACCTCTGTTTTTCTATGTGAGTATTATTTAATAACATGATTTATTATTAATAGAACATAATGGCTACCAATTTGTGAGTATTTTGATGCAAATTGCCATTTTGCCGATTTTTTAGAAGATTTTACTTTGTTTTATTAATTTTATTTATAAATTATAAATATTATAATACATTTAGATACGTCTTTCTGTTTGTCTATCCAGAATAAAAAGTACTCGTTATAAACCTACAACTCCCATTTTGAACCAAGACGCTTGATAAAACATAAAATTAGTGCTATTTTTTAGAGTAAAATTCGATTGTCCAATTATTTAAGATTGTTTTCTGTACAATAGTAGTATGTTTGATTATACGACCTATTAACAAAATAGTTATATATTTTATTTTTGTCGAGCCAGATAGACGTATGAATTTCGAAAAAAAATGAAATAACGGTATTTTGCACGATTTTACATTGAAATGTCATCATATTTAAGCTTGTGAACTGGAATAATTTCGTATTAAATTAAATTATCGATTATAGAAGGTTTCATATTATACGCCTACAAATCCAAAGTAATTTTTAAGAAATGTTTAGTTCCTGTTTGCATATTATCGCCGAGCCAAAAAGGCGTAATAACATAATGACAGGGTTCTAAAATAATAAACGTAAAATCATTCACTTACCATAAACCAGGAAATATTTAAAAGGTCACATGCAAATTTATAGCTCAATCGGTAAATAGAGAAAAAAGTTATTAGGTTTTTTGTCTCTCCTGAAAAGTAAGAGTTTTGCGTATACGCCCCTTTAGTATGAAGCCCGCGATATATTGTTCGCCATGTCCAAAACAATATAGTTTAAGACATTGCCTAAATGATATTGCTCCAGACATTATTCAATATTGCTGTTTTGTCTCTTCCTTTCCATTTCTTGTCAAGGAAAGAGTAGGACAAAATGTAGTGATATAAGGTGACTGTGGGTAAGACCGGCATACTTTATTTTTTTATTAACTCGGAGTGATCTAGCTGCTTTAATTATTCACCTACGTTAACGCTTGTAATCGCAAACGATGCAGAATTTCATAAGTAATAGTTAAGCTATAGTGACAGGGAATTTTAACCACAAATTAACTTCCCTTGTAGTTTAAGGTAAGTCCGTCTAGTAATGATATCAGCCATACTATGGCTGCTTATATGTTCGTATTCGAATCTTTAAAAAGAATGAAACAAGACAATGAAAAGTCTATTTTAAACTTGTTAATATATGGCTTAGATTCGAAATAAACGCGTTTTTTCATATTCAAAGGCAAGTCCGGCATATAATACGTAGATGGGGTGGTAAACCTTTTTTGGCAAATAATTATAATATAAGTACTTATTTTTTTTCGGGTTTCAAATAAAAAATCAATAGTAATTTTAAAATGTATTTTAATAATTGTTTTTTTTTTTTATAAAGTAAAAAAAAATACGGAAAAAAAGGCCCTAAAACTACTTTTTTGGAGTGAAAATGTCAAACTTTTATAGCATAAATCTCGATATCAGTTACTTGTAAAAGTAAATTTTAGATGGCAGCTAGTTTAAAACAGCAGTGTTAATGCAAATAGGTTTTAACAACAACTGAAAGTTTAGAGCTTCAAATCGAAGGTCACCTGCCCATGGAAGCCCCTTAACAAACACAAACATCATGTGCAATGTCGAAAGGATTAATCTATAGTAACCTTATGTAATCGTAATAATATTGAAGTCGTAAAAACGGTTGGTAACCTCTGATTCAAGGGAAGTCCGGCATATGACGGACTTACCTTGTACAAAGTAGACGGACTTTCCAACTTAACGAAATTTTAATGTGATAAATGATGGAAGGTATAATTACAAAACTAACCCAATTTCTGATAATTTAAACACAGAATAAAGATAGCCGGTTCTTATATTACTTACGTAGTAACTTTCTGGTGCAAAATCTTGTCACTAACTATTTTTAATTATTTTATTACTAGAGACCGTCGCACTATCACTTCGAGTTCCATACACGTTATGACTTGTTTAGGCGGATTGCTCTGAAGTTAGTTGTCGCAGCGCCATCTGTTTTAGAGTGAGAGAAATAGCGCGACAAACTGCTTTATTGACTGGACGCTAAAGCGGGAAACGCTTTAAAATTAAAAAGTTATAACGTGTAGACGGACTTGCCTTGTAGACGGTCTTACCCACAGTCACCTTAGCCAGTATTTTAAAATGATATGGTTAATGCAATGTCTGTTAAATCTCTCGCTATTAAATACAAAACTCAAAGCAACTCGTACGCTATTATAATGATCGTACCATTCATCAAAACTGACACTTTTCTACCGTTTAATATTAAAATCTCCAATCATTATAAAACCATGTGTCTATGTCAAAAATGCGGTTAAAAAACTACCGCTTCATTCACAACCATCAGTGTGGTAACACCATAGACTATCGAAAATCAAGATGGCGCATGATTACTTTCTCGGGTGAAAGTATCATTTTCGATCGTGAGGTCGTTAGTGGAGGGTCGTTAACACCTTACAGTCAAGGATGTTCTATTGCCTCTATTGGTATGTTAATAGCGGCCACTGTCGACATATTTATGAGTGGGCATAATGTGGTCAAATGACTGGTGAAGCTACACTGTGGCAGGGCCTTTATAAAGAAGAAAACTAGATTGACTTTTACGTTTTCGTATTGTCAAGTCGGCCGCCATTACAGACAAATATTAAGCTATCAAAACGTTTTTTATTTATTTATTTATTATAAAATTCTTCAATTAACACTTACAGTCATGCTTCACGTATTAATTGTAAAAAAATAGACTTTCACAAAAGCAAGAACAACTTATTATAACAGATATTATGGACTAAGTATGAGGTTATGTGAACTTTATTTTATTGAGCTTGGGGTGATAATGGTCCCCAAATATCGGTTGGCCGATCTATAGAAGCGCTGCTCCGAGGTATGAAAGATGTCCAGTTGGCTGTCGCTTTCCAGGATACTGTTGATGAGCTTTAAGGCTCGTTGACGATACGGAAACGTGTCAAAAGCAATAAGGTTTTATCGTGTAGAGACATAGCCCTGTGGGCCTAGTATGGCTGCGTCTATATCGCGTGTCAAACGTGGATAAAGCATCCGTCACTGTCGTACTTATTTACGTGTTAAACGGTGACGGATGCCTTATTCAAACTTTGTCACGCGATAAACGGAGCCATCTAAGGGTCCCTGCGGGCCTAGTATCGTTGCGTTTATCGCGTGACAAAATGTGGACAAAGCGTCCATCACCCTCGTGCTTATATAAGTGTCAGAAAGTGACGGATGTATAATCCATATTTTGTCAAGCGATAAACGCAGCCATATTAGGCCCCCTGAGGCTTTATTCTATCGGGAAAAACCATATTGCCTTTGGCAGGTTATCGTACTGACTACGTAACGATAGCTTTTATTTATATGGTAGTATTATAGTATGGTAGGTTGAATTAAAAACAATATAATAACACGTCAAAAGCAATATAGTTTTGTCCCGTAGAATAGAAGCACTGGAACACGATAAAGTTATACACTTTATATCACGTTGCTTTGCACTGTAGGTGATACTTAATGTAACATTGACTTAGTATCAAAATCGATAAAAAGCAATGTTTTCTTCACGATTTGTCAGAGCTTGCCTCGTAAATATTCGTATTATATTATTTGATCCATCAAACGGATTAATTGATAAATATAAAGTCAATATTCAAGTAAACTTACTGTAACTAATTTTTATTGTTCATGGTTTCACGGAAAACAAAACATAGCGTGATGTAGCGCCATCTGTTGGCATTGTTTTGAAAACTTAATAATTGACGTCAATAATGTGACCACACGAATGAAAAATAAAAATATTTTAACACAAGTAGTCTGCTTTTAATTAGGGGTCCCTGAGAACAATCAAATGTTTTAAAGTAAGATAACAATAGACCTTAATAACATATTTTATTTGCATATAACTAAAAGGGAAAGCGGGAGTAGAAAACTGGCAACTACCCGCATTGTTTGTTGTTTCACACGGACGGTAATTAGAACCCAAATTATACGGACGGTGTACAGGTAAGAGCAGGTGGAAATTGCGAATAAGGGTTCCGTAGTAAACTGGTTGATGTTTCGAGTTGACGAAGTCAGTTAATGGCTACTTGATTTCCAGACAATGAGCCCCGTATCAAGTGTTGTTTGTCTTTACATTCTGCTATTGATCTAGATACTACTTTTTACCTCTAAAAATGGAACTATTAGAAGGGAAGAACGACTTCGTTCTTACATATGTATACGACGCTCTCTAACTTAAAAAAATACCAGTCACCTGTTCTCTAAACGTCTGAAAAATTAATTATTTTAACATGATAATTTTGTATTTGCACAGATTCAATAAAAATGTGATGATTCGACATGTTTTAATATTTTCCCAAGGAACCCCAAAAGCTATAAAAAGTAACTAGCCTCTTTGTTGCTATTGTATAGCGAGAGTATTGGATCAATATTCCAGACTAATAGTCAATTAGAGACAATTCATTTCGTTTCACTTTTACTCCGGAGCCGCGCTGCGCACGAGTGGAATATTTGTAAATGATCTATTTGATTATGTTTATTTACAATCTTCTTAATATTCAATGTTACTTGTTGAACTTTTTTAAAGTATCCACGCTCCATTTGTCATGTTTTTTCGTATTGTCTGTGTGTCACTTTCCGTACAACTGCTATACATATAGCGCTGTCCCTTTCACTGTCTTAAACTTAGCACATTTTGACAGTAAAAAAAACTGTTGTACGCTAACAAATCAAGGCACAGCTTTGGTCAGGGAACGAGTCAATATAAGATCTAAAAAGGGTCAGCAAATTATGTTCCGTGACAAATCTCAAATCTAAAGTGCATTTTCATTTATATCTCCACTTGCCTACTGAACACTTTTCACAACAGATTCCGGGAAAAATCTCGCCATTTCACTCCTTCTGTCATCTTCATTGTATTGTTAAAGTGTTAACAAACATACATAACATACGTATTTTAAAGCAGTTGTAATGTAGCTAAGTTCGCATACCTATTTACTTAGTAACGCTGTATCAAGTTATGTCCTTCGCGAGAAATGAGAGACGGAACACATACAAAAGCTAACAGTAAACAACAGTAATATACTGTGAAACCTTACCCATACATCATCTACAAACTAAACAGCTGACCGAAACTAATTTCCGTATTCAAAACATAATAACCGTGTACAAACCGTTCTGTTACTAATGAATGTCACACTCCGGATTCCGGATTTTACTATCAATCGATTTTAGCCGGAAAATGCTCTTTAAGAAGGAGGTTATTAATTAAAGGTTTACCTATAAAATGCTATACTTCATTTGTTTTGGTGTTTTACTAAATGAAAACAAACTATAAATTACGCATATTTCGCCAAGCAATTGAAGAAGAACACGTGAACATTATGTCAAAAGTCGTAAACACACATTCAATTCAATAACAAGACTAATTATGTTTTAAGTTTTTAGTTTTATCTCTGTATGTCTTCTTTTTCTGTGCACCCACTGTGTAAATATCTGATTGATTTTTTGGTCGACTAGTAGAGAATACCATTAGGCATTTAGGGGGTTCTTCCTTGGACACCTTCACAAATAAAAACTTTTGTGAATATAAAATGTTTATTTCCACGCCATGTTTAAGTCCGCCATTTGTACTAATTTCAGCGCAAATAAAGGTATAACTACGTACCTTTATTTTAGATACGATTAATAACAAAACCAAGGAAAAATAAACAACTGGCCGCCTGCCTGCTGCTGCCGCGGTAATTCTGTAGCTCTGTTTACCCTACTCTGGTAACGAAGGCACAAGTTTACGAGTATGTATGTATGTAAGCTAAGATGTTTATCAGTGTGTATTAGTGACAGGTTGAAAGCCCATCGCCTAACAAAACGACAAGCCTTCATTCCCTTACCACCACCCCCACCACCATCTTTGGTTCTACCATCACTAAAATAATGTTGGTTGCTATTGTTTATTTGTACGTGCTTTTGCAATCGTGTGCAAACACAAGTCGTTATACACTGGTATCTATGTGTACTACACTATGTCTATCTAGTGCAGTATAGGCAAGCAGGAATGAGGCTACTTTCTACAGTAACAGGAACTTTCCAGCCCTTTCGCATCTTTCGCGAACTACCAAAGACAAATACGTTCTGTCTAACTCAATGGTGTATATCATAACGCCTTGGTGGTGTTTGAAATGATAAGTATAGCTATTTTTTTAATTATGATCGTTATCTTAATTTTGATTCTCAATATAATGTTGGTCTCGAGAACTTTGCGTTGGGGTTTTAATACTCTTAGTGTCATTTTACGTTTAATTTATAAAATACTGAATTATGTTGCAGTAACATGATGAGCTTCACGTGATGTATATTTGTCACTCAGCTATAAGTACTAATAGATTAAATAAATAAAAGAAATATTAAGAGCAAGCACCCATATTGATGACACAAAACATAGTAGCTTTGTTAAGCAATTTAATAAAATATATTAAATTAAATTACATTAAATTAAATTCATTTACATTTATATATATAGCTGGAATATTATTATTATATACAATATTCCATTGTCAGTCCATCTGAACACATACGCAGTAGAACTAAGGTTACCGACAGAGCCCGAAGAATAGCTAAACTGAAGCGGCAGTGGGCGCCACATTGCTCGCAGGACTGATGGCCGATGGGGTCAGAAGGTTGTGGAGTGGCGTCCGCGGACCGGAAGACGAGCTGTAGGTAGGCCTCCAACAAGATGGAGTGACGACCTCGTAAGGATCGCGGGAGCGCGGTGGATGCGAAAAGCACAAGACCGATCTGAGTAGAGAGCCTTGGGGGAGGCCTATGTCTATCAGTAGACGTCTTTCGGCTGACATGATGATGAGTCCGTCTGACCCGCTGTATAAAACAGGCCCTTCTTTTCCTAAGCACGGCAAAGAAGTCGTCCACCCTGTTCTCGGGGCACATGCCCGACGCGCTGCATCGCCACGAAAGGCCCACCATGGCTCGGACACCGTTATTGTACTGTACACGACTTTTTTTTATGGCATAGAGAAGGCAAAGGAGCACACAGGCCACCTGATGGTAAGTGGAAACTGTGACCAATAGACATTCGCATTCACAAGACTGCAAGCCTAAGACTGCAAATGCGTTGCCAACCCCGAGGACTAAGATGGAATGCCTCTATGTTAGTCATTACACCGGCTGTCTTATCCCCAAACTGGAACACAACAATGCGAACGCTGCTGTTTGGCGGTACGTTAATGGATAAGATGGTGGTAGCGATCCGGACGGACCCTGCACAAGGTCCCGCTAAAACTTACTTATTTTATGTACATACTTACTACTATAGAGTCTGTCTGCATTCCGTCAGTAGTTCTTTGTAGATCTGAACTTTTCTTTTTATTTATAGGAGAGACCAGTCGGTTAGATTATGTAGTTAAGCACTTAGCAAAATCTAAGTTTTACCATATAGAATACGGAATACAAAATACTTCCACATACTGCACTATCTTCCTGCTTCGCCTGCAGTTTAACTGGCTATAATTACAGTGGAAACCAGTGAAGCTAGCGTATTAAAACGTGTTATTATTGATAATGTTTGTAATAAATATTAATTACGGCTTCTGCAAAACTTTACTAGTTAATAATAAAATGTTTAATCATAATTGGGAAGCTATTTTCAATTAAGATCTTATTTCGATACAATAGTTATCTAGTATATTTTTTATGACCAGGAGACTAACGAATGTACCCACACATCCATTTACAAGTGGGATCAGGGGAGTTATTATGAGTTAGCAATGCAGCTCGGTAAAATGTACAGATGTAGTGAATAATCCTTTCCCATCGTTTTTTGTCGGATAAATTCGTATTTAATAAATAAATAAATAAATAAATATCAGGGGACAATGTTACACCAATTGACCTAGTCCCAAACTAAGCTCTAAGCTTGTACTATGGGTACTAGACAACGATATAAATACTTATATAGAGAAATATATATACTTAAATACATAGAAAACATCCATGACTCAGGAACAAATATTCGCGCTCATCACACAAATATCTGCCCTTACCGGGATTTGAACCCAGGACCGCTAGCTTCGTAGGCAGGGTCACTACCAACTAGGCCAGCACGTCGTCAGTTATATATATATATTATAGTCGTCATTTATCTTGCTTTCTCAGTTAGCATCAGTACCCAGCAATAAGCCAACTGAGAAAGCAAGATAAATACGAACTTATCCGACAAAAAACGATGGGAATGGATTATTCACTACATCTGTACTGCATTGCTATGTCATGTCATAATAACCCCCTTGAGGGCCTAATACGAGTAAGTATGCATATATGTATGTATGGTCCATACCAATTACCTTCTCTTATTTAGTGAATACTTTTATAACCTCAAAATGCATCATTCTGTCTAAAACGGCCGTTTTCTGGTAAATAAAGCAACTAGAGACCACATTTTGCACACCATCTTCCTGATTTAACGTCATGGATGTATTTTTAAAGATAAAATCGTTATTTTAGGTGAAAAGGGAGCATTGTGTTTACCAAAAAAGAGAAGTTGTATGGACCATAAACACTTTAAACCACTACATTACAAAAATATTAATAATTACAGAAACAAAAGTAAAGAGTAAGCAAAAGGAAATCGTTTCATAAAAAAATATTGTATTTATATAAATTACGTAAAGTCGCCGTCAATATTACTTGTGAACTATGTAAACACATTAGTACTGTTTGACACATAACCTCAAATATTCACCGAGCGTGTTTTTATTAAAAATAACGTATAATGAGTAGTTATTTCATCTTAAACTTAATATGAAAATAGTGATCTAGTGTATAAATCATTGCAAAGACCTCACTTGATGTTTAAAAGTATGTGATTATCGAGTAATCGTGGTGAATTGGTTCGTTTGGTTGTGTCCATCTTTTGCAAGTTCTATTGACGGCGACGTTTCAGGCGAATTTATCTCTAGTTATAATGCATTACGTTGCATAACGCTGTGAATATAAATCGACTAATTACATAGGATTGACGTAAGCTGATGACAGATTGCATCGACCGGTTAAGTCAACTTGATACATTTTGAGTCGATACTGAATGAATGAATGAATGAATGAATGATATTTATTTTCCAAATAAGTCACAGTATACATTGCATATTATATCAAAGTACAAGAAATTACATTGGAATCATCAAAAATAAACACAATTTTTAATATAATGTAAAATAGAAATAAGAAGTCAGGATAGCAATAAAAGTACAGAACTGAGACCCATATATATAGACATTGTGCATTCTAAATACTACAAGCTCTAAGACTGCAATCTTGAGTCTGCGATTGTGTTGCCAACCCTGCGGACTACGAATGATAGGAATAATGAGAAAAAGTTAACTATAAAAGAATATGAAAAAGAGACATTAAATTTTGAGAAATCCATAAAATGATTTGTTGTTTTAGTGGACTTTGCTCTTGTTTCTTCATATCCTGGTCTTAATCTTTATAAGTCCAATTACGTTACCAATCAAGGGCTAGCAAGAAAATCAAAGTGAAGGTTGTCCGCGCTAAGGTTACTCCACTTAATGGTCCAAATGTCATTGCATTTATGTAATTGAAAACTAAAACAGAGCAACGTTTACAAGAAATAAACAGGCAAAATATACTTTATGTACAAATGATAAGTTCGATTTGTAATTGTTCTTTCATTTCAAATCATAATAGGTATGAGTACTTTATCAAATTGTTGATTATGGCGTACTGGTTTTTTCTGTGATTAAATTTTGATTAATTTATAAAGGTAGTTAAATGTTATTTGTTGTTGAGTATCGATACGAAGCTAACAAACATGCGTTCGATTAAATATTTGTGTGATATTAGCCTAACAATAAGCCTGCGATGTTTTCAATGTACATACATTATTATTTTTCTATATAAGTCTGTTAATCGTTGTGTGAGATTGATATTTAGATATTTTTTCATTATTTAATCTGTAAATAATGAAAACGTATTAGCACTTACAACATGGTTAAAGCCAAAATGCAATGCTATTTTTTACTTTTATAATATGAGTATTTAAAAAAAAATTGAAGTCTATGAAACGAATGTTCAATTAAATTAGTAGGTATCTATATAAATATTTTCTATTTATAGATGAATGTTTCTTTGAATTTCAAACATTGGTTCATTAAAAGAACTCTAAGATATCTATCTAAAGATTTAACAAAAGTACTCATGTCTTCCAATCTATGCCCTTCCCACCAGTTCCATTCAAAGTCGACCCTAAAACGTATTCTCACGTTATAAATTGTCTACTAATAATAAAACTTACATTAAGTCTACGCCATTTGAAAACGGTCTGAATCGCTATTGCCTCGCGTTTGCATGTAGGTGGATTAACTTTTAAAGTACTCCTTTTCATTTGTGATATTAAGATTTATCTGGTAATCTATGGGTGATGGTGATGATGATATCTTTCTGCTATCCTTCGTCACGGACATAGGGCTTGTAGAAGGGTTTTCCAATTCACTATCATTCGCGACCACTTCAAGATCTTCCCAAACGAGGACAGTTGATGAACTCTCTTTTTTTATTTTTCAGATCTATGGTAAGTAGGTTATTAATACTGTAATAATACAGTCAAATGTCTTCTCTGTGAAACGCTACAAATATTTCTTAGTTTTCGAAAAAAACCTTGTAACGTAGGGCCAATTTTACTTTTTTCGTGCAAAGCTGGGGACAACGTCGGCCACTGCATAAACACAATTTGTATTATCCTTAAACAAATAACTTTAATTATGTTTATTGCATGATTATACAAATTACAGTAAAACAATTGTCTAGTTATAAAATAAAGTGGAATACATCGAACTTACTACTTACCACTACTTACTACTTGTTTACCTACCTACCTTAAATTTACCCATTTGACAATTGTAAGTAACATTTTTTATGACATGGTTAATGTAATGCAAACGAGCAGAGGCCACCTGATGGTGTGAACTTTGCAGCACATGACAATCTCAAGACTGCATTACCAAACCATTTACAGGTTTGGTAATCCAAACCTGTAAACTTTCATGAAATGCCTCAGTAATTACACCGGCTCGCTTGCCCGGCAGGTTTGTCGGCAGGTTAAGGGCTAAGATGGTGGAACCTGGACCCTGCATAAGGTTCTTTACCATTTAATATCACACACAAGCGCTGTGTATGTGTGCCTCAATTCTTTTCTATCATTGCTGTGTTAGCTACACTACTACATACAAACATCGCAACGGTCAAATGATCTACTTATCCCATTAAGTTAATGATCGGAAGGTGGGTAGTTGATCTTTTCGCAACATGCGCTTGCGTCGACATCTAATTGTTAATGTATAATGACGTCTAATGACAGGGCTGGTTATAAAAATGATTCGCGTAATATGCAAGTTTGCGCCATTTGTTATTGTTTTGACATGTGATTTATTTGAGCATATAAACCTAGTAAGCATATAATCCTCGGAATTGGTTTTTAATGACGTTGTAATAGCATGTTCAAATTCTTAGGAAATCAAACTAGGCATCTATTCTACTAGGTAAATCCATATTGCCTTTGACCTGTTATCGTGATCTAGTCCGGGTGGAAAGAGGGATAGGGAATTGAGATTGAAGGCTAAAGTTAAATTAAATAAAAACTTAGGTAAATACATAGAAACCATCCATAAGCATCATTGGTTTATTTTGCGGGTGGTAGGACCTTGTGCAGGGTCCGTCCGGATCGCTACCACCATCTTATCCATTAACCTACCGCCAAACAGCAGTGTTCGCATTGTTATGTTCCGGTTTGGGGATAAGACAGCCGGTGTAATGACCAGCATAGAGGCATTCCATCTTGGTCCTCAGGGTTGGCAACGCATTTGCAGTCTTAGGCTTGCAGTCTTGTGAATGCGAATGTCTATGGGTCACAGGTTCCACTTACCATCAGGTGGCCTGTGTGCTCGTTTGCCTTCTCTTTGCAATAAAAAAAAAATACTCTGGAACAAATATTCGCGCTCATCACACAAATATCAGCGCTTACCGGGATTTGAACCCAGGACCTCTAGCTTCGTAGGCAGGGTCACTACCAACTAGGCCAGCGCGTCGTAAAGTTCAAGTTCGTAAAATTACATTGTTTTCCAACCCTCATTATTAGGGTGGCCTGAGCACTCGTTTGCCTTCTCGATCTCCTATAAAAATCTAGACCTCAGTGATTTAACGCAGGTCTAGACCTAGACAAACCTGGACTAGGTCTGCGACCTGATTGGTCGCCCGCTGGCGATCGAGGTCAGCGCTTTCCTCGCCACTGGCGCGTGGGTTCCGTACTTTCCACCGGCTAATCAGCTGTTCTGTTTAAACGAAGTGTGGACAGGCTACCGGATATTAGAGGATCCGGAAGAAAATTCTCTGTAGCGTTAATTTCGAAGTCTCATTGGTTTATGCTTAACGTTAACGTAAACAATTGTCGAAAACTGTCAAAATGTATGGATTCAACGCGAATATCCGGCAGTAAGCTGCTGTTCCAACGCATCCTTCCTAGAGCCAGTCTCACTTTGTTTACAAATAAATGTCACGATTAGAGATGTGTTAAAAATAGAGCCTGTTTTTTTTCATAATTCTCTAGAAAAAGCACATCAATTAGAAGAAATGTCTGTTCAATGATGTACTTCTTCATTAAAAAAAGGTTTATCGTCAGTTTTGTACTATTTTTCTTGTCTTTCGAAAGCTTTCATTTCACTTCTTAAACTCTGTTCATTTAAATTATTTCTATCTCTTCGTTTAATTATCTAACTTCTATCAATTATGCATTATTGGTGTCAATATTTTTTGTAACATATCTGTACCTAATTTGTCTATAGTATTTTTTTTCTACCAACTTGCGTCCTTGTTAATTCCGTTGTTGATCATATTATGTTTGTAGCTTAATTCAATTTCTAAACCGTAACTAGCAATTAACATTACCTAATGAATGTATTTCACGGCGCGGCTGCGTTCTTGTGCAACCAGGTGGCTTCGAGAAGGAAAGTTTATCTCACTAGTAAAGATATAATGTAATAGAATCGTTGTGGTCTGTGATCAGGTGTTAGCTATGTTTTTTAACTTGTGGCGTGGTTAGTGCAGGTGAAAAACAAAATGTGCCTTTGTCACTTTAACGTTAGTTTGAACTGCTGTACTAAACTGTCCAAGACGTTAAAGCGACAAGGTAGAAAAGTGTGCAGCATAAGGCCGACTGTACACTGCCGCGGAATAAAAAGGTTAGGCAATTTAGACGCTTAATAGCATTGAAATAGGAATGATCGTAATCCTTTTTATTTTGGGACTATAGAAACATAAGGTGTTTAGGAAGTTAGTTCTGCTTCTAGTGAGCTGTATTTCATTTTTCATATTGTGTGTGTGTTTTGCTTAAAGATGGTAATTTCCCCGTTGAATAGTTTGCATATGCATCCTATGTTTAGAATGCATTTTACCGTCTTGGTCATGAGTTGGATGTGAGCACGATCGAATAAGACCATTAGGCATTAAGTCCGCCATTTGTACATTTTTTTGTGCGATATTGGTAAAATAAATAACAGGACACTAAGCTAATAACCATGAATGACCAATAATGACCATTTCTAAAATAAATAAAAATAAATAAAATAATAATAATTTATAATTTATTTTATTTATTTATTTATTCTAAGAGCTATAGCACTGTACAAGGCTTGTTATACATTACGGTATAACTTATATGGAATTTAAAATATTTACTATACTGGTGGTGGTACGATCGCTGCCACCATCTTATCCTTTAACCTACCGCCGAGCAGCAGCGTTCGCATTGTTGTGTTACTGATGTGATAAGACAACCGGTGAAATTACTAGCACAGAGGCATTCCATCTGAGTTGTCAAGGTTGTCAACGCGTTTGAATTCTTAGAATTGTAGTCTTGAAAATGCAAACGTCGACGTTAGAGGCGATCAAATTCAAATGTCCGAATTCGAATTTCGATCTTAACGTCCCATCTCGAATAGTGAAGTCAAGATCACTTTTACTATTCTTTAGTAATTCTGACCAATCTGACGTATAGGTAATCAGAAGCCGTTATTTTAGCCGTTATCCGGTCGCGTGGCGATCGGTTACATATATTAATTCTCGTATAGGTGCAAATGACTGTGCTTATTGTTAGAATTTTATTTAATTTGCCTATAGCTAGGAATGCATGGTCAGTATCATGGTCGCTTTTATCGCGTTAGATAAAGCATCCGTCACTCTTGCACTTACATTGTGGTCAGAAAGTGACAGATGTTTTATCTACGTTTAGCCACAACGATAAACATTGTATTCTTCCCCCAAAATTCTAAATTTTATCTGGAGTGAAGGCATTATTATCTTTAAAACCCAAAAACTTAATAAAACGCGCAAATCAGATCCAGAAACTCAAGAAGTACCTAGTTAGGTCGTTAGGTCAGCCAAAAGTGGTCTGTCAGACATATGCCTTCTCCAAACATTGCAAGAACAATCCACAGCATCCTGTACATTTTTTAATCAAATGATGCCGAAATTTTGATGACGTGGTTGCCTACGAAGCTAGCGGTCCCGGGTTCGAATCCCGGTAAGGGCAATTATTTGTGTTATGTCGCGATCATAACTTATGTCATATCTTATGTATTCCTGAGTCTTGGAAGTTTTCAATGCTTGTAAGCATGTATGTATTTATAGTAGTGTAGTATTTCTAAATACATATGTCTATTAGGCTTTTAAAAATAGGTAAACAGGACCCTGCTACAAGGGAATGAAGGTGTATATATATATATTTCTGAAACCTCGTTAATGTATATATATTTACGGAGCTGACTGTACTATGGGAATATTGGGAAAAGTAGGTACAAGCCGTAAGTTTCGTTTGGGATTAGGTCAATAAAACGAAAATTTACCACCTTTTTAAATTCCAACTAAATCACAAAGTATTTGAACTAAATTGAAACTAACAATTCCTCCGATTCCTCGTGAACATTGTAGCTAAGTCTTAAGCCGTTTCTCTTCCTAAGCTAATTATTTTGCCTTTTGCGATAAATCTAAGATTAACGTTGGATTCAGACAGAAAGGTTCATAAATTGTATCTAGATGTTTACTGTCGTTTTCACCAAGTGCATAAATCATAATTATGTATAGAAACGTTGGTAAGACCTAGATTTACACCATTAACATTCCTGAGTTAGTCTTGTTTGAAACATGGACGGTCGAGTACCACCTGACATTTAGAGTTAGCATAGTTTTATCAATTGCTAGTTTATTTACCGTACCTTAGTTTTAAACCAGTGGAAACTGGTATGTAAACGAGTTGATGAATATTTTCAACAGCATCGCGTGCAATCAATAATCGTGCCGTAGATACATTGTAGTAGAGGTTTTCTTTGAATTATTTGGTAATATGGCCGCCAGGATAGTAAATATGCTTACCTATGCGAAAATACAGAGAGTTACACATCGCGATGTACGCAATAATAAAAACAAAAAGCAGTAGACAAACTCACAAAAAAATATCAACAAAGTAAGGTCGAATCTTGATGTATACACTCGCAGACAAATAATACGGGTCAGAGTGCGTTTTTCATACAAACGAGGCTATTTCGAAGCCTTGGTTAATCGCCAGGGGTTGTTTTGAGTGAGTTTTAATGGTGGATACTGCGAGGTTCAATAGAGGAGGTCAAAAGTTCTTAAGATACCTAACTGATCGCACAATCAGTTAACATCACAGCGGGAGAGTTTGGGTCAGCACTTGGATTTCCTTACATATTATTGTCATTTTAGATGTTTTTCTGAACATGCACTATTCCGGCGTTGACCGCAGATTCATTCAGTTGGGTATCCTAGGCACTCTGGAAGTCCTGTATCGATGCTCGAGGTATTCATCATCACATTTCACTAAAAGCATTCCCTGGCGAGTTACCAAGGCTTCGAAATAACCTCTTTAGTATGAAAAACGCACTCTGACCCGTTTTATTAGTCCGCGAGTGTAGTTATAATAGTTATTTATGTGACTGGTGCATAATGAGAGGCATTAATACACGAGTGTGGTTTTATGAAACGAGCCGATAGGTGAGTTTCATAATAAGATCACACGAGTGTTTTAATGCCTAATTATGCGTACAGTCGCATACATAACTTTATCTACATGCATATCATAAGTTTTCTACAATATGTGAGAAAATTGTACCATGTTGCCTTGTATCTTAAAGAACCTGCATCTTAATGTTCACTTTAAAGTGTCGGTCACCGAAACTTTAAAGTGAACATTAAGATGCAACTACATCAATAACCGATACTTTAATGACATGTAATACTTTAATGTTAACATTAAAGTGCAACCACAGATACAGGTTTCTTAATATAGGCTGTTTGCTTATCGTTTCTAAACATATAATAGGGAAGTTATGATATGGATGTAGATAAAGATTTATTCTTACTCGTATATAGAGAAATATGTACATCGAAAACATCCATCCATGACTTACTAACAAATACTTACTGGAAATCAAACCCGAGATTGATAGCACTGTATCGTCAAACTTTATATTAAACATACTAGCTTTCGCCGGCGACTCCGTAAAAACTATCCTATGTCCTATTCCAGGACCTAACCAATATGTGTGCCAAGTTCTTCGATCCGTTCAGTGGTTGAAGCGTGAAAGACAAACATACACTTTCACAACTATAATAATAAGTATGGATTGTTGTTATTACAAAACTATATTGCTGTAGTATCTCTCCAACTGAGCTAGGGCAAACACATCGTTCGCGACTAACCCAACGGTAAGGCAAGCATACCCAATTATAATAAAGATGTCTATCAAAGCATTGTAGAAAGTCTATCGGATATATTAACATTACTAATAGGTCGTGTCCGTCTGTCGAGAACTTGTTTCGCAACACTCTAAAAAGGATTTAGAAAGCGCGATCCGCGAGCGTCCGGTGAAAACTTTTTCTGTTTTCATCGGAATTGTGATACACGGTGACTTTTGACCGGGTCTTCGTCATCGGCTAGAGAAAACGATAACATAGGGTAAAGTCACCAGTGGTCAGCCCCTGTAGTCAACCTCTGCCTATACTTTGTATAAGTCGGAAGAGTACGAAAGATATATTTCCTTCTCTTCGCACTCATATAAGGTCGATTACTGGTCTCTGGCTGACCACTGGTGACTTTACCCTATGACACATCTAAAAATATGCTGTTTGACTTTGTTGATGTCATGTTTACCCAGTTTAGGAAGGATTTTATTTTTAAGCATACCTGGTTCTAGGGTTTTCAAAGGTTATGTGGGACTCATCAGCTAAAGCCCAGCGATTCTATCTACACACCGTTTAGGCGAGAGCCGCAGGCTCTGCATCAGACTGCGACCCTCATAATTTAGAAACACCTGTTTTGTCTTAGGATAAACAAGATCCGTCGATATATCTTGATAAAATCTATCTTTGTATATTGTACCAAATTACAAAGAGACGCACTCGCAGTGAAAATGAGAAAAACTAAAAAGTAAGGCATAAAGTAAGGCAAATTAATAATAATACACAAGTCAGGGACCAATTTCACACAACCTACTCCCAAACTAAGCTCTGCATGTACAGTCGAGATCAAAGATATGTACACACTTATATCTTTGACCTCGACTGTACTATCAGCCAATCGGAACCCTGACCCACCCTAGAACCTTGTCACAGTGACATTATAAAACAATTTGTTTGGCACTTCTTACAACTTGAATCATAACGTCACTATGACACAGTTATAGTAAATTCATAGAAAACATCCAAGATTCAGGAATTAATACTAGCGATCATCACACAAATATTAGCTTTTACGTGGAATCGAACCTGAAACCACTAGCTTCGTAGGCAGAGTCCCACCAAGCTAAACGCAGGCTCACGAAATCGATCTATGTTGTCATCTTCGGGAAAATTCGTTTACAAGCGCCGCTCCATCCTCGTTACCAAAGTATACTCTGAAGCCCATTCCTGCCTAATTCACCGACTGAATTGCCAAGCATATCCTAAACGATATAGCAAACTTAATAGGAAAAATGTTATACCCTAATGCGGAACACGTATAAGTAGTCAACTGGTTTTTTTACGTAAGCATTCCGGACGAATCATATCCTACTACAAGTAGAACTAGGCAGCGGCACCTTACAACCAAAGTGGCTTACTTCCACATGAACGCATGTGCCATTCCAGAACATAAAGCGCTAGCAAATAGTGCCACTGTTGCGTGTGTTTTTCTGTAGGACGAGTTGTGGAGAGGTACGAGTATTTACTAGGAACGTCGCCCTACTAATTCCAATTCTTAGTCTAGTTTTTTTAATTTGACACATTTCTGTCAAAATAATTAATATATTTTTTTGTTTCAGGTAATGGGTTTTTTTAAATTCAAGGTAGTATACACGGTGATTTTTTTTTGGTGATCAGGAGTTGAAAATTATTAATAAGTAACAAAAATTGAATTTAATGGTTGATGTCTCAAACAATTAACTCGCTGTTTAATTTATTTAAGTTAATGATATTGTTAAAACCAATCACCACTGGATACATGGACATCCTACATTAATTATTGAAGTGAAGTAGATACGTCAAGTGCCATTGCTTTGGCGGGAAATTTGACAGATATTACGTCAATAAACTTGTTACCTTATCTTATCAGTTAAGAGTTGTTATCGCGTGATGATAAGATAACGATTCGAAACTGCAAAACAATAATTGATACGTGATTATTTGATTAACATAAAGTGCATTTAACATTCATCTGCTGGCTAACATGTAATTCATAAATAAGTAAAACGATAATAATTTAATAGCCACTGTTTAATTGAACAAAAAAACTACAAATCTCAACCAACACTGAACTTCTAACTTACTCTTAAAAACAAACGAATTAAATTTAAACATAATTTAACAACTGTTCAAAATGACCACCGTTTTGCTCTAGACACAGTTCCGCTCGACGCCTGTGATTATTTCTTATTCTGCTAAGAACAGTGCTGGCCCTTATTTTACTAAATGCACTTATTATTCTTTGGCGGAGTTCTTCTACCGTATTGGATTCTTGTTCATAAACAATACGCTTGACGTCACTCCAAAGATAAAAATCTAATGGAGTGAGGTCCGGACTTCTTGGGGGCCATTGGATGGGGCCTCCGCGGCCTATCCACTGCCCTGGGAACTCTTCATCTAGGTACCCCCGAACCCTACGTTCGAAATGTGCAGGGGCACCATCGTGCTGGAAATGTAAATTGTGTAAATACGGCAGTGGCACATCTTCCAATAGCTCTGTGACCACATGCCTTAGCAGGTTCAGGTAGTTTCCTCCATTCAATGTGCCTTCTATGAAATGGGGTCCAATTAAAGTGCCATTGATAATCCCCGCCCACACATTTACCGTAAATCGTACCTGGAAAGCATTTCTTCTGGTGAGACGTGGATTTTCCGCAGCCCAAAAGTGCTCATTGTGAACATTAAATTGACCAACACGCGTGAAGGTCGATTCATCCGACCACAAGATATTAGTTTCGAGATTTCCCAGAAACCACTGACAGAATGCCATCCTTCCCTCTAAATCTCTTGCTAAAATATCTTGAACGGGCCTAAAGTGAAAAGGATGCAATTCGGACGAGTTAAGTAGTCGCCAAACGAAGGATTGACTAACGCGAAATCTTCTCGCTGCTTGCCTAGTGCTCCTACGAGGATCCCGAGCAAAGTACCTTAAGATGCGTCGATCCAGACTTTCAGGGTGACGTCGACCCGGCACTAGAGCGTGCCTTGGCACTGTAAACTGACCGAAGTCACGCAGGTTTTGGTGTATGCGGTTTATTAAACGGTGTGTGGGAATTGGAACATTTGGATGAATCTCGTGAAACAATTCTTGAGTTCGTCTTGAGCTATTTGTTTGTATTGACAAACGTACCATGTCATAACGCTCGTGATTTGAATACGGATAAGGTGAAGGCATGCTTATTATTATTTTCAGACGAAATTTAATATTACACAATATCCACGACTTTGTTATGCATTTGACAATGACAACTTATTACTCATAATCAGTCATTACATTTACTATCTTTTTAAAGAGGTTGTAAACTCATAGACTAAACAATTAGTAGGGTGACAATTAATTTCAATTAAAAGTTAGTTTCAAAACAATTTTTTTTACATAAAAAAAGAAGTTTTGTTTCATGTAACTGCGACTTAAACGTGATCGCCATTAATAACTGAATTAGAAAAATTGGTTCCTGATCACCAAAAAAAAATCACCGTGTATAAATAGCTCAATCACGCCGATATGTGTAAGTAGAAAAAAGTATTATAATGGACACAAATTTACTTTGCGACGGCTATTGTTTGTTTTTCTGTTTGGCCTTCTGTTTAACCGGCAACGCCATTAGGCATTAAGTCCGTTTATAATTAATAATTTGTACTTAACTTTGTATAGTGCAATTAAATATAAATAAAGAGAACTCAATTGACCTTCAAAGGCTAATCGGTAAAACCATGTTGCTTTTGACTTGCTATCGTATTGTTAACGTTATAATAGCTCTTATTTACTTGACTAGAACCCAGATATGTATAATGTGTGTCACTAACCATTACTATCAATTGTTTATAAATAAAAATAGATGATAATCACAACAAACAAACAAAGTGATGGTAGGAACCTTGTCTGGGACCGTCCGGATCGCTACCACCATCTTATTCTTTAACCTACCGCCAAGCAGCAGCGTTCGCATTGTTGTGTTCCGGTCTGAGGATAAGACAACCACTAAAATCACTAGAATAGAGGCAATCCCTCTTAGTCTGTCAAAGTGTTTGCAGCCTTTTGATAGCAGTCCTGTGATTCTAGTTTTGAGAATGCACAAGTCTATGGATTAAGGGAAAAAAAAAATGTTTTACAAAGCACCGCCATCGAAGTATATGTGAGCTTCAATTATGTACTCAATAACTTCAAATAAATAAAGTAATCTAAGTACTTCATAGTAGTACAAGACAATAAAATAAGTTGTCAATGTGCCATTGGCCTAATTCCGAGCATCAAATTGTACTCTCGTCGTGGAATAACGGCGCTATTCATAAATACCATATACAGCGCTTTGTGAACACCGCCCTAGTGGTAGGAACATATCGATATAACAACATATCGATACATAATATCAGACATATGAGATCAGATATCAGAGACTATAATTAGTAGTAGGATATAATACGGTCAAGCTAATAGGCAAAGTATCGACAGATTAATATTGTGAGACGAATAATACGGTTTTGGCAAAAAGATGTAGTTTGAAAATGTCCGAAAAGAGGGTCCATCTGTTTTCGATAACTTAATAAAATTAGGCTTTTTGTGCGTAACCGTCCGCAGTCTAAGAGATAAAGCTTTTTTAGTTTGCAAAATTAGTTTTTGCAACAGTACAAAAGAAGTCTTTGTTATTTATCTCAAAAGGCAAAAAAACCAGTTGAAAGCGGTCACGAAGCGATACAAGGACAAGGTTCACAGAATACAAGAATGCATTGGGAAATTCAGTAATCATTGAATTTGGTTGCATTTGTAAAACTAACATTGAAATATATCCATGTATATGTTTTTATATGCCCATAACCGTTTTAAAAATCTAAGTAAGTATATAAGCTACCAAGACCTTCCTGAATCTCTCGGTGGTAGATGCAAAAGGATTTCCAGATAATTACTTACACCACAAAACGGCAACACTATATTGACACACAAAAGCGTACATTATCTACGTCCGTGACGTGTTATCTTACTCGTACCGACTGAGTAGAGGGGGATTACCGACCGACAATCAAGTCGCAAGACATTTCCCTTACATTAAACATATGTTACGTGTATCGATATCGATATGCTACGCATGTAAACAAACAACACTGGCCCAGAACAATAGCCGATCGCAGACTCGTACTGTAGCCATCTCTAGCGCATCCCAACTTGATCTCTGCGGTCACCACGACTTCGGAGAATAGTGAGACAAGTCTCGTAGAATATTTTTTTAATTAACTAATACAAAGGAGTATTTAGATTGCGTAAAAAAATCAATTTTCGTGCGATTTCTATGTTTATTGTTTTACCGCGGCACGTAAATGGATGATCCCATTTGGTCGCGTTTTTTTTTAAAGCTACCTATGAACCATCCCGATTGAATAGCGGATGGAACAGCCCAACTGATATTCATGTAACCTGTACCACAGATTATACATGTACCTACAGGTTACTACGTAGCACCTATACTCTGATTATTCTAAGATGGCGCCTGTGACAGCTCGTATATACACTTATAGTGTTTTTCATCTACGATGATTTCTGTGACAGCCGTATTTCGTAATTTCAATGACTTACTCACATGCGAGGTATTTAAAAATAGGCGATTAATTATTTAAGTTTCTGAACGGCGTCGTTAGGTGTGTACCAGAGTAGTTTTTATGTAAAGTTAAAGAAACAAGTGTAATACGTGTTTTTATGAGCTGTCACAGAACTCATCGTAGCTGGAAAACACTGTAGTACACTTATTACTTTAACGTTACATAAATACTACATCGGTACAAACCTTGCGACGGCGATTAGGAATTTAAATAATGAATCGCCTATTTTTAAACACTTCGTATGTGAGTAAATGGAAATGACGAAATACGGGTGTCACAGGCAGCATCCTACAATAATCAGAGTACCTATTATAAAACAAATTATAAATTAGTACGTACACAAACTTAACGTTAACGTGTACAATGGGCGAAATTATCCATAGAACCTCTTCTAGTTAACCTGAATATTGTTGAGGAGACTGTACGATAAGCCTAAGGTTTCATGAAAGGCTATTTAGGAGATATAAGAGGCCCTAGACAAGACGCATTCGGGGTTCGTCATCGCTATACACAATGTATAGGAATGACGTAAGCTATCAGACGGACGCGTCGAGCGCCTACGTCAATTCCATACATTTTGACAGTTTTCGAAATTCGTTTACGTTAGCGTTAAGGCACTAGTCTAGCTTGGCTCTGAAAGTAAAGATCGATGATATATCGGCGTTTTACATCTATTGAGTAGTTATTTAAATAAGGTATATAATCTAGTTAAGTTTAACGTATGGTGTCAAGAACGTTCCGCCCGCGGTGCGCCCGCGCGGCTCAATGTGTCACGCGGTCGCTCCCATGCCCCGCGCAACAATGGTAGCGGGATCCCCCATATTTTGTCTACTGTCAACGAGACTAACTAGATTTGAATCAGATCTACCTAAGTAGGTAATTAGCCTATTAATTTTTCTTCACAGCTTCAATATAAGCCAATAAAATGCAGTGCCATGTAAAAAACAGTGAAGAAAAATCATTTTTTGAATAGCTATCAAAATTACCAAGATATATCTAAGCTAAACAAAGATTTCAAACGAAGATTTTCTCTTTCTATCAAAACAGGATTTAACATGGAGTTTATATATCAAAACCCACGGTGCCTCAACTATCCACGGTCAACGGCAAGGCTTTTGAATGAATGTCGAAAACACGTATAATAACGGATAAACATATCGTTACAAGCTATTGCAAAACATGACACGCGCCCGTGGTCTAGATACCTACCGTCACAAATGATCTCAATGTACAGTCCGGTTCAATTATCTTGACGTACAGCGTGTTTGCTCGTCGAACGGTATCTGCGAGTCTCATGATGTGAAACATATTTTGTAAGACTAATGAGAAAACCAAGCCACATGAGAAGAGGCAGGCGAGATGTCAGGATGAACTGCTCCATTTCTGTAAACACTGGGCCCAGAACAGTGACTACTATAAAGGTACTTTTTCCCAGCAATGAGACAAAAACAGCTAGGTAAAATTAGATAGTATACTTTCCACTGAAGTCACAAATATTTAAATTATTATTGCTTTATTGTTTACTTTGTGCTTCAACTATTTTTCAATTACGCTACTGGTTACCATGTCTTCTCTTTTTTCAAGTTTCTTCTTTTCATTACTTTGTTTTTATTAAATGAAATATTGAATGTGTTGTCATTATCTACACATACACTTTGTTTTTGCACTCTACAATATCATCACAAAGTTGAAAGACTACTAAAAAATACTTACTGCCGCACTCAGAGAAGCACTCAAATAAGACAAAACGACACTAACCAAGCATTAATTTTAATTAAGGTCTCTGAGTGTGGCAGTTATTTTGATTTAAATTGCGATGCAAGTATAATCCTCGTTTATGTTAAATCTATTTTAGCCCAAGGGCTATGGCTCCGCTGCAAACCCTTGTAGCTTCCGAACTCCTAGTGATGGAGTTGACTGAACCCCTCATCTCAATGGTTGCCAAATTAGATCAACTTGGCTATTTGGTTTCCTTCAAGGAGGCTTGACTCCAAATTGACTGCATGCAAAGTTGCAATAAGCACACCAATCAACCTGTACAGTTATTACGTCGGTCACCCAACACCGAAACTGCAGTTGCATAATGCAAGCTCTGATTACATAAACGGACAGACAACCTGTACATTTAACTACGATACATAATGGGCGCCGTGGGCTTACTCGGAAGTGTCGTAGAAGATGTAACGGCGTTTTATTTAGAAGTCTCGGGACGTAAATGTAAATCTCTTTATTGGACAAAACAACAAAATTCAAACACAATATTTATAGAATGTACAAAGGCGATTTTCTTCTTTTAAAGGATCTCTTCCAGCCGTCTTCCACACGTCTTTGGGGTTTGTTCTATTTTGGTTTAGCTCATCTTGCTCCCATATCGTACACTGTTGACGTAATGTCATATCTTACTGTCTAGTAAATAAGAGCTATCATTACACAATTTGATTAAGACATTGAACTATAGATAGGTATGTGTCTGAAGCAGGAGCCTTATTGTCTCTACACGTATTGGTACTCGGCCGCCATCACTGTCAAGTAGGTAGGAGCTATTGTGACGTTGACAGTACGACAATATGTCAAAAGCAACTAGTTTTTAGAATTAACGGCACTAGACAAGATTTGTGGCGAGATTGAAAATGTATTGGATTGACGTGATCGTGTCATGCGCTAATGTCAGTTCAATACACTTTGTTAATTTTCGCCATCTTGCCTAGGGCAGAGCCGAGCCATAAGACGCTTTGGACTGTAACGTTGATACCTCAAAATTTGTTTTATATAAGTCAGTAATCTTAATTTGTGTAGAAAATGGTTTATACATAGGTATATACATACCGTCACGCCTTCATCCCAGAGTGGGGTAGGCAGAGCAACACAATTACCAACAACTCCAACAACTTGTTGTTTATTCTGTAACCACATTTACACTTACCTTTATGACCTTATGATTTCAAAATACTTATAACTTTTTAAATATCTTTGTGTGCATAAACAGCTTTTAACCTTTTAAACGCCACGGTCGATTGCTATTTTACGTGCCCGTGACGCCACGGACGTCATATGCCGCAACAAAATATATGAAGGTTAGAACAACTCGCTGACAGTCTGGCGTCCACGGCACAAAAATCTGCCGACGTGAATTGCCGTCTTTGGCGTTCAAAAGGTTAAAACATATTTAAAGTAACGTGTCAACTATCGTTGTTTTACTTATTTACCTTTTCAAAGACTAAAGTCGGGCACATTTGACATTAAACCACCTTTTAAATTAAACCATATAGCTAAGTAACAATAACCCAATTCAAATATGGTTTTCAAAATCAAAATCCGTCTCACAACAGGCACTTAAGAAAGCGGTACGTTCACCGATTTGGAGAATCGTAGGCGTCTTACAAGCATAGGGCATTTGTCCCAGATTCAAAGCATCCCAAGACATTCTCTTAAGATTTATTGCTACAAGTCCTACGTTAAATGTTTTATCTAAATTATGCTGCTTTAGGTTGAATTCTAGAGCAGTTTGAAGGTCGCTGCCGTTTTGAATCTGATGAATATTCGGACCGGTTTCAATGCATAAATGCATCCGAATCCGGTGCATTACAATTTAGTTTGAATTAGATATCACTTTTATCTAAGTCTAAAAGAGTATTTAGCAAGTTTTTTTACATGTTTAAAAAACTTATTGCTCGTACCTCCGTCCGTACCTCTAAAAAAGTACAAATTTGAATTTATTGAGTTCCTGTGCTTATAATGAAACATCGTTTTTACAATTCAAAACTCGCAACAGCTCAATTAATATCCTAATCTATATTCCTAACTCGTTCTGGTTACATAACATTAATCAAAATTCTACCTCCAATTAAAAACTTGAAATTCGCGCGCTGCTAAAAGGGATAGTACCACCTTATCTCATTTAACTCTCCACTACGCGTTTAATATACACTCAAGGTTGTTAACTTATCTACGATCAAGTAAAAAACATGCTAAATAGGCTTACAGGTTTCGATGAAAGGGATTACACAGAAAAAAATGACTGTCTGCTGAGTTTCTTGCGGCGTTTCTTCTCAGCAGTGGTCTCCTCTTGGGAAGCGCTGGTAGATTCTTGACGTGTAAAAGTGCCCGAGCGGCCTACTTACTGAATAAATTACTTTTACCTTTTATCTTTTATAAAAACATACATTAAAAAGGGAGAACTGTGTTAAGAGGTCAACAAATCATACTTTACATGCATTCAAAGTTATTAACAGATATGCTTAGCATATCAGTCTTATCTAGGTATGTGCTTTTATTTCTTTTCTATCACGAATATTGTATCAAAAGTGAAAGAGGGATTATGAAATTCATTTTTCTTTGTTAATCTTTAGTTCTGAAGCTCTGTCTTTAATCTCCCAACTTCTCAGTTCAATGCAAAACATCAGAGATACGCATAGTTAACTCCTTCTGCAGCCATAGCTTCTTCAAGCGACTACTCATGATTCTCCACATCTTTTACGATGATTTTCAAAGTGTTTATTTTAGTATCGTTATTGAGACGTTTTGATGCACGAAAGCATAATTGCGTTGTTCACATCTCATGTCTAAACAACATGTAAGTCGCGACGATGACAACACATTGTACAGACCTCAAGCATTCTGCTGCAGATGATAATTGTTGTGAATGTGGGCTAGGTATTTCATAATTCTATATCCCAGACTGTAAGGTTACGTGACGCTTCCGTGCTTCAACAATTTGACTTTTGCAACCTAATGATGAATGTCCTATTTGATAATATCCGCTGACATTTATGTATGTTTATATTATTATTATATAATTTTTAATATACACCGTGTTTTTTTTGATTTACGATAACTTTAAGGGAACGTTCTTTAGGTCAAACAAAGTTAATTTCCCGAAGACAGACAAATGATAAGTCTAACGGTTTTAAAGATATTTAATTTTTAAATTTAATCAGTTAATCACGTTAAACTAGTGTAAAAGGCTTTTGAAATTGATAACAACAATTTTCTTTTAATACGTATGAGTAAAGAGTTTCCAATTGTTAGGTTTGTATACGCGTCAATCTAAAGTGACTTGTACCTGTCAAGTGTTATCTTTACTTGTGTGTGTATGTCACGCCAACATAGACGTATTTGACACTGATTATTAGCTAGGTAACTCTAAAGGCCCTTTTAGAATGACCAAAGATAAAAGATTTCATTATTTTGTTCTAAACTGAAAAAAAATTTTTTTTTGCAATATTTAAAAATCTAATCTACCAATTAGTTTCTATAGATATACCTAGTAATATGCCGAAGTTATCGTAAATCAAAAAAAACACGGTGTATTGATTTCACAAGTGATACATTTTGAATATTTTGAATTTACTTTTGCATTTTTGTCTCTCAGCTAGATAGATAAGGGTTGCTAACAATAGTTATGTAAAAAATCAGTTGTCTGTAAAGTCGGTTTACGGACGATAATTTTACGTGATAACGCTCGGCTCAGGCGGAATGTGACAATGAGGTGAAACGTGACGTGGAACGTGACAATGAGTCATGCTTTTTCGTGCATGCAGCCGGCGTTTATCAATAAATAAGACGTAATCAAGTCAAAAATAAAAAGCAGATATGGTTACCTACATATATTAAGTTCGAAAAACTTACCGGATTGTTATAAAACTAACCTAACCTAACTCACACGCTCTATAGGTCTCTTTAAACATTTTGAAAAACCCATTATATTTAGAAAAATAATAAGGACAAATGAAAATTTCCGACTATAGAAACGGCGTACAAAAGTTTTTCGAAACATCTATAGGTTACCAAAAAATGTGATGTCATGCGGACTTCACAAAGGGTAACGTAACACTAACCAACAGAATTGAATTAAGTTGTAATATTTACTAGACATAATTGTCGTGTAAATATTACGATAATAGCTGTGTCCGAGCCACACGTTCCAAAGCTAAACGTTTATTAATTATTTGACATATTATGCAAGTACCTATGTGTTATGTTATGTTGCAAAGGTTGGCCAAATACTTGGGTCAAGACGCCATTAGGGACGGATTACAAGACAGTTTAGTCATAATATATACATCTACTTATAATGACGCACGTTAACTGACAGCTAAATGTGTACATCATTTCATTAACTCGAAAATAACTCTTCTTATCATCATTCTTTTGGTGTCTATTCTAGAGATGCCACGAATTGTGAATTGGCCGAATACCGAATACCGAATATTCGGCAACGCTGTCGGCCGAAGCGCCGAATATTCGGCCGCCGAAAGTTTATCTTTCTTCGCCTGGAAGTAGCGTTTATAGTGAGAGGTTATTTTCTGAGGCTGGTAACGTTTACGATGAAAAGCGCAATCGTTTGCTACGAAAAAATGCTGAAAAGCTCGTTTTTATCCATCACAACTTACCACTGATTAATTTTAAGTACTAAAATGTTGTAATTTGGAAATAAATACATAATTTTGAGTAAAATAACGTGTCTTTTTTTACATGATTTGCTATTCGGTATTCGGCCGAATAGTGCGTACTATTCGGCCGAATACCGAATAGCAAAAAAGTGGCCGAATAGACCGAATACCGAATAGTTGCCGAATATTCGTGGCATCTTTAGTGTTATGTGGCTGTGTATGAACTAACGTTGGGCCCATTCATGTGTTCATTTGGCATTTGTAAGGACTGACTCTCCTTTGACTATTATGTAAGAGTGATGGTGACAGGCATGATAATCAATCATAGCCTACCTTGTATTAACAAACTCCATTTTTAACGATCCTGTAGTAATTCGAATCGGGTCAATATACTCAACTCTACTCTTATAACGCTAGGCTATACTGCCCTCCTACGGAAAAAAGGCGCATCTACTATATGAATTGTATTGCATATTCAACCTTATTACAACCGTTGAGAGTTTAATATGCTTCAATTAATTAATTGCACTTATGCCTTTTCTCCGTAGGAGGGCAGTATATACAATAATGTTTATTTATAGAAAAAACTTGTTACCTACTTAACCTTTTCAACGCCATATCAAATACAAAAGACATCACTTACACGCCAATGACAGCTTAAAACCACAGCTAATGTTAACCTTACGTCACAAATACTCGGGTGTATTTTGCACTGTATCTATGAGCCACTAAAACGGTCGATGGCGTGGTAGGCACCACAGTACACGACCACTTTAGTGGTTCTTGGCGTTGAAAAGGTTAAACTAACCTAAATCACAGTATACACAGTAGTTTGTCTTCATAATTATAAAGGTAGGTATATTGCGCGGCTTGCATGTGTGCGTGCCTCGACCGTACGTGCCACGAGCCACACAAGCAAACTCAACAGGACGGAACGAGCCGGTTTAGTCGGGGCCGCGCCGTCACCGCCTTTGGTTGCGTGCTAACTACGTATCGAGCAACACAACACGCATCGACGCAAGCGCCTGAGTGGCAATAAAAGATAAAAATATAAAAGATGTCTATTCAGTGAGCAGGCCGCACGGGCACTTTTACACGTCAAAAATCTACCAATGCTTGGCAAGAGACCACTGGTGAGAAAAAACGTCGCTAGAAACTCAACAGTCAGTAGTTTTTTTAGTATTTCTTATGATATTATACAATAATTGTATACTATCAACATTATATAAAATAATGAATCTAACATAAACTAAAAAATAAATATATCCATGCGTAGTTGAGCAGGAAAATGTGTCAGAACTCAGAATAATAGATAATATTAGATACTCTAAAGGGCGGAAAACGAACTACGTTTCAATTTATACTACGCCTAAATCCGTAGAAGAGCACAGGTCATACCTAACTGTTCCTATCATAATATCCGTAACAGAATACGAAATGGTTAAAATATCATAAGCCAGGGGTCATTGAACTCCATATAGCTCGCGGTTGTTTTCAAGTAAACGGACTAAACTTCTAACACTGAAATCAGTGCCCAAAACTACAAATGGTGTATTATTTGTATGAAAATAATACAAACTGGTATAGAATGTATGGACTAAAATGGACTCGCATGTCAGTATTACAGCTTAGTTTATGTTTTTGTAAAAGAATATAACCCACGCATATTGCCTTATAAGTGCTAAGATCTATAATATATAAACTATGCACTGTTGAGTTCGTTATCTATTGGATACCTGTGGCTATTCGGTATCGGTTTCTCTCATTGGAATGGATAGGTACTATGTTGCCCTTGAAATGTTATGAAAACGAAAAAAGAGTACGGTAAGTAAAATAGCTTTATTTTTTGGTATAGAGGCACAACGAGAAAAAATAATACGAATGTCCATTATTAAAATAAATAATATCTATACGTATAAAGGCCTACATTTTATCGTATATATTTTTTATGGCATAGAGAAGACAAACGAGCACACAGACCACCTGATGGTAAGTGGAAACTGTGACCCGCATTCACAAGACTGCAAGCCCAAGACTGCAAATGCGTTGCCAACCTTGAGGACTAAGATGCCTCTATGGTACTCATTACACCGGCCGTCTTATCCCCAAACCGGAATACAACAATGCGAACACTGTTGCTTGGCGGTAGGTTAAAGGATAAGATGGTGGTAGCGATCCGGACGGACCCTGCACGAGGTCCTACCACCCGCAAACAAATTATGATAATATTGATGACGTGTAATGAGCCAAGCGGAAGAACCACGCCAGTTAACGTTTACTAAGTTTACTTCTAAGTTATCCCCAGGCTAAACTCGAATGATGTCACCATCCAAGTTAATATTATACATTGCCAGAGCTTAAGGTAACTATTATTCTTCTTAAAACTCTCGGTCGAACGGTCAGTAAGCTCACTCAACGAGTAAAGCGGGTAAGCTGAGAATGCATGATTTTAAATGTTACTATTACGCTTAGACGGGATATCGTAAACTCGCCCATGACCCATAATTTGGTGCGTCGAGTTCAAGAACGAGTGGTATAAGAGAATCACCTACGTTAAGTGGGGTCCTAGTACAAAAGGGTACAAGTCGACTTAACTCTTAATAAAAAAGGGTATATACATGAACGGAGTACACTACACTTAAACCCTTTTTCATTTGATCTTCAGCAGACTTATACCCTTTTTCATTAGGACCCCAGTTCTAAGGTCTTTATACTCAGTTGAACCCCAAAGAGTTCGAACAGTTCTTTTATTTGATACAAGGAAAAATGCAAAAATACCTTCAAGTAAAGATATGGCGCATTCTGTGCGTTAGGTACTTACATCACTTGATTCAGATTTGAGAGCTTTTTTAAAACGACTTTTAAATTTGCTGTCTGATATCGGTTGATCGATGTGTTGGAGAAACATACTAATGTATTTTGATCTGAATTTCTCAAAGGTTGTTGACTTGCTATAGGGATGATGTGATAGAATTACGTGGATATACCCATATTGCCTGTGACGTGTTTCCAAAGTGCCCGTGACCGGAGAAGGACATAAGTTATTTTATCCCAGGAAAATGATCATAAAATACAAGAATGGTACGGAACCCTTTATACGCGAGTCCGATTCGCACTTGACTTGTTTTGTTCTTTAAATATGCTTTTGCATCATAGATAATATCACAAAAATCTATGTATAAAAGACCCTATACAAATACGTCTCTCAGGCGGTTGTAGGCAGTTTTATAATAAGAAGAAGATCTTGACAGCTTTTTGTGTAAAAACGACTTCGTGACTGCTGCCAACAATCGGTTCGGTCGATTAGGTAATATTTCAAAATACAGGCTTTTTGTTGAGTTTCTAAATACCCGCAGATTTCCGGTTGCTTGTCATGAGTTATTTATATAGATTGCCTCATTGTAGATGTTATTCGGGATAATAAATGGCATTCCGCTTAATTTGATTGATTTTGACGACGCAGGTGAAGAATAACTGTTAGAAGAGGGCTTAAGCAAGGCTAGTATCGCTACCACCATCTTATCATTAACTTATCGTCAAACAGCAGTGCTCGCATTGTTGTGTTTCGGTTTGGGGGTAAGACACCCGGTGAAATGACTAGCATAGAGGCATTCCATCTTAGTCCTCAGGGTTGGCAACGCATTTGCAGTTTTAGGATTGCAGTCTTATGATTGCGAATGTCTATGGGTCACAGTTGCCACTTACCATCAGGTGGCCTGTGTGCTCGATTGCCTCTACGCCATAAAAAAATAAAAAATGTTAAACAAGTTCTTAGACTTTGAAGTGTATAAAGAAAAGTAATACAAAGGGATCAAATAAACAAACAAACAAAGAAAGAAGTTCTAACGAAAAGCAAGCCTTAGTAAAACCTACTGCTGTTTGGATAATGTCGTCAAAGTAATGTTACTTATCATGAATTTTATTTTTCGACAATTTGACATTGAAATATTTTTAATATATCCTATGACACTCTAGTGGTTAAGACGAATCTAACCACGTATAATTTATTAAAATCGGTTTAACGGTTTAGTAGTTACGAGCGGACACTGAGTCGGACATATATACTAGTCAAACACATAGCCCTCCTTTTGGGTTTTGCCGCAGTCGGGTAATAAGAGAATTCGACTGACTACATTATATAAAAATATGAATTCGAAAGAATGAAATTATATTTCCACAATGTCAAGAGAAAGACTCAAGATAAAAACGCTTTTTCTAGTCGGAATGTTTTATTTTTCGACCACAACTAAAGTCATCTCAAAATCCATTCAAAGAGACATACCATTTGAAATATTTTTTTGTTCTGTAGCATTTATTATATGGACCAAGCAAAATCAAAATTGAATAGTAATATTTACTTCCAATGGCTACAAAAGAGTAGGAAGTTATCACGTTCCACATACAACAAATACACTTGTCATACCAACGACACCTTCCATCCGCTTGAATAGGCATCCAATCGGCCCAATTCGGCCAGTGAAAGTACGCCTCAGGGCTTGCGCCCGCGTCGATTCTATGGAAAGTGAATGAATGGACCATTGAAACTCTCTCTAGAATCCGCGATAAAGAAGCCTCTGTGCTTGCGTAATTTTCCGAAATAATGATTTACGACAGGCATGTTTATAATTATGATTAAATATAATAATAGTTTTGATGTTCTATCTAAATAATTTCTTTTTGTATTTTTTGCCTGCGCTGGTTTGAATTTTCTGACCGACTAAACATCACGTCTATCCTTTTTCATTTATTATTAAAATCATTGAGTTTCTTAGTTGTATCACCTTTCTAATTCGCAAGCAAATGTAACTAAATGTATGTGCTAAACCTTACCTGTTTATTCTTTAGACCAAACTCTGCGTTAACATAGGAAAACCTTCTCATCCCCTCCCTCCCTCACCCTCATAAAAAAAATCTCATCTACTACTACTACTATATCTTCTACTACTTTATCATCATCCCCTGCTGGAGGTAGGCCTTTACTAAGGATCTCCACGCCGTTTGATTTTGTGCTACTCCCATCCATCGGCTTTCTTATTCACTCAAATTAAACAACCACACCATAATCCCCGTAAGATTTGTCAACTTCTACAGGAAAAAGGTGGGCATTATGATTGCCTATTGTACCATTCATAACACTTCACCTGTCAACCTGTCATTTCTCCGCATAATTGTCATTCTACCGGTTTAAAAACCCAATGACCTTAGTCTCTCATGAGTCTCATGACATTTCGTTTCGGACCTTCGACTACTTTTTATGTATTTTCGGTTTTCCTCCTTCGCGGTTTGGTGTTAAGTGCTTATTCGCTGAATGCTATCGTCAATACAATCTAGTCTTTATCTTTAGGTATTGTTTATTCATAAGGTTCATATTTAAATCAAAATTATCTTTTGGAATGAAAATTTTAGTGAACGTATCAGGAATTCAGGAATGTTTGATACATTGTTAATTTGCCTGATGTTTAAGAGAGCAAAGTGTTAAAGAAGAAGAAGTTTTAAGAAGTAAATTGATATAAGTTACTATAGTTTACATTAAAAAGTTGCTGAAATAAAAGCAAAAACCCGTTTTAAAATTATAAAAACGAAGGGACATTTCAATGTTGAAATAATTAACAAGATAAATGGTGCATGTGAAGAATCGTAAAATAATTTGCGCTGTCATACCAAATACAGTTAAAATTGATGGATGGACAGCGGTAATTACTTCTGTAAGAAAAAAACAGATAGCAACAACATGATATATCCCGGAGGAACGAAGTACTTCACATCCGAAACCCAGCAGAAAATGAGTTGCTAATTTCATCTTCTAAGCCGAGAAAAATATATTTCCATACTTTTTTAACCTAATAAGGAACCTAACCTAACCTAACCCAACATTTTATCGAATTTCGCTTCATCGATTGTCTCATTTCATCGAATTTAATTTCATCGAACGCTGCTGAAACCATGATGTTTTCTGGATATCTTAAACATTTATCACGTAGGTTAGGTAAGACTTGTGAGTACCAAAAAAACATATGCACATGCAGCGAGAAATGCCTTTCGATGAAATGAAAATTCTGCGAAATGATAATGATTTATGATGATTTGGAAGCGGTTTTTTTTAATAGAGAGCTTATTTAGAACAAATGATAATCTGTTAGGACAGAGAGCGTAAGAATAGGCGATCACGATACGTTGGGGCCACCACACTCGAAAAAAAGTGGTAATCATAAACACCATCGTGTCACCAAGCTTCCAGTACAGTGTTCGTGACGGTCGTGTCGTGCAGGCGTCGGATGGTTTCTGCGGGCTGCGCCGGCGCCGTTTCACGCTCCGCGGTGCGCAGGAGTGCGAATAGCTTATCTCGTTGCGGTTGCGTGGTGTGGCGCAAGTTGTATAGATAAAGAGACTTGTTTCTTGTCTTGTGTTGCTAGGGTTTTTTGTTCTTTTTTGTTTTTTGGCACATCCCCTTTAAGTACTAACCCATTGCAAGGTCTCTTTTCTTTTGTTAGAATCTATAGTCCAGAACGGTTAAGAGGAAGAGACAGAGCTGTAGCAATTATACAGCTCTATCCTTTTATCTCAACTTAGACTATCAAGTAGCTCACATTAGAAAAGATGGTTCAAAAAAAAGAAAAAAATTGTAACCCCTGCTCAACAAGAACTGTTATTACAACCAGAAATAAAACCTTATGGAGGCTGCCACAAAACCCTTGTTATTTTACAAACCGCATTGATATCATTAAAAAAAACAGCTACTGTAGTAAATAATCAGAAAAATTCGTTCAAGTTATTTCAGATACAGTAAGTAATATATTATGAAACCGCCATTATTTTGGGATTGGAACAGCTGTCAATTCATATGCACTTTGACGTAAGTGTATGGTAAAGTAATCGCGGCTAGATAATGCCTAATGACTACAAACAACCTCCTTCAGTTAACTTCTTACACCAATCCGATAGATCATTAGATCATTATATTCGCGTGTTCGGAACTGATAGATCATTGCGCTTGCTAATTGATGTGGGAATCGATGAGATTTACGATCGTACATCCGTAGGTTTACGTCTTGTTGGATTTCGTACGGATGCTGGTGAAGAAGTTTTTACAATTAGTTGGACAGTTTTCAAAAATAGTTTTGGATGTACTATTTTTTTACACTGTTCTACAGTAGATTATAAACCTATATGTTTTTGAATATTATTTTTACTTTGGTGTTTGATAATAAACGTTTCGTACAGCGAAGGTCAATTAGTTTCTTAAAATTGTCCGATGATATACAAAAAGTACATATTTAAAGTTATAAAGTGCGGTCTGTTATAAATTAAACTTTGACCTGAGTATTTTTAGAAGTTGCATTCTTGTTATATTTATAATTTATTTTTGGTTTCAGGTATGTACATGGATGACATAGGAACGTACCACAGGTTTGTTAAAAAGCAACTTTAAAGATGAATTACGACATGGCATGGCAAATACGGTAAGCTAAATCCAAGACGGACTATTAGACCAACACCTTAACTCGTCACTGTTAAACTGACGATCTATCTCGCCACAATTCTGTCTTCAATATTACCAAGCTCAACAACGTTGACTGCAGAAGGTGTAACCTAACGCATGTCACGTTTAAGAGATTTTTCATGACAATTTAGCCCTGACTCTCATTAGCCCTGTTAGCCCTGATTCTGGTTAAGACAATGTCTAACACCTGTTAAATAACTGTTAAGTATTATACAATCTGTTTGTTTGCATCAAAAACAATCAAATCCTGAATTATTCCTGTCTATTGTTGTGTGTTCTCAGTAAGAACAATGGGAGAGATAAGAGAAGCCTTGTACGGTTGCCTCCAAAACATACCTTTTGGTATTTAACTCATAGCTTGAATGAAAATATTCAGCGTTATAAAATGCACTATTATTAAATTACTTTTTATTGTTGAGTATTCAAATAGAGTTTTCCACTAGTAGTAGGAAGGGACGGCGACAGATGCGTGGAAGGCTGCGTCCACATACTGCTGCTTTCAGTGATACCACGACCCTGGACATTAAATGCCGCTGTTGCTAGGTGGGCACATGCAGTGGTTGTTTAACCTCTTGTGCTGTTGTGTTTATGTCATATGTAATATTATGTAGAAGTAGACGCTGTTTTTGATTAAAAGAAAATTATGGGGTGGTTATAAGCTAGGTCAGTTACAAGCTCCGACAGTAGGCTCGCGATCATGTATTTTTGTGTTATCTTCTCCTTTATCTTATCTATAACTTTTCATAGTACAAAACAAAGTTACTTTCCGCGGCGGTCTGTTTTCTGTCTCTCTGTATAATATCCGATATCTCCTCCTGCATAATATCAGGTATAATCAATTCTGAAAGCGAGGGCGCGTCACTAGTTTTTTTATGACTTCCTTTAAGTGTGAGAATGAGAGTGCCTTGCCTTCTAAAAACAAGGAGTTGACACAAATTTGTTCATAGTCAAGTTAAGTCTGGACAAACATACTTAAAATCTGTATAGATGTAGAACTCGACTGTACCTTGTAAGCAGCCTTGATATTTAGCGTCAAGTGGTTGAGTGTCCGGGTCTCAGGCTTCAACACGTTCGGAGCCTAGAACTACCAAACGAGCTTTTTTTGTATTAAGCTGTGGACACCGGGCATGGAATGAAGTAGCGACAAATAAGGAGGTACGGCTATTTAAGAATCATGTTTCAAAATAAAGGGAAAAGCTATAATTTCGATAAAGGGCGAGATATTAACATTTTGGGATCGATTCGGTTTTTATAGGTATCGAACTTTGAGTCAAATAATTATTTGCAAGATGATCGTTGTAAATATCAATATTTATTGCAACTCCCACTATCTCTTGAGTTAAGTGACGTAATAAAGCTGATTATAATGATGTCTTGTGTGATTTTACCTTTGTTATTTACGGAGACTTAATAAGTTTTATTATTGGGTGCAATTGTAAACTGTAATAACTAGGTTTAGACCTATTCATATTCGATTTAGAAACATCGAGCACTATTCTTGCTACACTATAATCGCGTTAATTATTTCCAAACGTAATTTTTGACAGAAATATAAGATTAATATTCCTTATTCAACATATTCTTGTATTGACACATTCTAAATAAAACCATGTTTCATGTTTAGCTTTCTGTTTTATTTTGTTCTACGTCATCGAAATAATATTTTTCTTTTCTAATAGAATAAATCTAGAAAGTAGGTGATTGTAATAATATTACCATATTTAAAAAAAACAAGACTTATTGTTGAGTTTCTCTAGGCGCTTCTCGATAGTGGTCAAGCTCTGGTGTGTTTACTGGCAACATGTAAAGTTCTTTTTTTATACCTAACGTAAGAATTTCTCACATTAACTTCTTTACTGGTTTCTCGAGACTTTATAAAATACTTCTAGCGGATAGAAATCACATTCCTCCGATAGAAAATCCCCATCATCGTTACCGGTGACAATATGGCGGAGGAACATGCGTGCGCGCATCGTATCCGCTGCGGTCGGTATTGATCGCTTCCTGGGAAACCGTAGCGGCAGATACCGGTACCGGTAATGTATGATACCGGAGGTAGAGAGACTATTACTGAAAGAGATACGTATGTTGATAATGACGGGTTTACTTTTTATTTTAAAAGTTACTGGTATTTGTGGAGATTTTTTATGAACTCTGAGGCTGTTAGGTCCTCAAAAAATTGGACTAACTTTCTGTTGAGTATCTTATTGTTTACTCTGATATCTTCATATTTAATTTTGCATAGACCTTACCGACAACTTATTATATTTCATTAATTTTGACAATTTCTTCACATCGCTAACATTAGCATTATGCATTAGGCCCCTTGACCTTAAGCCTTTTAAAATCCATAATAGCTACCTACCAAGTAGACTTACGATTATAAAACCTCTATTATACCACAATTATTGACCTTGTAACGGATCCTAACGTGCTGCACGTTCTCTAATTTCCCATAAACAGTCAATTTTCTACTTAATACATTACGTGTAGTGTCACGCGGCCTTTAATAGCCATTTCGCTCGACAGATGGCGTTAGAAGCGCGGCGCACGCGCCTAAAACGGTACCAAATTATGACCATGTCTTATATGACAGTTTGAACAAAACTGACGTAAGTGGCAAATAAATTGTGGTCTATTTGTAGTTTTATTGTTGCGGGAAGTGATTTAAAATGTGTGGTCGGTGTATGGAGTCTAGTATTTTATTATAAAGTGGCGATGTGTAGCAGATGTCTTTGTGAAGCTTAAAACGGTGGAAGCTGTGACAAATTGAAGAAATGAGATTGTTATAGAAATTCCTAGCTTTTGTTACTGTTATGGCTGCTACACTACGTAAAGATTTTATATTTTCTTTGATAGTCAGTGTTATTTTCAATTGATATTGCCGACTTGAATTCCTGTTATTACAAGTTAAGTCGTTATTTATTGTAAAAAGTAATGTAAACCTTTTTTATCTACGATTAGAGGACTCCTTTTTCCGTCTTTCCTTATTTCTTCCCAATTAGGGTCGATTTTCAAAAGAATATTTTCTCCAAATTGTAAGTCCGTCGTTGATTCACGGATTTATTTATTGCACAAAGAAAAGAAAAATTGTGACTAGACTATAATATTATTCTCTACCCGTCAACCATATAATTCTACAAAATCTAGCAAAAGTACATTATGTACCCGTAAGTAAAGAAGATTAGAATTTTTACATGGTTTTTGAAAACGTACATTTTGTACGTATCCATAACAACAGTCTACTTAAAACGTGTTGCAAAATTTTGGAGTGAATTTCGTCTTGTTATCAACATCTTTAACGCCTACATATTCATACCTATGGTGTCATATCTCTATTGCGGTAACGTTTTGGGAATTCGTAATGTTACTTAAGCGGGCTGCCCGCTTGCTGCGTCACTACTCAGAACTGTTGCAATCTACGAGTAACTTGAGACCTCCGAGTTAGTCATGGACACGGACCTTAAGTTAAGAGTAACCAATATCATAGCTCATGCTGAAATGGTGACTAAGATCATAAATGAAACTGTTCCCAAGACAGACTACTAAATTTTATTTTGCGATAGGAATACGATGAATAAGTATAATTGTGGCACATTTCTTTCAATAATTTTGTATAGTACAAGAAGATAATAAGTACGTACAAAAGGGCAAATATAGAAGAATATAGTCTAAGATGGAAAAAAAGGTTAGAGCTCCTGAGGGCTTGGGTCGTGCCAGCTTACAAATAAGGTTCAAGAAAAAATACCGAATCGCGCTCTTCACACAAATACGAGTAATAGTTTTCTGGCTTTCTTTTTTTGTACACAAATTTTGTTAATTTCTGTATGATTATGGTCGACTGGTCGATATTAAAAAATAAAAATATATTAAAAGATATGTTGATTGTAAGTAGGCCGCACCGCTTTTACCCGTCAAAAATCTATAGAGAAGAAACGCCGCAAGAACTCAACAGTGAGTCGTTTTATTAAATACTACTTATGATATTATACAATTATAAAGCTTAACCTACCATTATATATAACAATGAATCTAACATAAAATAAAATAACAAATATATTCAAGCGTAGCATGAGCAGGAAAATGTGTCAAAACTCATAATTTTCATAGGGACTAATAAAAAGTAGTCATAAAAAAATATATAAAAATTATACTTACATATGACAGTGCAAGACAACCACATACAAAGTTTCGATACATCCTCCTACATAAACCGTGTCCCCTAGACAATATACAATATTTACATATATTTTTTATGACTAATTTATTATTAAGTTATTTAGGTGTTTAGTTTAGTTTAGGCCAAGCGTTTTTATCTGTTAGATAGTGCTCGACCCTATAGGAAGCTTTATACATCAACGACTTTTTCAAGTAAGTTTTAAGTACTGGATAATTTTAAAACTGCGTCAGGGAATTTATTATAGAAATGAATGCATTAGGCATTTAGTCCGCCGTTTGTATTGTTTTTGTGCAATGAAGGTTAAATAAATAAATAAATATTTGTCCCTACCGAGAACCAAACCCAGGGCGGCTTAATTCGTAGGCACTTCTTGACGGTGTTTTACAACTTCTACAGTGATCCGCACTGCTATAAATAAGTGCCGTCATTCGGAGCAGCTCGTTAAGTCCGTTCTTGACATTTTGGGCGCCATGCTAATAATGCAACGGTATAAGGTCGTTAGCATACATCTTGAGTTCAAAATACTGCATTTTGTAATATTTGAAATGTAATTAGGAAGCGGTCTGTTTTTAGCCGTAGCGTATATCAGCACATAAAAAAAGCAACAAACAAACAGAAACTCAAAAGGTATGTACAAAGTAGAGCAAAATGGTACGATGCGCTTCTTCGATGTCTTCTATGTTTATAGATTAAGAGCTCAGTTTTGAACAAGGACTTGGTTAATATTGCCCCGGATTATTTGTGAAGGTCAATAAAAAAATGAAGGGAGGATTTTACCCAGCCGTGATACAATAACCTATTAAGTTTGTATTTAAATAACAATCAAGTTAATTGAATAACAAACCTATTACAGTACCTTCCATGTTCCAAAAATAACATGCGTACACGCATTGTATAAGTATTGTAATCATATTTAGAAAGAAAGTGACTAAGACGGACATTATCTAATTATTACTCGTTATGAGAGTGAAATTATGTTAATGAAATAAGCTATGCGTAGAAGAAAGTAATGGTTTTAGAAAAAATATGCTTCATTATTTTATACTTGTAAAAACAGTTGTTAAAGATAACGAGTCACTGGATGGGACTACACATTCACTACTATATAACAAGTGTTTTTATTTATAGTAGTAGAAATGTCGCCCCTAGACAATAAACGTTAAACATTTGAAGGGTACGAACTAACGAAAAGACGATCTCTTCGAATCTTAAACCTTACCCCTTAGTTACAGATTTGAATCTTAATATAATTTATATTTCTAAACTTCTAAAAAAAAGCTGTACACGAAAATAACGTACGATTAAATGGTTCCTAACTTCCAAATCACGATAACTCAAAAAGCGAAGGTGACTATGATCATCCATCATCATCATCATCATATCAGCCGAAAGACGTCCACGCTGGACATAGGGCATCTCCACGAGGACCAGCTTTGTGCTACTCGCATCCATCGGCTTCTCTTATCTTCACCAGATTCACGCGGCAAACCGTTTCAAATGCGTAAGCGACCATGTTATTTATAGGAGAAACACAAACGCGATCGAGACGTTTTTGTGTATGTATAATAACACTAGAGGCTAAGATCATCGGCCTGGCAACTTTTCGCTTCGATTAGGATACGTAAACTTAAAAACATCGTATCTAATAATTTGGTAAAAACTTACACAATAGTTTGTGTTATGTTAACCCTTACAAAAACCATACGAAATTTAGTCAAACGATGCAATTTGCCTAGTTACTTCACTACAAGCAGAAGAATCTTTAAAAACCGTAAAAAAAAAGATTTTATCGTTTTTGATCAAATCTAGTGAACGTTACGCATCTAAATAATAGAATGTGTTTTACTTCGAGCTCTTGCCACATCTGTTGGTTTTAGATCCGATAAAGATATTAATTTGATAGCAAAACAGACTGCGCTGAGTTTGGCCTAGCTCATTCGCCGAGTTTCTGCTATCTGATTGCCAAAAGCACTGAGAACTAATACTCACGCTTATCACACAAATATTTGGCCATACCGGGCCTGCTACCTTCGTGGAGCGTTACGCATCGTGTCAAAGCCCCCTGGGGCTCCATTTTGCTTGGGGAATCCATATTGCTTTAGACATGCTCGCTTATTTACTTGATAGTAATGGCCGCTAAGTTAAGAAGATAGAGAAGCTAAACATGTCCATACAAAATGCCATAACGTTTCTTTCCCCTTAAAACTCGTTCGATTTTTAAGATTTTTGAATATGTTGTTGAAAAAAACTGTACGTTTTCCTTTCCGAGAAAATATGTGTAAGAGTGAAAAAAAACAGGATCGTACAGACCTAGTTCTTCATAATAACTACAACATATCAGGACGTGAGGAACGCCTGGAACTAAATTTGTATGGTTTTTTTGACAGCTATGGATTTTAGCGGCTCATCACAATGCTTTTACTCTTTGTAACGTACGACAACGTTATGATAGCTCTTAATATCAAGTAAAGAAGGGCTTTTTTACATCAAGTGCTATTACCATATCGAAGCAAGGTGGGTTAAGTCAAAGAAGAATTAAGATCTAACTCTACTGTTTCGTTTGAGTGTGGTATACACAGATGTGATGCTGAGACTGGTCAGTCACTCCGTTACTCGCAGGTAACGGGTCGGAACGGTAACGCGGACGTAACGCGGCACGTTACGTTAACTTGCGAGATGGTAATGAGGTTAGATTAGGGGAGATTTGGAGATTAGTTACTTTTATTTATCGTAATAATAACATCTTAAAAGCGGAATTTCACAGTGGTGGAACGCCGTCCTAGGCAGATAAGAAGTCAATACTGACACATTGCATAATCATGAAGTCTCTGAACATTGTAAGTATGACTCACAGACATAATATGTTTTGTTCGTACTAACTTACTCTGTAAATTGGATTCCTATCACAAGAACCTTCACATTCACAAGATACAAATTAAAAACAATTTCGTACATATTATTAAAACCAATACTTCAGTAACTATGTCAAGATCGTTTATAAACTCCGGGAAAACCGCAAAATGTTTTTAACATTTCTTCGAAATACAACCAAAATATTATTCCATAACTTGCACGGAAATGTTAACCCTAGGTTAACCCAGGTTAACTCCAGGTTAAAAGGTTAATTTGTTAAAATTAGCTGTTCTTATATGAATCTGACATTCGTCAATAATTTAACCTGGGGTTGCATTTACGTGCAAGCGTAAAGCATAGGTAATATGTCTACCAACAAATCTCCTCTACCACTTTTCGACTCTATTTGTATGATGTTAAGGTAAGGTCCAAAAGTGGTAAAGGACATTCTTGGACTATTCTTGCCAGTCCGTTAACTTAAGGGCGATACACACGATCAGTTTTCACTGTACTGTTTAAATTGACTTTTAAAACTGAGCCTATAGGATCAATACCAACAGTTTTCTATCTTTATACGCTGAGTTATTTTATAAGTGACAGCTAAAACAGTTCAGTAAAAATTGATTGTGAGTAGAGTTCTTTAGATATATGTGAAACCGGCCGTTATTAAGTAACAAATAGCCTAGACTCATAATCATGCAAAGCTATCGAAATCTGTCGACAAGACCCTAAGGTATTATGTAGTTATTGAAATATCTAGAATAGCAGGAAACCCGACCGGCTGTTTGGAAAGTAAGGCCGTTGCGAGGCCGCTTGAGGTTGTATTGACAACTATTTATACATTACTTCTACCTACTACTACTAATTACGATAAAAGTTTAGCAAAAAAGAGACTTTAAAAAAGCGGAATAAAAAAAACTAGCCAACATTAAAATTTGATGTTTAATTTCATCTTTTGACCACATCAAACAATGTTCTGTGCTAAAAAAAAACGGAGTATTTAGCTGTATATCGATTCTTAGGGCTGATATGAATCATGTCTAGCCGGCATTAACTTATTGTTTGCAATTAAAACTCGAAACTTCACCCACCAAACTTTTTTAATTCCAATAGTACTGGCCGGAGACAAAACGCTGCAGGGCAAGAGAAAACAACCTGTTCCGCGCCCAATTCAAATTGAGAACCTGTTTCGCGCGCTTTTTGCTTGACAGCCGACCTCGATGCAAGATGGCGGTCAATAGTATAACTTTTATTTTGTGCTTTTCATTTTCACTTTCAGCTTTAGTGTAGCGTAACAATTTTTTATTTTATTTTATTAAATCTATTAAATTGCTGCTTGAAATTTATGAAATAGTTGACTATGGATTTAAATTTTTCATTACTTTATACTTTCTACAATACTTAGGGTAGTAATAATATACTTATATTGATTGAAATGACGCACTTAGGGTAAAGGTATCGTTTATGGCCACTGTACCCTTTTTGGAATTTTAAGGTTGAAATGAGCATCATAATATCCTGTAAAGTTAAAAATAATGTTCATAAATAATTACGACTGAAGATTAATTTAATGATTCAATATGTTACAATTATGTTTTTAATTTCATAACGCTGAGATATTATTAAAATAATATAGTTAAAATTTAGAGTGGGCAAAAACGGTGTAATGATGGCCAAAACTGGTACTTCTCCCCTGTAACAATAGTATATAACAAAGATTACCACATTTTCTACTTTATTTTAACCGTTGATTTGACATTAACCTCTAAATTTGTTAAATAATCGCATAAAAAATTGACGCTAACACAATCGAATGTCATTGGGCCAAGATCGAATTGTGGTCAATTCCAATCGAATTCACATAAAATCGTTATAAAGCCTTCGTTTTTAGTTCGAACACTATAAATTGCGTGCTGACTTTTTTGACGTTTTAGTCTTAAAACACATCGAGATCGCTACTGGTCTATGGTTATTTAATCCGTGAGAAAGCAGAAAAGACATCGACTTTTTAGTTCTATCTAAACTATTTCTAATCTATGAGGCCGTTATAAGCTTACCACTGGCTTCATAATGGCTATATAATGGCTATATAACGTAGTGGTGAAATAAAAAGAACTTGAATCATGACTAAAATGTATTTAGCAACTTCTGACTCATCAATACTCATTATCTTCAGCAAAATACAGCAATTTTTGGATTCCATAATTTTTAACGTTATAAAATTAAAAAGTCCGCTATGTTATGACATGAATAGGGTTGTACCCATAAAATAATTTGATCGAATTCCTTTAACGGAAAGTTCGAAGAACTGTGCGAGAGGGAAGGAAGATCCGTGGGTGCCACAAAAAATGTAGTTTCACTCTCGACGCGGCTCTGACCTCAATTCGAACCGATCATATTGTAAATCATAATAATTATGTTTCAACATACCTTGTAAGTCTAACATTTTACGGATTGTATCTTTAGTGTTATAATTATTTTTAAATAATAGCGGCTCCCTTGTACCAAGAATGTTCTTAAAGTTATCCTAATTATATAGATCAATCAAAACTTTCTCTACGATACAGATACCTTGTTGATGATTATGTAACTATCGAGTTACTCGTACCACACTTAGTTTTAAAATCTCTTTGTTATTGAAGTTAAAACGTATTCAAAATCGTGTATTAAGTAATAATACTGGTATGTAATACAATGCATGCCCGGGTTGTAATTGTAATAATATATCTTTAAATCGGTGACAGATTTTTCCAAAAAGATGTCGTTTCGGAGTTTACCCTCCACATATAAAATTAACTTACAAAACAAGCTCTCTCTCTTTATAATATTACTATAGTAGATTACTTACTATTGCAAGTACTGCCATGTACTGCTCAGAATCTTCAAGTACTTCGCAAGTGAAAAGTTGTTAATTACGACATAACAACCACTCACTTCTCCGAAACCATATACCTACTTACTATTTAATTCTCGCTGTACTTTCTTCCTTCACCTCAGACGGCCTTCGGTCGAAAGTGGCCGAAAAATTCACCGACACACCTTACAACACTAATCGATTTCATGTACTTGACATTCAAAATACAGCATAGGGAACTGGTCTTTTGCACATTTATAATAGAGCCTAAAATAGAATAACAATAAACATGGAAATCAATTCACCACGCGACACCGATCGCGTAGAGTTCGATCTCATTTTTCTCCGTTTAAAATTCGAATGCGTATTCCATCGTGGTTTGAATTTAAATTTTGAACTTTCTTTTGGCCTATTCATTGACTTTAATAGTTCTGGTTAAAATAAAACAAGTATGATGTAAATCTTCGTAATAAAATCTTGCAACCGACAATGGAATTATAACTTAGAAAGCAAGTGAGCATAATCGAGTTAGTATACAACTGACAAAAAAATAAACATAAAAGGAATAAAGTGGAAGCATAGATGAACCTTGTTGCTCTCGACGTAGAGTCTAAATCGTACGGTAGGCATTCCTATGAATGATACATTTGGCTTGTAGTCTTCGTTCGTCCATATGAATGACAACATCGTCAACAAAAGGCCACTTCGAGCTCGTTACACCGTGAACACACAGGGAATTATCACATTTTGTGTGTGAACAAATTCTTCGCGAAATGTGAAATTCTTTTATTCCATAGACTTTCACTCGGATGTCACTTTCTGCGGGGTCAACGTGTGGCTGGCCTTACGCGTTTAGAATCGATTTGAATTTCGAACGTGGTATTTGATACAATAATGTTTTAAACATCTCAGGTGCCAGTACTGTCATGTCTTTTTATAGGTACAAAACGTGGAAACATCGAAAACAGGAAAAAAAACATCAATAGGATTTCATTAAAATCTAACCAACTTTTAATAAAAATACTTGGGATTTGTGATGGTTTATACAACTAGCAACTGAGAGAATTGAGAGAAGAAGAAGATAATTTTGGGAGTAATTTAACTTATGTCAAAAGATAAAGATTTCTCCTATTATTAGTCGCCAAAAAATCTTATAACATTCATAAAATCAATTTTTACGTCTTCATTACCTCTTTTAAATCTAGAACACCGTAAATATGGCAGCAGGTGAACAATAGCACAAAACAATCAAAACGACCAAACAAAATAAATCAAACCACAGACAAGGTCACACAACAATGGCTTCTAGGCTACCATAGACATCCCATAGACAATGCTCTATGGGAAATAGAGCGGTGGTTTGCATATAATACGGGTAATGATGGGGTATCCGTGTAGACGAAGATGTGTGGGTAATATTATGGGTTAGAGATTACTATCAATGTAGTAGTGATATTAGATTCTTCATTAACGCTGCCGTGCATAGAAAAAAAGGACTTGATACTCATATAATGCCTTTTTTTTGTAGGATAGAACGGCCTCTTTGCGCAGTAGTAATAGTAAATTATTTCCACATTACCGACTGGGTCACTATTTTGCTTCGTTTTATTCTATGATGACTTTACGAGTATGTATATGACTTTATGATACATGAACAATATGTATACAATATGGCATGATAAACTAAACCAAATTAGAATAGAACTAGCTAAGGTACATTCTACAATTGCTTCAGAAATAGCATAAAGGCATTCCATCATAGGATGGGAGATGATGCAAAGAACTGCTTGAATGGAGACCCCATTCGGGATGTCGAGATATGGGTAGGCAGCTAGCGAGATGGACCGACGATCTGGTCAAAATAGCCGGTAGAAACTGGATATGGGAGACCCAAGATCGTAGAGAATGGAGTGCAATGGAAGATCGAGGCCTACACTCAGCATTGGGTGCCCACAGGCTGAAGAAGAGAAGAGAAGACATTTCATCATAACTAGTCGTTAGAGTTGGCAATGCATTGGCAGTTATTGGATTACAGTCTTAAATGTCTGTATAAGGGTCTCCGATCCCTTTTGGCATCAGGTAGCTTGAGCAGTCGTTTGCCGTCTCGATGTTTAAAAAAAATATTGTTGACATATTGTTTTAAAATTTTTTGGTTTTAAATCCCGGTAAGGACCAAACTTTGTTATATAAGTGCGTGTATTTATTCCGGAATCATGTATGTTTTCTACGTATGTACGTACATAGGTATATTATATTTACATTTAACATGAAGTCGCTTCCACTGTATGTTGGCTTAGGTCTTTTAACATCTATTTTTTTTTCTATAATGCATTTTGGATTATGAACGGGGTTTTACAGAAAACTCGGATAAACCAAAGCGAAGCGCGGGCGGGTCGCTAGTTAATATTATAAATGTTTATTTCTCTCTAAGTGCATTAAGAGTGCAATATAACAATGCGTTCAGGGTGCTGATGGGTCTGCCCCGCTATTGCAGTGCATCAGGCATGTTCGCGGTAGCGGGCGTGCCTGGATTCCACGCTATAACGCGCAGCAGAATAGCGTCACTCATGCGTAGGGTGCGGAGTAGTACCAACAGCATCCTGAGCACGCTTGCTGAACGGGTGGACTGCCCGATAATACGGCATTGGGACGAGGCACATGCTCCGGTGCGTGCCCCTGCCCGCCGATATTAGCCATTAAGTTATTTTGTTCCTAACCCTAGTTTTAAGTTATTAAATTGTTACTAACAAAGTACCAGAGTCCGAAATAAATGATTTTTAATTTAATTTAAGTATGAGTATTTTAACGTTATCCATTGTTTGAATAAAATAAAAAATACAGTCTTACTAGTATCAATTTAGTCCCAATGATTTAATTACATTTTCAATGCCAAAAAAACAAACTACATCACAATATAAATTTCGAAACTGAAATGTGATCCAATATATAAAAAAAGTAGCGTCATCCAATTTAAGACAGCCCCATTGCGCCAGCGCATTTTAACGCTCAAAAGAGTTCTATGACTGACAAGCACGACCAGACACGCCCACTTCCTGTGGCCATTATGCAAGTTAAGGTAATATGGTGATATAAGCCGGACTGATTGATTCCGGGCTTATGGAGGAAGCGGAGCGGAGAGATGAAATTACCAATAATGTCCGAGCGTGGTTCAAACGCGCGTTGATATAAAAGTATATCTAGAGTACATGTAGACCTCCCTGTTACAATTAATAAGTAAATAAATATCAGAAGACAATCACATACCTACACAACGAAAACCATATAGTCCGCGCATATCATAAAGCCAGGTTCCATCAACATCTCCGTGATGAATGGGGTTCTTCCACCGTGAGTTTCACTAGGCATTTTTTGCCTAGTACAGTGAAACTGTGGAACGAACTCCCTTCGGCGGTATTTCCCATTAGTTATGACATGCGTGTCTTCAAGAAAAGAGCTTGTATAGGTTCATTTCCCTAGCTGATCGGCAACGCACCGACAGCCCTTCTCGTGTTGATGGTCTTTACGGGCGGTGGTGAATACTTCCTATTAGGTACGCTACAAGCTCGTTTGCCTCCCTCCCCCTCCTATTAAAAAAAAGACGGGTGTGAGCCGCGCCTGCGCATCGCATCGTACCCCGCCTACTAACGTACGAGTAATATTGACTAAATCACTGCAATAATTCCTGACGTCAGCATCTCTTGAGATTCTTGAGTTCGCGCGCGGACTATACTTATGTAGAGAAATATGTATTAACTGAAATGAAACTGAAATAAAAAAAAGAAGCTTTAAAAAACCCGACTGTTGCTGCTGACCAACTATAAATCATTATAAATCCTAAACGATTGTTTAAAATGAAAAATGATTGAAGAAAACTAAAGATGATTAAAATACCTATTGAATTTTTTTTATTTTTTTTTTTTATTTTCAAACTTAAAAATAGAACATGTAGTAAGTATACATTTTAGCCACTATTGAAAACCCAGATGGTTTATGTAATAGTCGGCGAGCTCGCGTGGTAAGGCCCGCGGTAATAATTTTTCTCATAAGAGGTTACTACACTAAACTAATGTTGTAAGTGCTGTACATTCCAGGTAATACTTCTTAATTAAAGTTTTAAATTTAATGATCACCCATTTGTCATAGTCCGTCGAGTTTATTTTTTTCTTTTTTACAATACGATCTAGCTGCGACCACATTGCATTTTAATTACTCTTATACCTTTAAACTCACAAGATTATGACAAATCGATCGTCATAAGAATCATCGAAATCGGTCCATTCGTTTCGTTTCTAGAGCGCCAAAAAAGGAACTAACATACATATATAGACTGTTAAACACATTACCTCCTCGGCAGTCAGGTTAAAACACACTGAAGACTCGGGATAAAATACGGAAGCTTGTCACACATTTCATCATGTCAGCCGAAAGACGTCCACTGCTGGACATAGACCTCCCCCAAGGCCTTCCACTCAGACCGTTCATGTGCTTTTCGCATCCACCGCGGTCCCGCGATCCTGACGTCACACATTTACCCGTACAGGAATCGGACCAGAGACGACTAGAGTCGCTTTGTAGACAGGCTTCGTAAAAACTTCATTAAATTGACAAGAAACAAATACCTAAATGAAGATACTATCTATGTTAAAGAAGTGCCTTATGGATACATTAAAATGTAAAACACGTTTGGCTACGAGTATGACCTTTAAAATTGACCTGTCGCTTCGTCATTAGGCCAAGTCATAAAAATGTATACTTGGCGTCCTTGAATCATCTATACTTATTAACATAGATCATTTACATAAATTCAAAATCGGGTTTTCTCGTGTGCAAATGATTTATAGTTAATAGGAATGACGAAGATGATTTGTTAATAATTAGTCTTAGATGTGTGGCTGAGAATGGATTGCAAATGTTTTCATGAGAAACATTCGTAAATAAATAATAAATATGAAAATTTCATTAAATCGGTAGTCAAGATTGATTGTATAAGAAAGAAACAGTGTGTAAGGTACGTTAGACCAATAAATAATTCAACTGTTTCAGACATTTATTTTAACCTGAAAATAGTCGTGTTTATCTATAAATGTATTATTATTATTATATATATATATATACGTGTATTCTGAATAACAAAACCTAATTATTGAAAAAAGAGTTGTGGAAATAGTTTTTAACTGAAAACAAGAAGCCAAGCGAGCTGAACCCGTGGCTGTAAATAATGTACAAAAATATCTCAGTAGAATGATTTGTAATACAGGTCAAATACGAAGCTGTTTGCTTGATTTAATAATGAAATCAAATTTAAGCAGAACTAAACCATATGGAAATTAGCTCCGCAAATTATGTAGCATCTTCAATTCTTGACCATGGATGCTTTTCATTACAAATGACATCAAGTCTCAAGTCGTTTCGTAATTCAAGTGTCTCTAATGTAATGAATAAAAACTTTTTTTCAAAACCTCTTTGACAAGGCCACGTCAATCGTACTGGCCGCTTACAAAAAGGAAAGCCTATCTATTGTACTCGTAATAACTAGTATTTATACCGGTTGGGAACTTTACACAATCTACATTTTGTACTAGTAGTTTTGTAATACTAGGTGTTGACCACGAATTCACGGTGACATGTCGGATCATTGACTCATAGCCTGTTTACCGCTTTGTGATGCGTGTAATATATTCAAGATTATGATTTAAGATAGTGTATAATATTTCATAATATTTTTTTTTTTACAGCTAAAACTGCATTGTAGCTTGACTTAATTTAGAACTCATGTCCAACAATTTATAGATTTTAGGGGATGGTGCATATCCCTCTGGGGCCCCTTCTATATAACCGCCACTGAAGCTGCATCCCTGACTTTTGCCGGCAGTCTATTAGCGGCCTGTACTCGTAAGTTTGGACTGCGGGAAACGCTACATTTTTTACTATTTTACGATTCCAGTTCGGAAGAAAGATTGAAACGGCTCGTCGCGTTTCCCGCGGTCCGAACTTTACGTGTGCAGGCCGCTATTACGTTCCGACAGGGTTAAAATATAAATTCAGTGCTTATCCTTCACGATGCATTCTTCTTCCTACTTATTAATGATGAACACATGGTTTACTTAATATGTTTTGTAGAAATGTGGTCGGATGCCAGCGTACTGAACCATAAAACGTATAACCCATACTTACCGATTGCATTCTCGACTCGTTAAGCCTGTGGCGTACTGACAAGCTATAGCTATAATGCATGTTAATCCTACCGCACCGCCACCACAATCTCTGCTTTGCTCGCCTTTTGTATATTAAGTGTATTCTTTTGTGCAATAAAGATTCTTTAAATAAATATAGGCCTTCATCCATTTGCACATACGAGTATGTTACAGGTAAATTTGTTTGTGCAAGCCATACAAAGTTCTGTTATGGTGTGGACTACAGGCGGCATATGGTATTTCTATGAAGGCGACGAGTCGTTGGCTACGGAAGGTATTTTATAGAAATAAATAGAAACCTGTGTTGCGGTGGCACGTCGCCTGCTGCTACTGCCTGCAGTCACACCTTTAGGGGGTCCAACCGTTTAGATCACAGAACTTTGGCTTGAAGTTGACATGGAGCTCACTATCAAACTAGTCTTTTTAATTACTTACTGGTGCACTCGATATTATCACCCCTGCCCTGTTCCTGTAAGTCTACTGCTGGATAAATACCTCACTCATTCACGGATCGACCGGGTCATATCCCATAATAAAAAAATTTTTGGTCTCATTCAAAACTTGTCATTACTATATCTTCGCTGCTTATATTCTACAGGCTTTACCAAGATTGCAAGTGCATTGACTCAGGGCTCCACTGACATAGTTATCTATCCCTCTCTCGCCTCAACTCGCTGCGTATCACCGTCTCGGTCTATCGCAAGTTTTTACGCGACACTTTTCCCGCCATATATGACGAGGACCAGTTTTGCAATAGGGTTAGGATTTCGATTAAGTTCCGCTGAGAGATTGTTGATTACAAATGGCTTTGAGGTTAATTAGTTTTTAGTCATAAAAAATATATGTAAATATTGTATATTGTCTAGGGGACACGGTTTCTATAGGAGAATGTATTGAAACTTTGTATGTGGTCGTCTTGCACTGTCATGGGTACGGTGTCTTTTTTTATTGCTACTACTTATTTTGACACATTTTCCTGCTAAAGCTACGCTTGAATAAATATTTATTTTTTATTTTATGTTAGATTCATTGTTTTATATAATGCTAGGTTAAGCTTTATAATTTTATAATATCATAAGTAGTATTTAAAAAAACCGGCCAAGTGCGAGTCGGACTCGCGCACGTAGGGTTCCGTACAACTATACATCTAAATAAATGTTTTTCTTAATTCTTTATTATATTTGAGTTGATTGAATGAAAGGTAAAATGCGGTTTACGATTTATAACGTATTAAAAAAAAACTAATTATTAGATCTCGTTCAAACCAATTTTCGGTGGAAGTTTGCATGGTAATGTACATCATATATTATTTTTACATTTATCATTCCCTTATTTTAGAAGTTACGGGGGGGGGACACACATTTTTCCACTTTGGAAGCGTCTCTCGCGCAAACTATTCAGTTTAGAAAAAAATTATAATAGAAACCTCAATATCATTTTTGAATACCTATCCATAGATACCCCACACGTATGAGTTTGATGAAAAAAAAATTTTTGAGTTTCAGTTCTAAGTATGGGGAACCCCAAAAATTTATTGTTTTTTTTCTATTTTTGTATGAAAATCTTAATGCGGTTCACCGAATACATCTACTTACCAAGTTTCCACAGTATAGCTCTTATAGTTACGGAATAAAGTGGCTGTGACATACGGACGGACAGACGGACAGACATGACGAATCTATAAGGGTTCCGTTTTTTGCCATTTGGCTACGGAACCCTAAAAAACGATTGACTGTTGAGTTTCTTGCGGCGTTTCTTCTCAGCAGTGGTCTAATAAATGCCCGTGCGGCCTACTTACTGAATATCTATGTTTTTAATTATTTGCTAAATAGTAAGTTTTTTTGTGTTGGGAATGTTGGGATGGTGAAGTTCACGAGAAATCGTAGTCAATAGTCATACCATAATAGCCATTGGAACGATCTCTGTCCCACCGGGATAGAATTTTCGGCTGACATCGACATGATTATAATGGTGACCATTGTTTGATTAGGTCTATGTTAGTAAGGTTGTTTTCATTAAAATAACCAATTCGTTAGAGATGCTAGACGATGCATGAACTGAATCGTTGAAGTTCAAACTTCGTTAGCTCCGTTAGTGTGGTAGGACCTTGTGCAGGGTCCGTCCGGATCGCTACCACCATCTTATCCATTAACCTACCGCCAAACAGCAGCGTTCGCATTGTTGTGTTCCGGTTTGGGGATAAGACAGCCGGTGAAATAACTAGCATAGAGGCTTTCCATCTTAGGCCTCAGGGTTGGCAACGCATTGGCAGTCTTAGGATTGCAGTCTTGTGAATGCGAATGTCTATGGGTCACAGTTTCCACTTACCATCAGGTGGCATGTGTGCTCGTTTGCCTACTCTATGCTATAAAAAAAACCGTTAGATTTCTGTATTCAACCGTAAGATGTCGATAATAACAATTGTAAACGATTAAAAATGCCAAAAGTATTGTCTGTGCCATGAAATAAGTAAATTAAAACTATGATGCAAAGTTGAACGCCCTAGACTCTACAAACTTTTTCCAACCACCAAATGCATTACAACTTTAAGAAAGTATTTTCTAAAAAAATAAAAACAAGTTCTACTTTCGTCGCGAACGATTACAAAGCCGAGTAAAAGTGAAATTTCAAAAAGTAAAAAGCGGTTGGGACCAATCAAATTGCGGCGCAAAAGTATTTTATACGATAACCATCTGATAAAAATACTTGTTCCGTATCAGGAGCATCTTCCCATGCCTATGTGTATGAACCGCCAGTCATTTGATTTCAAATTTGGAACACAAACATTTTTTTCGTTTATCTAGCCTATTCAACATTGAGTCTTACTTCATTGCGTTACAGTTAGAATTTCTTTAATTAGTTAATAGGTGTGAACGTAATTCAGGTTTTTGAAAGGAGAGCGTGCGAAATAATTACAGTTTTGACAGAAGCCGGCTTGCTGAGTACAAGGGAATGACGATTGTGTTCCTATTGTATAAGGTTTTGTTTTGTTCGGTGCTGCTTACAGGTTGAATTATGCAGGGCTTCATTATGTCTCTTAATTGTCTCGGAAGCGCTAACGGAAAACTATTTGGATCGCTCTAATCGTTTTTTCTATCAAAACGAAGTAAATAGACGGTTCACGACGAGTCGTTATTTTGATGAAAATTAAATGAAAATGGAAGCATAATTTAATTGCAATATATTTCTACCCCTACTAATTATTTAATGTCATAATTATAATTGCGAAAGTTTCATTACCTATTTCTTCCATTTTCACAGTTCAACACTGTAATGATGTGAGATTCATGGCACGTTTACATTAGGTTTAACCGGATTCAATATTCACTATGAAAAAATGGATACACAAGTCGGGGCCCGAAAACGAGCTGGGCCTGTGGGGCTGGACAAGTTGCCGTCGAATACAAACGCTAGCGTTTGGTGATCACCTAACGCTTTGCGTTGTCAAAAATGAAAAAGCTAGCCAAGTTGCCTTTAGATACCGATGTTTATATCGTGATAGTGCTCGTGTTGAATTCAACCTGTCAAAAAAGTACCGCGTAACGACGGACAAAACGTCAAAACTATCACTATTCGATTAGCGCGAGTGGTAGTGATCACATTACAGTGAGTCAGTTGTAACGAGTGATATATCACGTGACTTACGTCAATTCCATACGTTTTTGTAAGTGACAGGTGATCACCAAACGCTAGCGTTTGTATTCGATGGCAACTGGTCTAGCCCCGCTGTATTACAGACAGACAGTACAATATAAATGCGCCTTAGCTCACAGATATTATATCTGGAGACTGGATCTGGAACAGTGTTAATCAGCTTTGGAGCGAAGGCGTCGCAGGCAAAAGTTACTTAGATATTAAATAATAACAACAGCTTTATGGTTGTCAATATAAAGTCTAACAGCTGCACTCAGAGACAAATTACAACGATAAAGTTGTTCTTTAGTGAGCATTGAATGCACAGGTTTGAAAAAGGAACGAGTAATTTGTCTCTTCTTCTTCTCGTGTCGATGGTGCCACTATAAAGGGTGACTGCGTGGTCGTGTAGCAACAAAGTAAACGAAAACTCACTACACCATTAGGAACGTAAATAATACTTTATTTTTTTATTAAAATAAACATTCAATAAAATATTATTATTCGGAATGATGGTCACTCTACATACTCAATTTCATTTAATTTTAGTTTTAATATGAGAATGTGAGGTGACCATCATTTTAGTATTAGTTATTGAAAATAATTTTATTTTAATAAAATGCTAACCTTTTTTGTTTCAAAAACCACTGTACTCATATAGAATCTCAATCATTTACCGAGTTGGGAAAATTAAGTTATGATCACGATCCCGCAGTACCCCCCCGATTCTCTCTAAAATGTTTACTAGTAGGACTACTTCTCTGAGCAGGATTTTAGGTGCTCTAGAAATTCGTTACGAAAACTATGATTAGTTAACGAACGTGCCTTATACGTAGCTGGTTATTCCCAACACGTGCAAAGATATGTCTCAGGTATTTTAATCAGGCACTTTGCTAGTTGTCTGAATTAGGTGTTTTTCTAAGTAATTAAAACTCCTTTATTGCTGCAGACCTTACGAAACAGTTGGATAAACATCGACACTTATTTCTTACAATGTGTCATTTCATCCACAAGTAGGTACATACTTGGTTCATCTCATCCCACCACATCATTTAAAACGTTGGTAGTTCTAAACTATCATAACTTATATCATCAATACAGTACGTTCTGTAATAAATATTGAATACCATATAGAGAAACAAAAGAAAATACAACAAATAAACATTACATTAGGAGTTAACAGCGGTCTTATCCCTGAATGACAAAAAACTTTTGGCTAATGTAATCCAGTAAAATAATCATATTCTATGGTAGGCAATAGGATTTTTACTTTGTATGTAAATATTTTATTGTACTAAAAATCAAGAGCTATAATTTATGCAATCTTTCAAAGCAGCATCCAGCGTCTTTAGGCCCATTTACTAGTATTAAACCCTGTATTTGTATGTTCTTTTCAAACATTAAAAAATACTAAACACAGCCTAATAAGAAAATTTCAACAACTTTAAGTTACCCTTACTACCTTATAATCGTAAATTTAAAATTCGAACCGTCAAAAAACAAAACACGGTTAACGTACAATCGTAGAGGACCCAACACACATCCATAACTTGCGCAGTAAAAAGTGAGCCGACCTTAAAGGCGGGCGCGCACGTTCGGTGTCACTAGTCCATCGGATGTCCGCCGTGTCATCCACATGCGTGCGCGCAACTGTGCCGGAGAAACGTTCCTATTGGCCCGATTCTAGTAATCATTCAGTCCACATTCAACTGTATCTGTATGAGAGCTTTAAATGAGGAAAAGTTGAGTCAAAGGACCAAGAATATCAGTCACAAGATGTCCGCTCTCACGTCTCTTGTCAAATACCATTGTTAAAATGAGAACTTTGATTAAATCAAGATAGTTAAGTTCGTGATAGATTTACAGATAGACTATTACGGCCTTATCGTCCATATCAGGAGTTAGAATTGACTGTATTTTCGCAATGTGCAATAAAATGGATCCCTGACCCGCCATACAACTGTGTCACACTGACACTTTGTTTAACAATTCTTACAATTAGATTTATATATCGTAATTGTAACACGGTCTACAGTGAGTCAGTACTTGTCTTTATTGGAAATACTTTACAAAAATTATCTACTATAAATACTAAGACACGAGTTTAATTTTTGCGGTGCCGTGTCTTCTTCGGGTTTAGAACCTCGTGGGGGTTTCTTACTGGTTAGACAAAGGCCTATTGAAAAAAAAAGAAAATGAAACGATGAATGAGATTTGTTTTCTCAAGACTACGATCTTAAGACTATAATCCTAAGACTCAAAATGTGTTGCCAACCCTGAGGATCAGCTGGAGTGCCAACTCCAGCTGATGCTCAGTATGGGTCCAGGTAATATCACCGTTTGTGAAAGTTTTGATAGTTTAAAAAAAAAGCTATTAAAATAAAAAATCTAATATAGCGATCATTCATAAAATGTATTACGAGTAATAAAATAAACATGAGTTTTTAGCGGGTCTGTTCAATTCTTTCAAGATATAATTTTCCCTCTTTTTAAGAGGCCATGTATATTGAACTTATTTGTTTAAATGGAAGTAGTCGTACTCAAAACATGTTACAAACACTCAGAATAACTTATCTACAATAGTTTATATAACCTAAACTCGGAAACACACAAATTGCCGGCCGTTACGTGCTAACTGTTCCAACTGCGCCTGCGCTCTTAGATAACATAACCCGTAATCGTGTGAAAAAGAAGATGTCCAATCATCGTGATGTTTGTATTGTTACAAGATTTTTGCGCAAGTTGTTTCTCGAAGGGTTTACTTAACCGGTTGACAAATCAAGAACGTGACCTGTTATATAAAGAATATTAAATTAAAGTTTAAAAAAGATGAAGAGAGAAAGAAGTCCAATTACACAGTCGGTATTAGCTTAAAAGTGGGAACAAGACAGCAGTCAACTTCTGCATTTTGATTATGCATTGCTATATCCACGCTTAAGACTCGTAGTCTTTCTAATAAGTTGCCTCACGAAATTCAGAGAAATTTCATCAATCCTTACATGACTAATGACCTACTCAAATAGGTAACTAGTCGACGTCCGATAGATTTGACTTCTGATTCCGAGTAGATCAACTCATGAATCGTAAAGACAGGGTTGCATTTTTTTCCCTCAACATATTATGCGTATTATGAGACAACTGTAACACAGTAGGGAACATTATTCTATGCTGTCTTTTAGATTTTATTACTATCTTTCTCTCTATTGGCTGAATCTCAGCCAATTTCAGTGTTTTTCAGCTCCTCACTTAGAAAATTGGCGCCGTTGTGTTCAATCACCAAATCATTATCACCTCCATACATAGCCCCTAATCCATTAACTGAATTGTGCGATCACAAAACCAGCACTTATGTCAATTGCTATTGATTTATGTCAATTGATCGTTGATTAGCGACCTCGCAGGCGCAACTTTCGACGCAGCATCTGGGTTAATATGGCGGTTGCACAACGCGATTGTGTTAAAAATTGAACCAGTTTCACCTTGCTGGGATTAAATTGAAAAGGATGTTTAAATTTCACTAAGGCAAAGGTACAAAAACTGATTACTTAACTGACGTTTTCACGGTCGTGGTTTTTCTAACTCATTTTAATGTCATGGGTATGAGTTGTTAGAACTTAAGAGTAATTTGTGGATCTGTGGTAATAATAAACTGTTGCCTTGCGTTTGATTTAAATCACTAAATAAAATATCAACTAAAATCATTAAAAACATCACGCAAAACCACCAAATATAACAAAGTGCGAGATTTAAACGAGGAAAACCTCATGTTCACTAAAATTTATAAGTCATTGAGAACAATGAGAATACCAGAAACGATAGGAATACTTAATGAAAGAGCCACAAACAAATGCCGATGCAAATTTTTAATGGCCCACTCAACTGTAAGAAGTTCAATTGCATTCAAGCTGTTCAATGCTACGTTTTATTTAACAAACGCCGATACCAACTGTTTAAAAAAATATGTTTGGTTTGAATTTATGAAGGATAAACAACTTAAATTACGTTTTATTTTTGTTTCAGAAGTCAATAATGAATCAATAGAAGCAACAAGGATAAAAAGAGAAGGCGTCTTGGAAAACAGAGGTCAGTAATCCTTTCAGTTTGTTACAATATCTTCTGTAAAAATGTCTTTTGCTTTCAATTTAAATATTTCTCAAACATTAGTCTGTCTAGTGCATTAACTGTTTCCGATTCCATCTAAATCTATTACTTTGCCTTTATTTTGAACTAAACTTTCAATATTTTCTTTAACAATAATCTTTGCATCTGTAGGTTGTGTGTAAATTTGATGAATGACTTAACGTTAATGATGAATAAGAAACATAGATGCTTCATTGATTACAATTTCTTGAAATTTAATGACATCAACGCTTCAAGCATCATTAACGTCAGCGTATGTACAAATTAGTGCTAACAGTATGAAAATGTTTGTCTCTATCTATTAGCCATAGCATATTTATTCCTTCTATTTATATTGCATTATTAATTGTATGTTTTTCTTTCTCTTTCAAATCTAATCCGGTCTGGACAACTACGGACTTTTGTAAAATATAACGCACCTCCACGATCCTTTCCACTCGACACTACGACTTGAACGACGTAGACTTGACAGTTCTGCTTGTGAACGACCAGAAGAGGAACGATAACTATAACTCGAAGGTCGGGAGGTACCACAGTGTGAAGCCTCTCATCGGGTTATTGACCTCGACAGCCAGGACATTTATTCAAGATGGCGTGACTACTGAATTCGCCACCCAAATCCTTGGCACTACCTTGAACAATGGACGTATCTATGCACAACTTCTCACAAAATCCTCTCTTGTTTTGTATAATAAACCAGCGAATGACGACGGGGTTGTTGTGAAACCGACGCGTGTGCATTCCGCTTTTGATGGACAATGGAGCGTCAAGCAAGATTTAGGCTTCATTGATCCGGACCAGTTTGTCCTTAAAAATACTGACTATCTAGCGCCTAACAGTAAAATGGAAATTGTTTACCCCAGTAAACCTGCACAAGAAGTCAAATTTTGGACGCCTTCCAGCCCTGAACAAGACAATCAAGTGTTTGAAGAGCCCATAGCTCGTAGGGTCCAACCTAATAATGAAATCCCGAGATACGTACAAAATGAAGCCTATAATTACCTTGACGGTCCATCTGTCGATAGTGAAAAGAAATATGAATTCGTTGTAAAACCAGCTATTTTAGAAAATATTAACGCACTGCATCGACAAAACAAAGCGTATGAACCTGTAACGGAACCTATTAAGATAGATTCGCGTATAAAGGAAGAGTTAAATGAATCCAATATAGTTAAAGTTAAGCCAAATTACGATTTACCGACTTTTACGATTAAGAACGAATTTTCGCCTATATTTTATTATATAGATAATGTTGAGTCTCGAACGCCGCAACAACCGGCTGGACAGCAAACTAAAACACCTAAGAGGTTGTTTGGTCAAAAAAGCGAAGCGAGGTCAAAGAAAACATTCACATATGCCGGGTTTGCTGACTTCACGACTGTAGTTGGTGACACTGTTATTGTATTTACTCCTAATACTGACATTGCCCGTCCTCAAAGTCCTGATGAGGTTAACGTTTTTCCGTCAGCTAAACATGTAGATAAACTTAATACAAAAATCACATTCCTTGCCGCCGATATACCAGTAGCTACTGCTACATACAAACCTCACGAAATACTCGAGGCAACTAAAATCACAACGCCTAGCAGTGAAAACAGTTCCGAAAAAGTACTTTATAATGATGAAGAAAGTCTCCAAAAAGTACATTACGAAATTGATGCGAAATTGCCAGACTCTGTTTCTAGTCAAAATAATAATGGTTTTGATTTTAACTTGGATGTTATTCAGCCTTCAGAGGCTGCCGTTCCAACTACGGAGAGTACACGTCTCACAGATAATTTAGGAGTTATACCTATTCATGACTATAATTCTAAAGCTACTGACCCATTAATTACTCTGAAACCATCTGCTACTATCATTGAAGAGCCGAAAGAGTCTGCTTTTACTGAGAGTGACGTTAGTGAGGATCTGGTTACATCGGAAGAAGAATCAGACAACACTGCAGCTGAAGTAACTGAGAAGAACGAAGAAGAAGAGGAAGAGGTGGAGGAAGAAATTACGACAGAAAATTTGTCGGATGTAGCACCTACAACTGAAAGTGGCCATAGTGAAGAATCATTTGAAGATATTGAGACTACGACTGAAACCAAACATGACATTGAAGAGGAGGTTATTTGTTCAAATGGGCTTGAGACTCGTTCTACTATGACAACAGCTTACAAAACTTTAACGTATTTGACAACATATTTTATTCCACTTGAAAGTTCTATAACGACCACATCTGTTAAATCAGACGTAGTAGTTGAAAGTAATGTTGGCTACTTGACAAATATTGCTTGCAAATCTCACATCGATATCGAACCCACAGCTGTTGTCAAAGTAAACGTACAATCATCTATACATAGTAGTTTCAGTCCCAACGTTGAGACTGAAGAATCTGTAACTTCACCTCCAACACAGCTCGAAGAAGTTACTGAATCTGCTCCTAAGACTACTCCCAAGGAAAATGAGGTGCTAACAACTATTGAGGACAACGAGGAAGAAAATGAAACCACCGTTGACGACAAGTCAGCAGAAAGAGATAAAAACACTAACGAAAATGAATCGACAACCGCAAGCACGTCAACAACTACTACTGAACGTATTTCAACCAGTCAAAGTCACGTTGAAGTATCAGTTAGCACAGAACATTCAACTACACCAACTGAAAAACCTGAATCAGATGAGGAAGAAGATAGTAAGGAAAATGAGATTGATTTGATTTACAAAACACTCTATACCACGTATACTTATTTTACAACCTTCTTTGGAGATCAGACTTCTAGTGTTGCTAGCCATAAATCAATAGTGACAAATGTTATTACGTCGACAATAAACCTAGCTAAGCTAGATCCATCCTTATTAGGCGCATTTGATGAAGATGAAATAGCACCAACTAATGTAGGAATTGGTCGGCCAACTGAATCCTTTGCAATCAATAGCATAATTGATTTAGTGAAAAACAAGGATGTTCTTGAGTCTGTGCAAATAGGCGAAAGTTATAATTCTCAGACACCGACCCCTTCGTTAGGAGATGATGTGGCTAGTATTAAACCGGATGCTGTCAAAACATACTTCACTACTTACACATTTTTCACAACGATTTATGTAGGAACTGACGCTAATGTGTGCAGCAGGAGTGAAGTTTACACCAATTATGTGGGCCCTGATGAATTGATTCCAACAAAAAGCAATCCTTTGGGCACCGAGAAAACAAAAGCTCAATTTGACTTTAGAAATTGCAAACAAACAAAGAGAGAACCGCAAACGAACTCAGAAGAAACTTCTTCAATGGAGACCTCGGTTAGTATGGAAGAAAACGACGATATTTCAAGTAAAGATGATAACAAAGATTCAATTTCACAACCGAGTCCTGTCGAAGTTGATATGTTGTTCAGTGTACCATCAAATCCACTAGATACTGAAAGTATAGTGACAGATGTAAAGTCGTCATCGTCTAGGGGTGAAAGACAGTACATTGAAAACAACAATGTCTTGGATGACCAAATTAGTTCAGAAAGTAACATCGATGAAATAATGCCTTCTCCCACACTTTTATTACAAACCAGCTATACAACCTTCACCTATTTTACTACAATGTATATTGGAAAAGATTCTAGTAAAGTTAAAAGCCGATTAGAGACTATAACAAATGTGGTTACTGAAACTATAACACCTAAAAAAGAACCCGAAGAAGAAAGTAACTTACCTATTACTTATTACACTACATTCACATATTGGACCACTCTTTATAAAGATAAAACAACAACAATAACTAGCCGCGAAGAAATAGTTTCAAATATAGTTACTCCTGTTGTTCAAGTAGCACCAACCATCAGTCCTATTGATACGACGCCAATAGACGTAGAAAACGGGATACCACCAAAAGAATTAGAAGTTGAAATAAAGCCATCGCTTATAAATGACACTCCGGAACAAGATGACGGTAAAGCTACTTTTTACACAACTTACACGTATTTCACAACTTTCTATGCTGGCAACTCATCACAGATTAGAAGTAGTTTACAAACTGTAACTAATGTAGTTGACAATTCAAAAATTGTCGAAGACAACCAATTAGGCCGAAAGGTTCCAACTGGAGCAGTAGATAAAAATCTTATTCAAGACAATGGAGAAAAGCCTCGTTTATCTCCAACAATAGTCAAAGAAGAAATACAGCCAACTAAGTTACCAGATTTATCTGCCGCATCTCCTACGGTTCTAGTAGGTACTTACATTGATAACCTGTATGCTGAAGTCAAACCAGCTGATGTTAACACGGTAGCTCATGACGCTGACAAAAAAATTATATTCTCTCAAGTGGCCGTTATATCAGGAGATTCCGTTATAGTAACAAATGACAATAAAACTTTGAGTACTGAATCAACTTCGGGTACTAACGTTACAAACGGATCTACCACAACAGAGAGTACTATTATAAGCCCTACTCCTGAAGTGATAGAGAGCTCGGTAGCGGATACGGACGCCACTACAGAATCACCACATGAATCAGAAGAGGAAGAGGAAGATGACGATGAAACCAATCCCAGAAAGAAGTCACGCTTGACATACACAACAAAGAAACCTTCCTTCACGCCAGTTATAATACCATTTGCGTCAAGAAACAGGCCAACATTTAGTCCTAAACGTGTATCGTTACTGAGTAGTGCAACGACAATTACACGTGCTGATTTTACTCCGACCATTACAGCTACACCTACATTGAAATCTGTGAGGCCATCAGGTTTTGGAGGCAACAGAAAACCTTCTTCATTTGGAGGTTCATCTAGTTCTGTTAAAAGGTTCTCTGGACGCAGTAGCATATCAAATCCGTCTGCAAATGTGCCGTCCGCTTCGCGTTCTGGAGGGTTTGGCAACCGGCCGTCTATTCAACCCACGTCGAGACGAACTGGATTTAGATCTAGCTCCATAAGAAATATCAATTTAGATTTCGCTAGTAGATCAGCAAATCCGAGAATAAGGCCTACTGCATCATCCCGATTGAGAGGCAATAGAAATTCTGCATCGATATCTTTACCACCGCAAGATCAAAATGAGTCTGAGACATCTGGAACCCAACAGGAGGAAAATGTTACAGAACCTTTGAACGAAGTAACTGAAGCGCCAGTCAGAACAACAAACAACCCGTTAAATAGATTTAGAAGACCTCCAGTAGCAAGACAACCAGGTACAGCTGTGACTCCTAGGGTAACTACTGCTTCAACAAGAAGAACCTCTACCAGCCGAGGAAGACTTACAACTACTACCAGAAGACCTATCACTCGCTCTACTACAAACCCTCTTCTTTCATTACGTAGACAAAGACCGAACAATGCTCTGTTTCCGAGAAGAAATTTATTTAAACAACCCGAGCCCGAACAAGAAGAAGAAATCAAGCAGAATGAGCAAGAAGTTGAAGAGAGCGAAGAACTTCAAGATGGAGAAGAATTTGAAGAAGACAATGATTATGAATCCTCAGATAGGAAAGAACAGCAGGTAGCAACGCCCTCGACGCCCGCGCCAAGAAAAAATACCGTTCAGATTAGGCCGTTTGCTTTTAAACGTCGAACGAAACGTCAAGTTGATTACGGTAACCGGAAATATTCAAACTTCAGAAGACCAAGTCTTAAATCAGCAACAACTAAAGCCGTAGACATAGAGCCAGAGACGGAGCCCCCAGCGCCAGTTACACAAAGAGCAAGACCTGGCAGTAGGTTCAACTCTCGATTGTCCTCTCAAAGTAAAACGACAACTACAGCCCCTCAAAAATCATCACAAAGGCAACCTTTTATAATTAGAGGAGAAAGCAAGACAACCGCTTCGTACAGGCAAACAACAACGGCAACGCCTGCTTACAGAAGAAACAAATCTAGGTCATCTTCAAGAACCACGACCTCCTCAACCAGACCGAAGGCTCCAAAATTATTAAGTAGAAACTCACAGACTGAAAGATCTAGAAGTCCATCTCGCTCTAGCACTAGCAGATCTCGTACCCGCACAACCACAAGCAGAGGTTCAAGTTCTAGACAAAGAAACTCTTTCGAAAACTTTAGCGGTGAACGACAAAACTATAAAAATGTCGTTGACAATGGAAAACTGACTGTTACGTATCAAATACCTACAGAAGTGACTATTCCTGTTGTAAACGGTAAGATTACAGAGTACAAAAATGTTTTAACAGCCAAACCTAGCATAGAAGTTTTACTAAGAAACCAAGTCGCGACGACTCTTGGCCCATTAGGCAACCAGCAGTTAGTTCTTGCTTCGGAATCAACCAAGCTGGCTGAAAACGGTGCCACTGAGATCATTAAATTCTATTTGCACGAGACTCCAACCACCACTGTTATCTTTACACCAACTACGATTAGAGGTCGCAAGACATCTTACTCTCACGTTTTGCCTAGTACTGTATATAATGTAGAGCCTGTCACTCAAACAATAGCACCTGAAATTAATGCAAATGTACCTTTAGCAAACTTGTTGTTATCTCAACTACTGCTGGGTAACCAGCAGCCAGCGATTAACCCACTCTTAGCGCTACAGGGACAGGGCTTGCTACCTCAGCAGCCAATGGTTCAGACCCCTGTAACAGAATACAAAACGCGAACAACTACCTACGTAACAACAGTCACTGATGCTAGAGAAACGGTGTTACCAATCACGTTTAAGGGTAAAGCTATTTTGACTACTATAGTTGATCCTACAACGAATGTGATCACTGCTACTGAATTCGTCACTGATACAATTGTTTCAACGCCTACAGCCTTAGCAGCTCCTCCGCAATTCAATTCTTTACTGCTTCCGTTGTTACTGCAACAACAACAACAGCAGCAGCAAGCTATTGCACTTCAAACTCCAAACCCGTTACTCGGTCTCGCGCAGAATGACCTAAACTTATTACATAACAATAACTTAAATAATGATATTTACAGCAATAGCCCGAAACCCAACATTTTACCCGATTTGAATAGTAACGAGGATTTCTCTGATGAGATCCAAGAAATTGAGGAAGACGTTCCCCCACCACCCCCTCCGACGCGTACTAGGAATAAGCCTAGAGTACCGAAACCTGCTCCTCCAAAACTAACGAGTGTCGTCACCATGTACGTTTCAGGCCGATACCCTGGTGAATTTAGCACAGTCTTGTCAACCGTTGTGGTTGATGACACTCAAACTGTTAGGAAACGTGAAGCAGTATATTACGAAGACATAGAAGTACTGCCTTCGATTTTACCATCAGTGGGCCTGTTAGCTAGTTCACAAAGCGATAGTGATCTGGATAACTCAATTGTTTCTGGTACAGAGAGATATTTGGAAAATCCGTCGTATAGGGGCCAGGAAGAGACACAAAGCCTAGAGAGTATAATAGGGTCACTAAGTGAACATATCAGGTACGACGCATCACCAACATATGTCGTAAAGTTAGCATCCGCGACCGCCATTAGAGATCATAATTTAAGATCAGTTGACGACGTTTCGTGAAGCCCAAACAAATTTTTAGGTGTATAAAGTAATGGTTATTTATTTACATTGTATCATAGTAAAATTAACTATGAATAGTGCCTTATAGTTTTAACGATAGCATATAAGAACAAAATACTCCTTCGTACTTTAATAGATGTTAACACTTCTTTAAGGATCGCCAAATACATTTGTAATGTTACCAGGTTCATGTGATGGTTAAAAAAATGTTTAGGTAACATAATATCTATCACTGCCTAAGATTAAGTCTTAACTAGATTATGAATTAATCATAATTGATTTCGTAATACTCTCTTTGCTTTCAATTGTAAATTGCAAATAGGAAAAATGATAATAAATACTTTTAAAATTCTGCATTATTTAATTTCAATACCTTTGCTGCCTTTATAACAAGTAAATATCACAATTTCATTACGACGACATAAAAACAAAACTAATATTCGGATGTTTCAACTTTTTTTCCCCGTTTTAATTTCTCGAAACGTCGAATTGAAATACTAAGTATTAAAATCCGAAAATTTGTTTTTAAAAAAGTCGTGGCGATCTCAGACGCTATTAGTACAGTTGTATCTGTTGAAACTTAAGAGACAGCAATTGACAAATTAGGTAAAACAGAACTGACTAAAGCTGACAATGACGAACGACTGATGATAATGATAATGATGACGGCACCGGAACCCGGAGAATCCCGAAGATACCCACAACTGGGAGATCCCAAATCCACATCCGCTCATCCAACTACCTCCGAGGTGAGTCTTATCAATGTAATTGATACCTAACTCAAACAGGAATAGTATAAGTAATCTTAACTTAAACTTGAATGTTTTCGAAAGATATCATTCCTTTTTGTTGCATTCATAAATAAACATAATACAAAACGATAAATCTTTCAAAGACATTTTTTTCTTTAGTTATAACTAAATTAATAAATTTAACAAGGATGTAATTTTTGATTATAACAAGTGCTATGTTAAATTAAGTGTACATAAAAATAACAAAACTAATAAATTGACTACTTAAACTTTTATTTCAAATGTCACAATGCACTGTTGTGTCATGATTAGTGTTCTATGATCTAACCCTACTCGCACCTTTGTGTATGGCACCAACATTACAGATATCGACACAGTAGAACTGCTAGTTGTAAATAGAAATCTGGTTGCAGTAAGTAGATAGTAAGTAGAATGTTGGTAAGTAGTTGGTGATAAGTTTATGCATGATCCATTATCAATTTCACATTTCACAAATATAAAGTTGTATAATTTTTAATACCAACGTAATGTTTTATATTTAAGTAACTTAAAGAAAGTTAAGTGATTTTATTTGCCAAACATCAGTCATTATAATTTAATATGAAGCAGAACTGATGCATTTTTTTTTATGAATGCTAACAAATAGTAAAAACATTTCAGCTTTTAACACAAATGGAATAGTGTATGACAATTCACCATGGAGACCAGGAAGAGAAATGGATCTAGTCGAGCAGGGAAATTCAGAAGACGAACGGAGGTTTAAGAACCTGGCAACTAAGGTCTTATCGAACGGAGTAGAGGTTTTGGTTAAAGATAAAAATGACGGCAAACAAGAACAGGTAAATATATTTTCATGAACAAAATTATCGTTAATTAATTATTTTTTACAGAGAAAAACTGCCTGATGATAATATAAAGCGACTTTGACTACACGAATAACAATCAAAAATCACTATAATCAGTCGCATGATTCATTGACCATTTCCACTTTTATTTTCTCAGCGGAAACTAAAGCTGATGCAAGTAACTTCATTCAAACCACCGTTTGACGATTCATCATTACCATCGAAATCGCTGTTGTCGTCAGCAGTTGCAACTTTTTTCAATCATCAGCAAATGAGCGCTTTCTTCCCATTACATCAATTGATGCAGCATAACTATATCATTAAGACGTGTATGACCACATACACATATTTGACAACAGTTGTCCAAAATAAGAGGAGTGATGTGTCAACTTTTGAGACTATTGTATCTGTGGTCACTACCGAGTCATTGACGAATCTTCCTATTTATGCAACAGATCTATTTCCAGGCATAAAACCAACAAACGTAAGAATATTTAGAACCCTGGTTTTTTACCCTGGGTTTTACCTTCCAGGTTACCAAGGATACCAAATAACAGTGTTCTTTGCTGATACCCTCAGGCCCTGGAAATTCCTCTATCCAAGGAAATGATAAATGTCTTACACTTTAACCGAATGAATGATTTAACCTCCTATACTCAATATGACATAATAAGTGCTGTTTCTAGAGGTACGTTTTAATTTATTTACTTTTGATTTCAGACAAAATACATGGAAATGAAAACCATCAAGCCATCGTCTCCCGTCAAAATATATCAAAGCAATTTTGACAAAATAGAAAAAAGAATTGACAGTGATAATAGCAACAGCTTTGATTTGATTCAACCGTCTGAAGCAAGTCAAACCTCGTGTACGAGCTCATGCTCTTGCAGTCACACAAAAACTGAAAGTTTGAATACTAAGTTCTCAAATAACAATGACCCTTCAGTCCCACCTAAATACGCAATGAAAACATCAAAATTTGATTCGACTAAATTAGAACCAAGGCCTACAAATAAGGAAACACTAGGCAAGAAAACAAAGTACAGTCCTTACGAATATGAAAGCGGATCACATTTAGCACCGACTGACAAAGTAGTTGAAAAGTATACTGAAGTCAATGATTATTCTGATGAGAAGAATTCAAATTCAGTGGAAGAAAGTGAGTTGTTAACCAATGAACAAGCACCTGCACCGCCAAAACCAAGCAAAGCTTCTGTAACTAATAGTTCGGACAAGCATAAACCCATAAAACCTCAAAAACCTAACAAAAATAAATTTGTTGTTGCTGATTTATTAAAATTAGGGTCATTAGGAATAAAAGGTTTATCGCAATTAGCTCCCGTACTGGAAAAGATGACAGGAGGTTTTATAAAACGACAAGAGAACAGAACAACAACTTCAACAGTCAAGCCTATTTCTAAATTGACAGCCTATAATGTTGATAAAAGAATTGACACCGACGTGGAAACAAAGACCAACTTTCCTATTTATATACCTGTAGATGAATTAGAGACGGCAGAGTCGCAAATAGCATTTACCAACGCCACATTACATCAGAATCTAGCTTGGGCTGCTGAACACAAACACCCTAAGGCTAGAATAGCTCCACCTAAAATGATTCACGAGAGTCCTTTGGTGAATGGTGGCATACCTATTAGCCCCGGTGAAATTATTACAGCTAACTCAGATGTTATAGTTGGAAGACCTGCTGTTGGAGGACCTCTTACCCTTGCAGCAAGTGGAATTAAATTACAAAACCCTGTTAATCCCCCAATTTTAGATAGCTACGTTGCCGGTGATGAGCAATATATAGTTCAAGAAAATCCGCCTTTAAACGAACAAAACTTGTCAGCTACTAAAGTTGATGATTCCTTTGATTTAAGGCCACCAGACCTACCAAAAAATAAGCAAAAACCTATAAGAAATTCATCAAAGCCTTCAACACTTTATAATTATCATAATAATCCGCCGCCTAAAAACTCGCCACGCCCATCAAAGCCTAGCACTACTATTATGGGAAATCACGGCCGACCAGCATTTTTAGACTATATCCCATCATTAGCGAGACCAGAAAACCAAAATCAAGATTCAGATGAAATACCTGATAACAGTCCTAGTTCGTCGGAAGTTATCAGTACAAGAGTGAGAGTGGAGGAAAATTATCCTTTGCCCGATCACAATTTATTAATGAGCAAACCGTTTTTGGTAGATATTCAACCCTCTCGAGTAGCTAATGTGTTAATTCCACATGGGAGCTCTACAGCATTAGTTTTCGCTGGATCTTCGGAGCCGCATAAAACTGGTGATTATGTTGATGACCCCTTGCCTTACCCAGAACCCGGATACTTTGGCAGTTTCAGCATAGACGCACCTCAAATGACCAATGTGCACAATGCACCACCGAACAGCAACAAACAATTCGGGTCGAATCCTACACACAGACCGTTAGAACCTTACAAACCAAACCCACAGTTCTATAAAAATCACACATTTAAAAATGACCAACAAGTTAAGTGGAAAGAAAGTAAGAATGTTTTTGACTTTAATAAAATTCCACCACCGACAAGCAACCAGGAAACATACCTGCAAGTTGGTCCGCAAATAACTGCTTACAATCCAAACTTATACCATCCTAATAATAATGGCGATTTTGAGCACTACAACCATGTCAGAGGGAAAGAAAAGCAAAAGGAAGTAATCGATAATGAGTACGAAAATTACTTGGCTGTACCGCCACCGCCACCAAAAATGCACTATAATCATGACAGTAGTTATGATAAGAACAAGCCATATCTACAGAAACCTATCGTTCATACAAAACCAGTACAGGATATGAAAGTATTCTTGAACATACAGCACCCGATTCCGAAATCTCCTCCGAATGATCAGCAACCTCCAAAAATTACGTCGGAGATTTACTTTGCATCTCAAATCCCAAGCAGTAAACCGACTCCAGTGTATACCGTTCATATTCCACCAGCTGGATCTATATATGGCAGTTCTTTCAACCAGCCTCACAACGAACCTCATAGTCATGTATCCGCCAATAATGGTCATATTCAGGGTTCCGTGTCAGCAGACTCAATACCTTTTGCCAACAAATCTATTACTAATAATGGGCAAGAGAAAGACGGTACTTATACCGTGACCCTAAATACTGCTACCAACGTCGCCAGCAATGTAGGTGACCCCGGTCAAGTTATAGGATCCAGTGTTCCGGTCTCTATAGGCAATGCACCTAAATATGGTGAAATGAATACTGATATACCTATCTCAACAAACTTTGCTATACGAGTTGAGGATGACGCGACTCATTCAGAAACTTATAACGTGCACAGCAATCAGAATCCTTTACAAGTATATGATCATGTTGGATCAGTGGAGAATCACGGCCGTGAGCCTTCTAAAGTTTCTATGGGAGATAACAGATGGAATACAAGCTCACCGATTCAATCCGATTCAATAAATAAGAAAGAACAAAACGATATTTATTACCATCATTATGACCAACACAATAGGCCAAGCCCGTCAATAGCACCATCACAAAATAGCCATGCTAACTTCCCTATGATGAAAGACACTACGACACCTTCCAACGAATATAATAATGTTAAACCTGTTACTGAATATCAGGAAGATATAAAAACAAATGAACAAAGAAGGCCGGCAAAATTAATACCTAATATTCCAACAAACTCACACGGATGGTACTCTAGTGTTCCTCTCAATGAAAATATTTTAAATAGCGTTAATAATATCAAAGTAGAAGCAACTACCAGAAAAATTATCCCGTTGCTACATGATTATAATAGGGACAATTTACCTAAATTTGGTCAGAAGATATCAAGTGCTGGCAAGCCTCCGTCAGAATTTTGGGGGCCAGAAAAATCACCAGTGTTAACTCATCATGGTAAACCATTCACAAGACCTAACGAACACAATGTTGTTTATTCAAGCCAGCCACCCATAACAAATAAGCCATTTAGTCCCAGCTATATACCATCAAACTTTGGAGTATCAAAACAACCTGCATATGATATACCAATAAGAGATAACAGCGATGAAACTACAACTTCAACTACTAAATACACTCGACCGACTACTGCTCAAATAAAACCTGTCTTTGAAAACTCGGAAGAAATTTACGACGGTGAGGAGGAAACGGACAATAATAGTGAAATTGACGGAGAATTCAGCCAAGAGTCAATGAAAGTCCCGGTGGTAAGCACGTCAGGCGAAATAGAACTAACTTCTAAAGCTACGACTCAATTAGTTTTACTTCGAGATGAAGTGATACAGAAGTCTCCAGAAGTACAAACGGATAAAAACGTTAACCTAGTAGACTTTAACCCTGGAACGCAGACAGAAAAACCGTTTAGATCGTATAATAAGACAACTTTCTCATCTAACACAATTAAACCAATTAACGAGCACAATCCGTATATGAATCCTAGACCATTTACAGCTAATACTGTAAGCACTTTGGATCATCAGTTGCACCAGCCACATTGGCAGATTAATCAAATGATGGAAAATTCTACCAATGTGTCATATGAAGAGAACTTAGAACTTAATACGGGTGAAGAGATGAGTACTCTTTCTACCACTAAACCATCCACCACCCGTAAAGTGCCATATTACCGGCCTGAACCTGACAGTAAGTACAAGAGACCGCCACGGCCGGTATTTTCAGCACGACCTAATAATAGTTTACACACTAATGACCCTCACATAATTACGTCTACCGTACAAATACAAGATAAAAAACCTCTAATTGTTGAGAAACCAACCGAAAAAACTACTTTACCGACATTCACAATTACAACTGATTTAGATGTTAACCGTACTTCAAGTGAAATTATTGATTTGTCGCCACCGCCTCCAACTATGGATTATAATTTTAAGCCTTCAACCAATGATGAAACGATTATGGGAATGAGCCCCCCTCCTCCTAGAACTCCACCTGCGATTAGACAGCCCGTCAAGACCACGCCAAGGCCCACTAGAACGCCTCCATCCTACAAAACTTTACCTCCAAGAACGTTCACTCCTAGGTCGACCACGCAACGACCAACAAGGAAGCCATTTACCAGGGATGATGTATCAACTTATAGGCCTCCTTATAATATTCTCAATAATATCAAACGCCCTGTTTACAATCCTGGACTACCGTCATCGCAACTTCTTCCTCCACCTAGGGAACCTACGAGCGTGATTTCAGCGAATGAGGCACCTACTGAAAGACCTAAGCCTTCAAATGTTATTTTCCCAACACCCGTATCTTCAGGGTGGTTAACATCTTCAGGAGTTGAGTTTGCTTCTGATATTGATTTTGAGCCTACATCTATACAGTTCCCTGAGGCAAAACCATCTCAAATACCAGAACTACATGAAGTGTCGTCATCCGAAAGTAGTTCACATGAAGCAGAATCATCAGGAGAGCGTTTTGACAATGTTAGTTCCGTAAAACCTGTTAGTGAAGAAGGCCTTTCTGATACCAGTAAAGAAGGTTCAGACAACAAAGTATCTTTCACCATCCAAGAATCTGTTTCAAGTGAATCAGCTACTAAAGAATCACAAGAAGACGTTTCAACAGAAAGAATTAAATTTGGAAGCGGAGGTTTTAGGAACCGAACTCGTAAACCTTATCCATCTCATGATAGTACTAATAAATACAGGGTTACAACAAAACCGACCACTACTACTATCAAACCTATTCGACCTCATCCAGAAATCTTGTATCCAACACGACCGAATCCCAACAAAAAAATACCTCAAATCAGGCCAATTCCTCAAAGACCTGTAATAATAAGTCCATCAAGCATAATAGAAAGTTCTGAATCTCCGGTTGAAGAGGATTTCATTAAACCAACAGAGGTATTGAAGGAATCTTCTTTACCTTCTATAACACAATTAGAAGCTTCGAATGTTATTGAAAGAATACCTGCAAGTGATCTTGCTTCCGGTATTGATAAAAACATTGCTGTCAAGCCAACACACCACGCCGGAAATGAAGTTAAGGTGTTTGATGAGATCCTACCTACTAAAACAGAATTCAAGACTACTGTAGTCACTCTTACTAAGACACTATCGGAGCCCCCGCAAACGGTATCAAGTATTGGCTACGTTAATTTAACTCACACTCTAACGGTGACTCATACAAAGACCAGTCTTCTGAGCCAATCAGGAGGAGCCGTGACGCAAACACTAGTTTTGACTAATACCCATACATCTACTATAGTGGACGTTGTTACTGAAGTATATACACATGTGCAACCCACTACAATAATTGAAACTGTGACCAAACATATTCCAATTCCTTTAGATCCGACTCCTGTCGTAGAAACAGCAGCTAAGACTAAACTAGCGCTTGATGATGTTACTATGTCTTCTGAAGAAAGTGACAACTTTATCATAAAAGACAGTGAAACCACTGAAAACATTCAAAAAATTCAGACAGAAAGTGATAATGAAAGTGATACATTCTTCGTTGTAATGAATAAATCACAAAATGGTGGTCAAGCTCCTCCAGTACAAACAGACATTGAGACCGGTGATTACGATGGAGTCACTAGGAATGAGCAAGTCACTAATAATGGAGTATCACAAGTACTGTTTGGAGAAATCCTTTTAGCTGGCACTCCATACCTGGAGACCAACGTCGGGCATCCTACTGGCAAGTATTTCAATATAAATACAATAATTATTATTTTGGCTGAAACTTAGAAAACGTAACTTTGTAAATCGAGTCATAAAAATTTCCAACAGATTTAATACGTTTGACTTATTTCAGGAACTGGTTATGGTAAGGAATGTCAACCAGACTGTAAGGCGTCGCGAAACGAGCGCTGCCAGAGAATCGATGGGCTGATGAAGTGTGTCTGCAGACCAGGGTTCGCGAGGATGTTCCCTGATAGGCCTTGCAAACGTAAGTATAACCGTTTTAATTACTTACTCACATATCTTTTTGGAAGTTAATCTTAATACTTTCTACGTCATAATCAATATTTCATATTGTCTCTTGTCAAAGCGGTTCCGTTTATATAATTATGAATTCTGATATTTCTCTAGCTACATACACATACTCAGTGAAACTGGCTCTCGGAACTCAAGGCAATCAGCGCCTCCAATTCCACGATAACTTGGCTGATAACTCCAGCAAGCAGTACCAAGCGTTAGCCTTCGCTACCCACGAGGGTATCAACCGTATGGTGATGCAGTCTGATCTTCGAGACGTTTTCCATGGCGTTCACATTACCGGCTTCCACCCTATCGAGATGAGGAGCAATGGGGAGCTATTCCAGGGTGTTATGAACGACTTTTATGTTCAGGTAATAATTAATGTGTAGTATTCACAAAACTATTTCGGTGACTTTGGCTCTCGTCTGCCTTTCTGATTTGATCATGCAGAAAAAATCCGAGGATAGCCCTCTCCATTTGAAAATACTCGGGGATGGATGCAAGCGGCGCAGCACCGGTCCTTGCGGCAAACTTTCAGGAAAGTCTATGTATGTAGAGCACTGGAAGTTTTTCAACTGAAATGATGATGATGAATCAACAAGCTGGAAAAACTTATGCTTGGTGGGATATTGAGAAAAAAATCCTTGGCAGTGACTTTTAGGGTGTGATTGTTGTATTCTTTGATGATGATAATGATTAAGTTTTGCAATGTGTGTGCTTTCAGCTGTCTGATAATGCACACGAGAGTCGACTTAAAGAAGTGATCGAGAAGTATCTGCGACACAACAACTACAGTTTAGGGGGAACGGATGTACATGCTGCTGGCGAGCTGGTTGACAGATTGGAAGTCAATGGTATGAACATTATGTTTCAAATTGTAGCTCAATTATGTTGACAATAGGAAATAATTATTTAAAATCAGTATATTGAACCACTTTATTTAGACAATAAAAATAAACGTCAATGGATAAACATTTGCAACAAATTTCTGGTTTAAAAACCTAAAGATGCCCATAGTGATAGCTCGTGTCAAAATGTTATTTTCTCTCTCTTTTAAAATTGTTTCTATTATAGGACCTTATTAATTTCTCCAGCTATATTTTTTCTGCAGTTTCTCTTCAGTTTCTGTACGTGTTTGCCTTGTATTACTTTCCATCAAACATAACAACTAGTACTCAATGCTTTTTCCTAATTTATTTAAATTGGCAACATCTCTATCTTCCAGATTTCGACGAGTGCGTGAGTGGTCAGTTCCACGACTGCTCCGAGCACTCCCAGTGCTTCAACCTGCGAGGAACCTACACCTGTAGCTGCCTGGAGGGCTACGCAGACTTGAGCGTCAACTCGCTGTACCCTGGCAGGATTTGTTCAGGTATCCTTTGTTTATTTAACTATTTTATTTCGTATTTATTCAGGAACTGTAAAAAAATCTGAGAATCTTTGTTATTTTGTAATTTTTCAATATAGATTTTTTGGTAAAATTCATACCTAATTTTGATACTTCAACAAAGAAAAAATGGATACATGACACCATATGCTGAAGTTAGATAATATGTTCAAATTCACTTGGGAGCTACGAATGCTACGATGCAACAGATACACAGGCATACACACATTTTAAATAAGTATGAGTGTATACACACATACTTATTTAAAAAAAATAAAAAAATACACACATACACAGTGTTATTATTTTAATGATTTTATTGCGTGCTGGAGAAATAAAATTTTATATATGTATAACCTAATAACATGTGATCAAAAATAACCCTATATTCGAGATATATTTTGGAATGTATCACATACCGCACACCAGCGTTCTACAAAATCTTATTGATTTAAATTTTACCACTCTATGAATAAGTATAAATAAGTATCTTCAAATATTACCACAACAATAATACCAGCGAAACCGAAAAGTACGCCAGTCTCTTGGAACTCGAGGAACAGAGGCCCTAGCGAAAGTGCAAACACTACTAACGTTTGTAGCGATTAACCACGTGGTCAACTGTCACCCAAGTCAATTAGAATGGTAGAAACGAAAAACTTTAGTGGCGTTTGCATCTTGGCTGGACTATCAGCGCGGCTAAATCCAGTGTTTATTTCTAATTTAATTAAAAAATGGTCATCTTTCAGCCGAGCCAGTTGGCTGCGAGAGATGCAACTACCACGGAGCGTGTTACTCACGAGACGACCACCGCGTGCTGTGCGAGTGCTTCCAGTGGTACGCAGGCAGCGCTTGCCACATTAACTTGAAGGGTAAGTGGAACTATTTCAAGAAGACCTTGGAATCCCCTTGTATCTGGAATTGTTGCGTTATCTACAGTGTGTGGCCCAAAACCGGGGCGAAAAAAATAAATGGGGATTCTTTAGAACATTTCAATTAACTATCACAAGAATCTAATATTATAAAGTCTATAATTTTGGAGAAAACAGCCTACAAAGTTAAAAATCGTAGGTAAATTGTATTTTCCCTTCGCGATATCGTCGCTTAGTCACTTTGTACGCGGTATGTCTGAGTACAGGGTGCCATTGACAACACGCGGTAGATTTAGCGGTGTTTGCATTACATTGAATTTGCGATTAAGTTTGTTAGAAAAAACTGAAAGTTAAGTTTTGATTTTAATTAGGTAAGACCATTATAATGTAATTACCGGTGATCTATAGAGCCCCTGTTTTTAATATCATCTCCGGTTTTGGGCCACACACTGTATACTTTTTTATCATTTATGCAGCGGAACTTCAGGCGCTGCATTATGTTAATTACCTACTTGTTATGATTCCGGTAACCTGCCTTTTGTCTGAAAGTCATTAGGAAAAATGTATCGTTTCCCAACCGTTTCATTTTCCGACCCGCTTTCTTTTACCGCTCTTTTTTTTCGGTTATATTAGATTTTATTTTGCCAAACATTTTTGGGAAAAGAAACCAATTATTCCCTCACTAATGAATGTCGCCAGAGTATGTTGGTAGCTACATACTCGTACTACACCGGTTTCATATCGGAGCTCGATTGATGCAATGATTTTCCAGTGGTGACAGGACCTTTTGCAGGGTCCGTCCGTGTCGCTACCACCATTGTACCCAGTTATCCAACCGACAAGCAGCCGTGTTTGCATTGATGTGTTCCGGTGTGGGGATAAGACAACCGGCGTAATTACTAGCATTGAGGAATTCCATCTATTTCTATTTCTATTTCTATTTCTATTTTACTCTCGAGAGTAAAAATGTATGTGGGTCACAGATGCCACTTTCCATCAGGTGGCCTGTGTGCTCGCTTGCCTTCACTGTGCTATTAAAAAAAGGTTTTAACATGATTTTTTATAAAGAGTGAAGTGAACAAGTCTCCAAAAAGTTCAAATAAAATTCAGACGTTTAAATGTAAAAAAGATTTCAAAGAAAGTAAGTTTTTGCAGTGACCCTACTGGATAAGAACTTTGCTAATGATCCCAATGTTTAACATTCCAGTCGTCCTGATATCGTTGGTGGTGGTGGGAGCGCTGTTGACGGTGGTGCTGGCGGTCTGCGCCGTGGTGGCGTGCTCGCGCCGCCCCCGCCCCCCGCCTCGCTCCATTGTGGCCTGCATCCAGAGCATGCCTGGTTTGCACCAGGTGAGACCCTTGCGGTAGACACGCGATTAGGACTCTGTCATAATCTGGGCCGAGATTATAGGCGTTAAAAACCTTGTTGTTTTTAACTGGTCTCGTATTGTCAACCTTTTGGTAGGTCGTATTAATTTTATAGTAATGGCGGCCGTGTTAAAAATAATACCATATCACGTCAAAGTCAATATGGTTTTCACTGCCTAGAATAGAGGCCCTGGATATCACCTTGTTAACCGCTAATCCTGGTCGGAACAGTCACCAGCAATAATTGGGAGCAAAAATATCTGACACGCTGTTATTCCTCTAGTAATAAAGACGTGTCATATATTTTTGCGCCCAATTATTTATGTACTTGTAGTGTGTACGTAAATGTATGTGTATTTGTGTTGTGGGTAAGGCAGCCGAAAAATTAGAGGTATGCAACAATAACAATTTAAACATGTCTTATAACTAAGAATGGCTATAAAGTTGATAAGTTGCTCTTTTTTTACGAGTGACTGACTGTTCTAGGGCAGAAAATAACGATTTTAAAAGAACACAACAGAAAGATGATTTCCCATTATTTTATTTACACGTGCCGTACACATACACTCACACGCGCTCACATACACACACGCGCACTTATTACACACACACTTTAGAATGAGATAAGGAAGGAAATATTTAACGTAAATAAGAAAATTATGTAACCCTATTATAACCCTCTACAAATTAATAAAACTGTTCTTGATACGGAATCGGGTCCTGTAAAACAGGGATCCCCAGCACAGTACTGTATTGCTTCTACTTCTTGTAAGGTTTCATTTATGCTTTAAACTTTTTCATTTTCATGTTCATTCCCTTTTCCAGGGAGCAATGCCGTCCAAGCAACGCGCCGACCGACGGGCACTGATCAGCGAGCGGGCGGACTCGGGGGACGCGTCTAGTGTGCAGAACGCTTCTCTGCCGTATATGCCGGCGAAGGTATTCCTCTTGTGACTTAGTTATACCTTGCTACTGAAAGATCTAGACAAATGTTAGTAAGACACATGAAAAATTATTAAAAAAATGGGACAAAGCTGGAGATTGCAAATGTCCATGAAGTCCGTGATTCTTAGAGCAGAGTGCTCGCTTACTTTACCCGTAAATAATAAAGTAAGTTTATACGTATTGTGTAAATTTGTGTAGATAATATTAATGTTGACAATGGCTCATCTATTCCCTTACTCATACCATAAATTAGCAGATTTTTTTGTGGCTATGGCTTTTTTACGCTGGAGAAATGTATTTACGCATACTACCGGGGTTCAGGGGGAACAAAGGTGGTTATGTGGAACTCGCCAACCAAGAGCGGAAGGAATACCCACTAAACACCCTTGCTTGCGCATTCGACTACGATCCTAACTGACCAAGTAGCTATGGCTAGCTGACCAGCCTAACTAGTTTAATGGCCGTAGGTATCAATCATCTGAGATAAACTTGTGTATAACTAGATGATTACTTAGCTCTGTTAGACAAAGGCATCGCAGCCAATATTAGTTTATTAATACGGCTCAATAAAACTAGCCCAAATTGTGCAACCTCTCCTGATAATAATTTATTTAACTCTTCCGTCCCCAGCGACCGCCGGGCAAGAAATGCGTGATGTCGGAGCCGCCCGCGCACGACCCGCCCCCGCCGCCCGCGCCCGCCGTCATGATCCCGCGCGCGCGCCTGCTGCCCCACCACTCTGACAGGTTCACACCCTGAGCCAACTGGACCAAGCAGCTCACATTTGTTTATTTCATTATTCATGTTCAAATGAACCCCGACTGCATTTTTTATATTGTCATCGATGTACCTATGTTAATAATGGACATTTGCCATTGTTGCTATTTAAATTCTGACAGTTGAGGTATCCTATGTCACCCGGGATGGTGAAAGAGTTCTAAATCACACACATCTAAATTGGCTTAGGCATTAAGAAGTCATGGTCTCTCTCAGTATAGCTCAAGCAGAATTTAAATTAGGGATGCATCGATACGCCTTTTCGCCGATACGATACCGATACCGATACTCTTATAAAAATATCGGCGATACCGATACCGATACGCTTTTTGTGAATTCAAAAATGAAGGTATAATAAATAAATCACAAGACCGATTTCTTTTTATTAATATAAGAAGTAGATACATAGGTTAATATTAGATAATTAAAAATTTTAGTAATTAAAATTAACATTGATAAGATTTTTGTTTAAAAAACAAAGTAATCGCTCGTTGACACTACATGTTTAAATTAAAAAGTATCGTTGAATCGGTCATAAAAATATCGTCGATACCGATATATCGGCTAACCCGAAGTATCGCCGATATATCGGTATCGGTATCGGTATCGGATGCATCGCTAATTTAAATATCGCAGTATAGCTCAAGCAGCTCGTGAAATGCCTCTTACAAATCCCCTAGGCGCTCTACTACTATGTTTTAGGTCTACTTACTTCTGTATCGTAATTATAATTTGTTGACGTCATACTAGCTCTTTACTATCAGTTAAACAATAACTACCATAACTTTAACTATATGTTTAAGTTATAGAAGACGCTAGGCTAATCGAAGAAGCATAGAGTTCCTGTTTCGAGTAGCACAGAACAGAGCATTGGTATTTCCAGGTGTCAAATAATTCTTAGACATTTCTATTAATTCCTTACGATTGTAACCGTAATAAAAAAAGTCGTATAGGTAACAGTAATTACTTATAACAATGAATTAATCCCTTTAATGTCCCTAGTCGAGAAAACATCTCAAGGAAGAAGAGCCTCGAGCTCAGCAGCGAAGCCAAGCTGATCAGCTACTTGGAATCCGGAGCCGTTAATTCCAGTTCTAATGAGGAGGTAATAATAACTCTCAAAATTGCATTAAATCGAAATATAATTGTAGTGGTGGTAGGACCTTGTGCAAGGTCAGTCCAGATCTCTGCCACCATCTTATCCTTTAACCACTTTCCAAGCAGCAGTATTTTTGTTGCGTCCGGTGGCATAAGTCAACTGGTGAACTTACTAGCATGGAGGCATTCCATCTTGGTCCTAAGGGCTGGCACCGCATTTGTGGTCGTAGGACGGCCATCTTTAGATTCTAGCTTTGAGAATGCAAATGTTGACTTTCCATGGCATAAAAAAATACTCATCAATGCACAATTTCAGACCGTATCCTACCCACCTGTTTTCGCTACGATAGACATAGAAACCTATTTAAAAATCCAATCGACCTTTGGGTGTTACCGCGGGTTGTGACATGTCTATAAAACATATTTTTTTAGTCTTTGGTTTTGTCATACAATTCCACTACAATGGAGAGAGAGTTCAATCTCTAAACCCCTTATATACCTTGCCTTTCTAGTCATTAAAATGCCACAATCAAAGAAGTCTTGATTTTGTATCTTAAAGATCCTGTGAGTATTTAATTTTGTTATGCTTAAAGCAGGAAAAGAAAAGAACACATCTCAAATGAACTGTCAGACAATTTTATGTCTGAAAAACCAACTCTTAGTCCGTTAATTCCAGTTCTAATGAGGAGGTAATAATAACGCTGAAAATTGCATTAAATTGAAATATAATTGTAGTGGTGGTAGGACCTTGTGCAAGGTCAGTCCAGATCTCTGCCACCATCTTATCCTTTAACATGCCACCAAGCAGCAGTACTTTTGTTGCGTCCGGTGGCATAAGTCAACTGGTGAACTTACTAGCATGGAGGCATTCCATCTTGGTCCTAAGGGCTGGCACCGCATCCAGTCCGGTCGTAGGACGGCCATCTTTAGATTCTAGCTTTGAGAATGCAAATGTTGACTTTCCATGGCATAAAAAAATACTCATCAATGCACAATTTCAGACCGTATCCTACCCACCTGTTTTCGCTACGATAGACATAGAAACCTATTTAAAAATCCAATCGACCTTTGGGTGTTACCGCGGGTTGTGACATGTCTATAAAACATATTTTTTTAGTCTTTGGTTTTGTCATACAATTCCACTACAATGGAGAGAGAGTTCAATCTCTAAACCCCTTATATACCTTGCCTTTCTGGTCATTAAAATGCCACGATCAAAGAAGTCTTGATTTTGTATCTTACAGAATCTGTGAGTATTTAATTTTGTTATGCTTAAAGCAGGTAAAGAAAAGAACACAGCAATGAACTGTCAGATAATTTTACGTCTGAAAAACCAACTCTTAGTGTTTTTTTTTTAAATCAAAGATTTATTTTAATAAAATAAACTGTAGGGTAGGTAACTGTAGGTAAATAACATAACTTATTTTTCATTTTACAGATGAGGAGAAAACACAGTATGGAATCTTCTTACAGTGCCATGAAGGAGAGGCATAATAAGCAAGGTAAAAAAAAAAAAACATGACTTCGATAGAAAACCAATATTTGTCGATAGAAAACGAAACGATAGCATGGTTAACACTAGTTCTCATTTATTTAGCTTATTTGCATCTGTTCTTTATCTGTTCAGGGGCTCTGGTATCAGCCGGGTTCAAAGTGTCCACGACCATCAGGCCCGACGAGCCGATCAACGACCGCGACGACCTGTCGTCGGTCCACAAAGACATGGATGACATGCGGTTCGACTCCCTGAGGAAGTCTTACAGGTCAGTGAGGTCACACTAGTATAATCGGCCAAAAATGTTAATAATTACCCCCTTATGCATAAAGCCACAATAAGCCTGTTATAGTTAAAGTATTTCACTGTCACTTTATATCAAATTTAATTGCCACAATGACAGATACGGACGAGTCATATTTTAAGCTCACTTTAATTATTGCGTATTTATGAATACGAGGGTAAGAATCTTGTTATTGTCATTCTATGTGACAAAATGCATGCGTTAGTGTTCAAATTTAATAGCGCTTCTAGCAAGAAATAACTTATTTTATGATATAAGTAGTTTTACGACTTTTAGGTAACTTTGGAATTGGAAATAACGAATATAACCTGAATCCCCGCGTTGTTTCAAAAACTCAAGTATCAGTATTTATTTAAAAAAAATGTTTATGCTGAGAGAAAAGGACAGAGCTATAGCAGTTATATAGCTCTGTCCTTTTCTCTCAGCGTAAACATTTTTTTACGCTCACGGACTATTCTAGGCGGTAAAAACCATGTAGTCTTTGCCCTATTATGGTATTGTTCTTAATTCGGTCGCCATTACTGTCAAGTAAATAAGAGCTATCAAAACGTCGACCGAACGATAACAGGCCATAGACGATATGATTTATACTGCATAAAATCTCAGTAATGACAAGTTAATTAGACTTATTTTGACGGATGATAGCAATGAGTCAAAACAAGCTTGAGATCGATTCCATTCGATTGTATAATAGTATCAGACCTGAGTTTACGAAATAGGTTATAATTTTCAGCCAAGAAGACTTATCAGAATGGACAGACGCAGAACGACGGCTTGGAGAGCTGTAAGCTTAATTTCTATTACTTGAAATACCTCATAATATCTATCACATAATGAAGGCTTTTTTGACACTCAAGTGGCGAAGTTAGGGCACGAGGCGTACTCGAGCTCGTTTCAGATTGGTTATCACCATGGTAACGCTTTGGTGATGCTTATTGGTAGCATTCTAATGGCAATAGATAATAAACTTGTAATAATTGTAGTACCTAAGTAGATATAAAAATATAAACCCGGGACGTTCTAACTTTCTTTTCTACTTTTCGGTTTTAGTTACATTTTTACGAAGCAATATGTCTTTATTAACAGAGGCATAAGAGCACGATACAATATATTTTGAATCTTAACATTGGGTAATATTATTCCTAGTCACAGCAGACACTCGAGCTCAAAAATACCTACACACACTCGTATTTTCCTGACAATAGAACTTTACTGTGTACAAGTCGACAGTGTTGAGCTCTTCGACTGCCAACCTACTTGTGCTGCTGACTGTACGGTGTATATATTTATGCAATAGAGAAGGCAAACGAGCGCACAGGAAACCTGATGGTAAGAGGGATCTGCGACCCATAGACACTTGCATTCACAAGACTACAATCCTAAGACCCCAAATTCGTTGGCAACCCTGAGGGCTAATTGCTCATAATTTCCTATTTCAGCACGCTGTCCGAGGCCCGCTCTGTGGGCGGAACCCTGCCCGCGAGCACTGGTCGGGCGGCTTCTTCAACTCGCTTAACTCATCAGGTAAGTAACCAGAGTAACTTACACATGTTTTCAATTTTCCTTTTCATCGTTCCTGTTCGAAAAGTAAAGATATCCGCATCTCATTAGCGGCCTAAAAATTTCCATCCTGAGGGCGGAAAGTAATTTCCAAAAAATAATTGGGCTATAGGCGCACTCGCCCGCGCTCGTGCAACGTAAAAATCGTGGGTTTCGACTCCTCACTCCGCCCTCAAAGTACTTAGAGTTTGTTATTATAGACATTTGCCCACCTAAGGAACCTACTAATAAAAAACCGTAATCCTTAAATTGGCAAGTTCCCGTTGTAAATAAAGTGATTCTGTGTAGGAGGCCAACACCATGGCGGAACGGGACCTGGGCTCCACCTTCCTCCTGCCGCACGTGCACCTGTACAAACCGGACCTAGTGGGTATCAGCACAATAACACACCCTGACTCACACTGTGCCACCTTTTCAAATTGGTGGTGTTTGCAATTGACTTAAATCCACCGCAATCTACCGCCTGACCTGACTATGACACCTCTTCAAATTAGTAGTGTATGAACAGAACCCGTGGATATCAGCACAATAACTCACCCTGATTCTCACTTTACTACCTCACCAAGTTATTCGTGTATTAACTGAGGGTATAGCCAAAATGCAAATGCTACTGACATTCTCGTGCGTTGCGATACTCGTATACCACGTTGTTATCTGTCATTTCGTACATTTTCAGCGATATAAAGGAAAAACGTTAAGCCATGTATCCATTTGAACAGGCTCAGGCCGAGCAGCTTCGACTGAGTCAAACTGCCTCAGTTTAAGGCTGCTCGCTCTGAGGCAAAGGCTTGAGGTACGTTGCGGATCAGCTCGAAGCGAGTCGCCTCAGCTTGATCCGCAGTGTGCGCAGTTTACACGCCCGTCTAAATCAAATGCATGGTTCAGAGGCTTCTTTGAGCACGGCAATAAACCGACAAAATATATCTCGGCGTGGCGACGAATTTGCCTCGTGTCGCGTGTCTCAGGTTGAGTCAGCGTCTCCACTTGCGCGGCCTCGGAGCGAGGCTGCGTCGGGTCGAACGGCTCTAGTGGATACGCGGCTTTAGTATCGTTTGCATATTGGGTAGGGCCACTTTTCCACACAGTAGAATAGAATATAATAACTTTATTTCAGGGAATAACCCCATATTTACAAATACCTTACAGAATAATTACGAGGAACTTACACTTTAAAATTCCCTCTTTAAATTCTTATTTCCACTCTTCAAGTTGGCTTTTCCAGCACAATATCACACATCTTGATTTACACTTCTCTGTAACATATCTATTTAAATTGGTTTTAATCCTTCGCACAGTTTACCAGCTGGTATTGTATATTTATGTTTTTGTTTTCCAGACAAGTGACGTATCGGAGTTTGATTCCCTGTGAAGCAAAAGTCATTTAGATGTTTAAATTCTTATGGCTACATCTTTACTGCATGGAGTTAAAATTACCACCAAAGTGAAGACTAATTTTATTTATTTTATTGATAAGGTTATTCGGTTAGAACTTGAATCGCTATTTGTGAACTTGGCTTAACACTATTGTGTCTAAATACTTACAGATAATACACGGAAGATGGAAAATCATAGAGATTACAAATAAAAAAGCGTGTAAAGTACGGATACTCGGGCCACCGTGGGTACTATGGACAGTGTGGTTACTAGTGTACATGGGAAAGATGGACCATAGACTAGAGCTCAGAGCTATTTCTAAATCCACACTGTCTCTAGTACCCAAACTGTACCAAGTACGCACACTGTCCCAAGTACCCACACTGTCCCAAGTACCCACACTGTCACAAGTTCCCACGCTGTCCCAAGTACCCACACTGTCCCAAGTACCCACACTGTCACAAGTACCCACATTGTCCCAAGAACCCACACTGTCCCAAGTACCCACACTGTCACAAGTACCCACACTGTCACAAGTACTCACGCTGTCCCAAGTACCCACACTGTCACAATTACCCACACTGTCACAAGTACCCACGTTGTCCCAAGTAACTACACTGTAACAAGTACCCACACTGCCCGAAGTACCCACACTGTCCCAAGTACCCACACTGTCCCAAGTACCCACACCGTCCTCAGTACACAAACTGTCCCAAGTACCCACACTGTCCCAAGTACCCACACTGTCACAAGTACTCACGCTGTCCCAAGTACCCACACTGTCCCAAGTACCCACACTGTCACAAGTACCCACATTGTCCCAAGTAACTACACTGTAAAAAGTACCCACACTGCCCGAAGTACCCACACTGTCCCAAGTTACCACACTGTCCCAAGTACCCACACCGTCCTCAGTACACAAACTGTCCCAAGTACCCACACTGTCCCAAGTACCCACACTGTCCCTAGTACCCACACTGTCCCTAGTACCCACACTGTCCCTAGTACCCACACTGTCTCAAGTACCCACACTGTCCCAAGTGCCCACACTGTAACAAGTACCCACACTCAGTATTCTGCTCCTAATGGCTGACGAGCTGTACCACGTGGTTTTTTGTTTACATTAAATTATATACGTAAACAAATGGACTATATTAAAGCTATTATTAGCAAATTCCTGTTAAAAAATGTTTTTTTTAAAGCGATCTAATAAAACAAATAACTGTATAGTTATTTCAAACGTTTTTTTTCTTCATTTGTCAGTTTGCTTAAAGTACTCATAGTTGATAAATCTGCCCTTCTTATCTGTTTTCTGACACCCAAACTGTAACAAGTACGCACACTGTCCCAAGTACCCACACTGTCCCAAGTACCCACACTGTCACAAGTTCCCACGCTGTCCCAAGTACCCACACTGTCCCAAGTACCCACACTGTCACAAGTACCCACATTGTCCTGTGACATTGTGTTGTGCTTGCTGTCTTGCTGTAACAACATTTTAAATGTCAATGTTAGTTATCAGATCTTTGCTCAATTTATCTTTTTAATACACGTACAGTCACCCAATAAAAATGTTGAGCATACTTAGAACCTAATCATTATGAATTTCAAAGTTATTATTTCTGAGTAAGTATTTCTGTCATCCGTGTAATCCGTGTATAATTGGAAATTGTTTTCCCTGTCGAGATTGATTGTTGTTTTTTTATTTATTTACAAGAAACTTATATAAAAATGCCATAATAAATATAAGCATTTTTAGATATAAGCTTTAATGAGAATTATTTGAATAAGAAATCACGGGTTAGTTAATTATTCTTATTTATTATTGATTTCTTATTTGAAAAGTTTTCATTTCCTTACGGGAATTTGTACTTATGTCTGTCTTAATCGAGCACGATGTTTTTTTTAAAGTTCGAATATGTTGGATATGTAAGGCGACAGACTGTTGTATACTTTTATACATTTAGTTAAAATTGTATTGTTTTGTTTTATATTTTAAATAAAAGTTAACATTTATTTCTTTGTTTTATTCAAGTGGTTTTGGCTCACGACTACATGAATAAATAAAACTCGTATGAAATATGAGACAGCATTTATTTAATATTCAATAATAATTTAAGTTTAATCGATAGAATATTCAGCAGTTACAAATACAACTTGAAACAATTGAACAAAGCAACTTATTTAATTTTGAAACTTAATACCGCAATAGCAATAGACTAGTACTTAACATCGATCCTTAAGCACACTTTGACAAATCAACTATATTTATAATATATAAAATAGTCACAAGCAATGCCACTAGTGGTATCTGGGACGCTGATATGAAAACAATTGCTTTGTACCAGCTCGTGTGATCGGCAAAGCTTATCATTATCATTCCTATACCCGTCAGTCTGTCCTGCCACCCCATCATCGCTCACCGCCGAAGGAAGTCCAAGATTCAATTCATCACCCATTTTATACATTCTCAAGGCATCGAAGGCCATTTAAATGAGCAAGCCCTCTAAATTCCATTCAATTTAATCTACGGCCTGAGTATTACACTAAATCGCCCTAACACCGACTACTTGTAGATTGTAAAACAGGATTAGAAATTCTAAACCGTTTGCAAAAAGGAATGGCCGTAGAAAATGTTTATCTCTCTTACCCTATATTGTATTTCTACCTATCTACTTATGTAAGAAATTGTGCACGAATCAAAACGTCAGTAGAAGAGACCTGTTTAATCAGCAAAAGCGGAGCAATGCAGGCGTCATCACCTCCCCAGTCACCGTCATCTATGTACCCATACATTAACCCCATATCTTAACAATGCTAAAGATATCTTTTTAGTTACTTACAAAACGGTTAATACGCCTACTAAAGAGTTAACGACATATCAATAAGCAATGTTAAATTCCAAAAACTTGATCAAGCTAAGCGCTATCTATTAGTTCATATGTCGAAGAGACATGGACCAAAGTCGTCAAAATCCGACGGATCAGTACAAAAGTGAGTACCAAAATACTATCCATTATGTGCCGTATGCACCGCCAACCTTTGGCAAAGGTTTACCAACACTACAGAGATTTGATCAAATATTGTCAAAGGTTGGTGAAGCAGGCGATGATCTCCCTTACATTAAAACCACAAAAGAGCTTGAGGTTTAATGTGTGTTATCTTTTCTATTGGACTTAGATTACATTATGGTTACACGAGTGTTACTTCGATACAAACTATCACAATAGATGCCTTATAATAAACATTGATATTTGCCTACACAGGTTAAAAAACTGTTTATTGATAGATACTGGACTATTAACCTAAAGGGTTCCTTTCTATCCCTATAGAAAATGATAAAAATCACTGAAGTTCAAAGAAACGTGTCGTGATAAAGCGACAAAATAAGCTGTAAGAGATGAAAAAAATGCTGTGACTATCACAATTGAATTTCATTAAGATTGGATAGATTTAAAAGCAAAAGTATTTTCTGAAGAAGTCCCAAGTTATAGAGTTGTTTATTTTCTCGATTCTTCGAAGCTTGATGGAGGAGATTTTGCGATCATTGTGAGAGATCTGAAAAAGAAAGCAAACTTAGATGACAAGGAAAACTTAGATTATAGCATAAATATATGGAATCATGTGCTTCTCTAAATAGACTAGATCACATACGTTTGTTCCCACAAGCCAAATAGTCACAAATTGAAGCTGTCGTTGGTTAAATAAGTGATTTAGACACAAAATCTTAAGATATGACGTCACAACAAAAAAAGAAATCCACACACATAAAACAACAAAATTAAAACAAGAAGAAGCAGATGATGTAGTAAATAGATTATTAGTTTATGGTGATAGCAAACAAGTCGAAATAAGCAATACAATACAAAAAAGTGTACCTATTTGTTGAGCTTTTCTGTGGAGTGACTTAAGCAATAGCAGCTGCAATAATAATGTTTCATTTAGTTGGTACATACACATCCAATTCGGGTATAATTTTGGGTACTCTAATACACGTAAATAATAAAGTTAGCAAAACTATGAAAAAAGGTAAACAAAATTATAATATGATTAAATATGATAACGAACAAAGGCTGCCGGCATGAAAAATAGTACTTGAAAAATTCAAAATAATATGTATTTTTTATTACTAGTCCGAACAGATACTAAGAAAAAAGCGAAAGAAAGAAATATTTAGCGACTTTGTGGGAAACTCATAATATGAATTAGCAAAGCGTAGTAGCACTAGTAGCTTAGAGGTACGAGTAGATACGAGATCCATACTCATGAATAAAATGTTGTTGTGGTTTTTGTCAAACTATTTTGTATTGTTTTAACTTAATTGTAAATTAAAATCAATCTTTAATCATCATGAATAATATATAAGTTATTTAAAAAACAGGTGCTAAGCAAAAAATGGTCTTCTCAACAGGGTCTCTTTTTGGGAAGCGCTGGTAGATTTTGACTTGTAAAAGTCCCCGTGCGACCTACTTATTGAATAAACGCTTTAAAGAGGATGCTGTTTGGAGTGAAATTGGCAACATTATTAACCGAACTGCTGAAAAAAGAGAGAAAGAAAGCTGTCGAATGCAGTTCCACCAATATCACGTCAAACACTTTTTTGCCAAGCTCTAAGTAAATTTGAAGTAGCTATACTCGATATCTTTTTGCTTATGAACGACGGTTCTACCTTCTCTGCGCTGGAACAGGCGGCGAGGGTTGAGTGGTGGGAGGGAGGGAAGCTGGACAGCTGCCAGACAGCACTGGCTGCCTGTCTTCCTCCTCATCTCTCCTCTCTCCTGAAGAGGTAGATTTAATAATTTGCTAGTTAACTGCCATCATTTGGTTTTTATCTTTGAGGAAGAACGTTATTTATTACACAGGACAATAATTTGGGGTAAGTTTAATGAAACAACTTCAACGACCGTTTATAATATAACGTTTATTTAAAAACGTTGACCACGGTCAAATTGCATACTATGATAAGCTTATCCAAAAAGAAAAAAGTAAGTTTCACAAAGTTAACCTAAACTTACAAATCGCATGTCTACATGATCAAGTGAGGAGGATAACGTAGATCTTGATGTAGAACATTATAGTAAGTAGTCTACCTACCTCTTATAATAGGTGTGTCTCCGATGTAGAAGGTGGGCGCAGGGGTCTCGACGACCGCCTCCCGAACCGAACTGTCGCCGCTAACAGCGCTGAGGGTGTCCGTGCTGTCGAACAAGATGGTTCGTTCTTTGGCGCGAGGTACTCTCCCGTCTAATTCCTGTTTGGTGAAGATCTGGCTGAATCAACTGTTGCAGAATGTATAAAGATCTTCGCTAGAACACTTAACTTAGTTGCAGAACATCCCCAAAAGTCTAGAAATCATCTCAAAAAATATCAGAGACGTTTGAGACCAGTTCAACGGGACAGTTAAAAGGCAACAAATTGAAAGGATTCTTGTCAGTACAATGTTTTTTAGGATAGCATTGATTACTTATCATAAAGTAACTGCATAAGCAAGCAATCACAAAATCCCAGCCTTATATAAGGACTTATTATCACTTTACTGTTGCGGAATCAATATCTTATAGAACACTGAACTAAAATTGTAAGTTAGCATTCAACTGAAAATTGGTTTTTACTCAAGTCGGTACAACAACTTTCCGTAATATTATTTTTACTTACCGGCCTCTCCGTATCTGAATCTGGTTCTTGCACCTCATAATCATGAGAGAAGTGGTCGCTAGCGCTGGGGTGCTCGAGACTCTCCATGTTCACAGCGGTAACCGGGTCCAGGGTGTCCAGGGAGGACACCATGGTGTTCGACCCTGAAGGGCGTACCGCTGTTATCTCGCAGATTAGTATGAAGCTTGGTGGGGTTGCAAAATACTCGAGAACTAAGGACTTGTCCAGAATTTTGGGTCTCCGATTCAAATACTTTACTTTGAAGATACTGACGTCGCGGCAACTTTTTTTATCATTCTTTTTGGTGTTCTTTACAAGCCACGATTTCGTCATATTGTAAGTGATGCAGTTTATGTTGGAGAGTGTCTGCCGGGGCGAGACCTGTGCACTGTAGACATGGAAACTTGATAATTTGTAGTGGGTTTACTGTTATATTGATTGTTACGGCTAAACTTTCTAAGTCGAGTAAAATAGTTTTGTCAAAATTTTGGACAATCATTAGCTGGCCGAGTGAGATAAAAATATAAATTAATAAACATATGTTATAAGCGAGGATGAGAGCAAGCACGCCTCAAGTCCCGATTTGAGTGTGAATAGTATGAGCGGCCATGCTTTTGAAAATAAAAGCATACAATAAATTAGAAATATAAGTAATGATACGAAAATTCTTAAAATTATGATTGTATTATGCTCGGATAGTTCAGTATTTGTCAACACCTATAAAATAAATTATATATCTTCAGTTTAATACAATGTGAAAGTTTTCGATGTTGGCTGGTATGTACTCGTATTTCGCCTTCTTATGGCCTTTCCTATGTAAATAGTATAGAATTTAAGAATCATATCGTTCAAATCAAAAGATACAGCTTTTATTGATCATCATTTATCAGTATTAAGATCCGGATCTGTATCATTTAAAAGATACCACAAAAGTCCTCCTATTCATCTCTATTATTGTACTCGTACCTTTAGTATTTAGTACCATGAGTATATCTATACATTTATATGTAGTATATATTTGTTTACATGTATATAATTAAGTTACGCTATAAATAATACATAAAAAGCAGCATTATGCTTACCTCCTGAAGTTAGACTGCCAGTCATCGGGGTGTCAACATCGTAGTTATACGTGGCTCGTGTAGCGTTAGAACTAGTAGCTTCCAGACTGTCAGTGCTGCCTAGCATTAAGTCCGCGCGGGCACCCCTATAAATTACTTATCATAAATAATCCTGACTAACTGTAAAAACTTCACTTCATTCAGCAAATGCTAACACAGACAGTCTTCTTAAGTTTATTTGAAATGAAAGATAAAAACAATGTCTTACCTACTAAAGCTTCCAGACGAACTTAGTTCTTCTTCTTGTCCACTCCAAGAACCGCTAGCAGGGTCTGTAAAAGTTTTACCGAAAGAAATGACACTGTGAGCCACCGACATCCCAGAGGACGGAGACAACTCACGAACGGCACTACTCTCCCTCGAAAACTCGAGATCCTCCGGTTTCTCAGACATCGTGATTGTTTGTTTAGTAACCGTCACTACCTCACCTTCCGTTATGTGACGCTCTACTACCGTCATTAAGCTATCCATCTCAGAAGGCTGTGAAGTTATTGAGGAAGAAATTTCAGACCCAAAAGACATCGCACTCTCTTCTAAACTAGGCCTCGTTGGGATATCTACAGCTCCATCTGTATCAGAACTGGTTACGATTTCAGAGACTTTCTTTCCATCTACAAATTTCTGTTGAATCACCGTCGTTGTCCGAACTACTTCGATTACACCACCATCTGTAAAGGTCCTAGTGACTGCCTGTTCTTTCTTCTTTTCTTCTTGATCAAGAAGTTTCATCATCTCTTCGCAATCTCCAGGAATTGACTCAGCTGAACCATCACTAGGTGCCGCTGCGCAAACAAACGAAGAGGTTTTGATGCACTCTTCCTTTATTTCTTTAGATTTTGCTTCACAGGTTTCTGGTTCTGGTTCAGGAACAAAGAATGCGCCTCGGTCGTCAAATTTCTTCACCGTTACTACTTTAGGCTTCACGTGCTCTTGTTGTTTTTGTTCTAAGGCCATTTGTTGATCAATGAGTTTTCTGATGGCTGCTGACTCATTCAAAAGTTTCTGGGATGGGCTTCCGTAGCTACCTATTTTTTGGGAAGGACTTCCGCTCTTCTGCGATGGACTTCCACTCTTTTGAGAAGGACTTCCTCCCTTCTGCGGGGGACTACTGTCTGAGCTACCACTATAAGATCGTTTTTCTTGTTCTATGAAGCAGCTGCTGACATCCTTAGGGTCTGCTTTTAGAAGAGCCTCCTTTTGTTTAGCTAATATTTCTGCTTTTAAAGCTTCCAAGCAAGCGGATTCTAGACCTTCAAATTCTTTAAGGCTTGAAATAGAAATGTCATCACCTTGACTCCTACTGAGGATGTATCTTCTTGGTAAAGAACCATTAAGTGAATCTTGAGACGATGATGAGTGCTGTTGATACTGCTCCATTAAAGCTTTTTCTAGATTTTCAAACTCCTGTAACGAACTAATGGAAATATCGTCATTCTCTCCTTTTATTCTAAACCGCATTCGAGATGCCATTTCAGACTCAGAAAGACTACCATACGAATTTCTAAAACTGCCAAAACTTCCTATGGATTCTTTTTGAGAGCTTAAACTACCAATTCTACTAGCATCAAAATCAGTCATTTCTTCTTCTTTAATATCTTCTAATGGAACTCTTTCGTAATCATATCTTGGGTCACCTTCAAACTGCATTTGTACCCATCGCTTGCCAGCTTCAATTTCGGCTAATTCAATAGCTTGTAATTTTTTCTGTTCCAGTTCATATTGTAATAGTTCTTCATCAGAGAGTGACCCTGAAGTACTACTTGTGCTTTCTTGTTTTTTGGATGCTTTAGATAAATATTCTTCTACTTCAGTGTCATGACGCTTAACGTACTTAGTAGCTTTGATGTGAAGGCTTTTTCCTTCTGTGTCAGTTTCTTGTGCTTCTCTAGCAACTTCTTCAATGACAACGAAATCATCTATTTCACCGGGTTTATCTACCATTTCGAATTCATCACTCGTCGGAGAATCTTGATCTTTCTCAAGAGTATGCAAAACCCGTTCCTCAGTTGTTACTAGTAGTTCCGATCGACTACTCTCTGTAACATGATCTGACCGTAACTCTGGAGTTTCAGAAATATCGTACATGTCATCTAGTACGTATTCTCGTCCGTTATCGGTAGACAATGAACTCTGACTTGGAGCCGACAGAGGTGTGTGTGGTGTAGATATATGCTCGTGAGTTTTAAGACTTGAGGTGGAACTTTGTTTGCTATCCAATTGTGAATCAGGAGTCTTAACAACTGCCTTTTCTGCTTTTGTTTTCGGTACTGACGAGTCACTTTTGGACTTTGAAATCTCTTCATACTGTGACGACCCTATAGGTATTATTTCACTCTCAACATCTACAAATTCTCTTTTACTAGCCGGTATTTCCGTAATCGGAGAAGGTACTACGCTTACTTCTTTGAATGTTTTTTTTATACACTCTTCTTTCACCTCGGCTGGAGTTGCACCGAGTTCCGAAATAATTTTTTCTTCAGCAAATACCATCTTTTTTACTATAGGGTCATCTTTAACCGTTTTTGTAGTCTCCTTTACAGTACAACGTTGTCCTACTATTTCTTCATATTCTGCGGTGCCTACAGCAATTATTTCACTTTCAACATCAGCAAATTCTCTCTGCGATTTTTCAACCTTAGTGACGGAGAATGGTAAAGCTTTAGTTTCATGCGTTGTAATCTTGGCGACCTGCTCTATAAATTGATCTTTTTCTAATTCGGGCTCAGACTGAGATGATGGCAGGTCTGCGACTCTTGAAATAGAGGAAGATAGAACTTCATCTGTTTTTAACTGGCTTGAAATAGTTGTGTCAGAGCCATCTTTTTCCCTTGATGACTCTTCATCAATTTCTACACTCTCTGTTGCACTTTCAAGAGGAAAATGTTCTGGAATCATATCCTTGGGCTGGAACCGCATCTCGTGTGATCTTTTCATCTTTCCTAGTGGTTCACCATTTTCGCCTTTAATGTCTTCTTCGTTTACTAAGTCTTCGTCACTCAACTCTTTTTTAAATTCCTTATCACCCTCATGCAAAAATTGTTCAACGTAGGTACTACTTTCCATCAATTCTTCCTTTAATTCATTTGCTGATGGAACCAAAGTTTCTGACGCGTCGGATATGTCGATACTGGCAACATGGCTTGAACCATCGGAATCAAGACTCTTCATGCTATCTCTCGATGCAAGTGAACTGCCAGCAGTGTAATAGTCTTTTGAGGTTCTTAGTGACTGCGACGATACATCATGGCTAGTCAGTGCTGTTTCAAAGTCAGTTCCACTTTGGGCCGTCATCATGACTTCGACATCAGAGGATAAAGGTCTGCTTTCAGAATGTTCAAAGCTGTGATAATGGCTAGATCCTGAACTAGACCAGCCTTCAACTTCAGAAGCAGAACGCCGTTCAACTAATCCCAATTTTGACTTAATATGCTTTTGAGCTCTGAGTTTTACCTCCGGACTGCCTTTAGAAGAACCATCCCTGTCCGAAAGAATTACATCACTTTCCGTTTCAAGTATAGAATGAGGACCACTATCAGACTTAATAGAAATATCTCCAGCATCTAAAGGTGGGGTAAATTCTTTAATTTGAACCGTATCTCTATCTTCGTCAGAAATAGTGGTTTCATCATGAGAACTATGAGCTTGAGATGTAATGTCTGATTTCTGACTGTCATTAATACTTTTTTCTTTTTCTAATGTTAATATCATTCTGTCAGCATGGTCGTCTGCGTGGTGTGGTTCTTCTGTTATAACTTCTGGTCTGTCGGGACTAATAAGTAGTTTAAATTGGAACTCTGATGGTGATTGTTTATATTTGCTACTTCCATCATTTTTCTCGCTTATTATTTCACCTTGAGCTGCTTCAAGAGACTGTTTGACTTCGTCGATAGTTTTTTCCAAAACTGACAAGTCGGCAAGTGGTTGAGCAGACATCAAAGAATCCAAATCAACCCGTTCTGACTCAAGTTTCATCGCCTGAAACTCGGCAGAAGAGAGATCAGTATCGTATCCGCTGCTGCAGATATCTTCTAAGCTTTTTTCTTTGACAAGTTTTAATTCCTCTCTTCTGTGGTCTGTGCCTGTTCCAGTTAAGTAAGCAGAATCTGCATCTGTAGAAAATTCAGAAGGATGAAGCGTCTCAACGCTCATTGTTGAGTCAATCGATTTTTGAAGAATTTCTGCTTCATGTGATTCCAGAGATTTGATCATGTATTCTGTGTCAATGCTCTCACCCGATTTAATCATTATATCCTTCGACGTGGTACTAATATCATCGGAAATTTCAAATGTACTCGGCGACATGTCAGTTTTGGATGGTTTTGTAGATACTTCAGTCTTTGTTTCTACTACGGTCTTAAGCTCAAGAATAGTATCACTATCAGAACTTTTCGTAATCGTACTCGATGTTCCAATTATGGACGTTTTCAATTTTGGTGATTTTGGTAATGATTCGGCCATTTCAAATGAGTCTTCTTTTTGTAAGGATACTTCCCATACTTGGTCTTGAATATGCTGTTGAGATACCTTAATTGGAGATTTCGTGACATTTTCTTTCTTTGGTGTGTCTCCCGTTCGTTCATCATGTGGTAGATCGGGAGCAACTTCTGACTCGGAATGGGTATCTTGACTACCGGTTCTGCTGAAAGTACTCTTTACCGGCGATGTTGAGACTTTTATTTCTTTGATAAAATCAACCTCATAAACCTCATTTTCTTTTTTGAATGATTTCGATTTACTCTTCGGGCTTGTTTCAGTTGAACCACGTCTATCAGCCATCTCACTTTTGAAACTTGTTGCATGTGACGCATCAGAGCTAAGATCATCGTGTTCTTTACTTTCGATTACGGATTCTTCTTTGTGATGCTCCACAGTTGAACTGATTACTTTTCCTTTTTCTGACACCTCGACACTGGACACAACTTCATCTTTTTCAACAATTTTTACATTAGATTCAACAAATGCGGTTTTGGACTTAGAGTCTTCATCCTCTTCAATGTCTTGCAATTCTCCTGGTTCAGTGAAATATTCTTTACCCCATTGCTCATGGTATAAATCTCTTTCCGATATTTTTACTTCGTGTTTTTTCTTAATGGAATCATCTTTGATAGCCGTCATTTTTTCTTCAGACTTTGTTTGACGACCAGAATATAAGCCTTGCTCTAAAAACTCTCGTTCAACTTTTATGACATCTGTATCATCGGAGCTTTTGCATACAGTTTTAGTTTCTACATCGGATCGCTTAGCTGTAGCTTCATGAGCCTTTTCTACCTTTTTCTGAGACGTTTCAGTTTGGTCTCCATCTTTGCGAACTACGGTCTTTTCTTTAATCTCGTGCTCTTGCCCACGCACTTCACGGGTCGTCTCTGTCCTCATGATTAAAGAATCGTCATCTGATGATGATACCTGTTTTGTTTCGGAAAAGAATTCTTGCCCAGTTATTTTTCTCGTCTCAGTTTCCTTATGTGTTAATATTGTGCTGTAATCACCTGTAGTTCCAAATTTAGCGACCATGTCTGACATAACAGCGTGAGGATCAATGCTTTGGAAAATCATGTCAGCCTCTCCGAAAGTTTTATGTACTGACGAAGATGACGTAGAAGTTTCTACTTTAGATTCACTAAAGAAAGTATCAGAAGTCCCAGATTTTTGTAATTCTTCCATTTGAACTGCAATTTGCTCTTTCTTGATTTGATCAATCACATCCATGCTGGTTTTAATTGTGCGATCAACCAGTTCAATGGCACCACTAGTAATGGTTGGTTGATCAACGTTCACAAATGAAAGGTTATCAGCTAGATGTCTAGTAGGAGATTTCGATCTGGCGGCTGCACTTAGTTCCATAGACGCCCCCAATGGTGCATCTGTAAAGAAATTAACTCCTTGGTTTAGGGGTAATGGTACAAAAATGCTTTGTTTGTGATTTAAAAAGTTTTGTGGAACGATTTAGATTTTTAACAGTAGTGTTTGTACAATTTTAAATTTTGATCGATTATTTGTAATTTTCTGTTAGAATTAGAACACAACATTTAATGCTATAACAAAGGACGTGAAAGCGCCTAAAGCGTGTGTTTGCTTATAATACCAATGTAATGAGTACCAACTTAAACAGCGATGTAAGCTAGTCTAATGTAGAGATGGTAAACGAAACGAAGACTTTGAATCAAAGCGAAACGTTACTCAAATGTGATAAAAATTAATTGCGAATCAAATAAACCTTTCAAGAAGAAAAAAAGCGACAATAATTAAATAAAAGTGACTGATTCCGCCGTGAGTCCACTTACCTATAGCAACGTAAGGGCTCCGCAAGAAAGAAAGTAAAATTTACTGTGCTGACAAATACTGCAGTATGCGACGGTTGCAAACAAATCACGGTGTTGTTTTGGTGAATTATTATCAAAATGTCTTTTAATCATATACGGCTCCTATTTTTATTTGTGCTTTTAATAAATTTGCGATAGTGATCTATCATTTACTACTATATTTTTTGTGAAAGACTCTGTTACAACGTTCCGTAACACAGCCTTTTCATTTATTTTAGTATGAAAACATGCGATCAACTGCGTTTAACGAAACACTGTGGCAAATAAGGCTTTCTAGATGATATTTTCTACTGAAATTAAGAGTAAAGTTTCGCTATGACTCTACTTTGCCACTACTTTTACCAAGCTTGGTTTTGCTTTGTTTCATTTTAACGTCGATCATTTAAAAGTTAATGTCTACTGTGAAAATGTTTTCTGGCTAGTCCATTCAGCACTACTAAATCCAAGTGATAAATTCAACAAAGCTGTGACGTGGAAACTATATTCTTGACTTTGATATCAGGTTATAATCTATCCAAAATTGTTTTATCCGATTATCTAGATAATAATAACATACATTACAATGTTAACTGACTTTCTACTTTTCTGAATCTGTTTTAATACTTACTTTTATACATGATTTTTAGAGTAACCAAACCTAGCACAGTTTTAGTTCCATAACCATATCTAAATACTTACTCAGACACACTATCAATATTATTTACAATAGGATAAAAATCTTTGTTTTAAATAATTATTAACTCGTCCATGAATGACCTTTCAATAGCTGCGTTGTTTTCATCGCTTACACCCTATCAAGTGTTTTTACTTTAGCATTCTTGTCTAAAATATATTTCAAGAGGTTCCTCGCCCATACTGACCACTCTGATGAGCCTCAGTCTCGCTGATCATGCTGTCGCCTGCGGAAGATGCCCTCGGTGACTGTCGGCTCGCGTCCAGGAACGAAGAATCGGAACCTGTGATACATTAGCCTCTACATAGCTGCTAGTTGGGTGCATAATTAATAATTTTTACACTGTGAGGAATCAGTCATCAATGTATTAGGAAAGTGAGTGTTATACTTGTTGTTATTAGGATGTGGTGGACGGAGACTAAATGCAATCTTATTTTACAATGTGTTTTGTTACTTTTTCTACGTACTAAATACTAGTATGACTACTTCTACTTTACTACTTAATACTGGTACAAGGAATATTTGTAAATATCGATCAACTTGACAATAGCAGCTGATACATTTCAAATGTCTTTGAAACATGATAAAATATCTAAACCTAATTGCTTACCTCTAAGTTGTAGCCCGGTTGGCTTGTCGCCAGTGCCATCCTCAGCTTTAGCTTTATCCCTTGCATTCAAATCAACAGGAGATGGAGGTGGTGTTTTCGAAAACTTAGTTATTAGGTCTGTAATATAGAAATATTATACTTTAAACTCAAATTTCAACGGTTTAAAAAACAGTATTTTAAATAATAGCTACCGTGAGTTACGTGGCTTGAGTCAATTCTTATCTGTGCACCCTGCGCACCAGATATATCTTCTAAAAGATTCGAGCAACGTCTATTAAGTTCTTTCATATCAGGTACATCATCTGCAATATCATCTTCTTCTTTTTCTTTCAGATCCTCTTTAGCTTTACTTTCAATTTGAGCAGCTTTTTCTTTTACAACTTCTGATTTAAGCTCTTCTATTTTTTGTTCCATTTCACCTAGAAAATCTTTTTCCGTATCAATTTTTTCTGAATCTTTAGTTTTGCTTAGCAATTTTTCGTCTCGTTCACTGAAAAGCTTACTTTCAGTTAAAACGGACGTTTCTTGAGAAGAATAAGTCGAAACTTTGTTAATATATTCAGTACTGCTAGTTATAGCCTCTGGCTCGTCAGATGCCAAAGTTTTAGATACATCTAATGAAGAGTGGTCTTCCGAAAACGTTTTTTCATCGATGGACTTGGAAGTATCTTTGACACTTTCTACAGAGGCCTTTGAATAGTCTTTCGTTAAATCTACTGTAGAGTCTTTTGATAGTTCATTTGTAGCAAAATCTCTTGATGTATCTTTACTATCAATGGATGACTTTGAGTAGTCTTTAGTTAAATCCACCGATTTTTTAGACAAATCTGGTGTGCCACGATCTTCTATTTCAGATTTCTTTTCTTCTTCAAAGTCTTTGGTCTCCATTGAACTCTTAGACGGGTCTTTGACTAAGTCTGCTCCACTTATTTTGGACACATCTGCTGAAGTGGCATCTTCCACTACTGATTTCTGTTCTTCGTCTGAAGATTTAGTCAATGATGATATGACAGTAGTCACTGGCGACTCTGTTGTTGATTTCGATATGACATCCGTTCGTGAGATGTTGTCAACGAAATGGGTTTTTTTAAGGATTTTTTCTGAAGATCTATCTTCTCCATTATCCTGTAGCGAAGCGCTAAAGCTAGATTCGACAGCATCTTTAGTTTCAGTTTTATCAAGAAAAGCTGAAACCTCGTCACTATATTTTAATTCGTCTGCAAAGTCTTCAATCTGAAATATTTAATAAAAATCATAATACAATACTGGGACTGTACCTGAACTATAAGTATTAAAGAACTATAAGTAAGTAAGTAGGTATAGAATTAATTAATGTATTTGGCAAGCCTTTTTCATATGTTACCTCTTTCTCTGGAAAATCATCAGCGTCATCAAGAGAGTCCGTCCTTAATTTTTTAGGATCAAAACTAGATCCTGCAGTCTTTCCATCCAAGTCAGAGCTGGGTTCAATTATTTCTAAAACCTTTGCCTTATCCATATCTAAAAAAACATACTATGATTTTAAACATAAAACTTCCGTGCGACTACGACATTAAAGAGATCACTAAAACGCTCGACATGATTTGGGCTCATCCGGAATCCCTAAGCATGAGCAGACATGGCAGCAGCACGAGGAACACTGAGCTATCGAGCTTTTTTTGACATTATTTGCGCGAGTAACCCGTTGTGATCTCTTTAATTTGTCATAATTTGTTACAAAGTACTTGTTTATTCTCGCTAATGGATAAAAAGTAAAATGAAACAAAACGTCACCTGATTCAGAATCGGTGTAAATTTGTTCTTCAACCTCTTCTGGCGAACTTTGCACTGAAAAGGTTCTAGCATGTTTCTTTTTGGGCATAATCATAACTTCGCCACTATCGCGTGATAACGATTTCATTAACGTCGGCCTTTCTTTAATTGCTTTTCTTGCATCTTCAATTACTGTTTCCTTTACCTCTTCCGGCTGTTTTTCTTTCTCTCTAGATGACTCTAAGTACTCTTCTACTGTATTTACGGCTTCTTCTATAATAGAATCTACTGAAACCTGACCAGCAATGTCATGGGGTTCTTCACTTTCAACAAGAGGCTCCTCCGATGACAAATCAACGTCTTCGGAAGCCTGTTTAATAATGATTTCAATATTATCAGCCATTTGCTTCATTGTAGAATCAGATTTTTTTATGGTAGATTCTGTTTCGGTAATTTTATGGCCGTCTTGTTTAACATTTGAAACAATTTTATTTGTTTCTTCTTCCGTTTCAACCTCTGACTCCGCAATTCTTTCGAGTGAAATTGCAGGGCTTATACATGAATGTCTTCGTTCTTCTTTGTGAGGTGCTTTAGCATCATAAGATCGCTTTTCAGTCTCGCCTAAATCCTTTGTGATAATTTTGGCGTCTTTGTCTTGCACTGGGCTTCGAGAAGCTGCTGCAATTGATCCTTTCTGTAGAATGTCGTCAATAACAGGCTTGACTTGCTCTTTTGTAATTTCTTGTGATTCTTTTAAATCTAAAACCTTAGGCACAAACTTTTTGGACTCTTTCGTGTCATGGAAGTCATCACTAATATCAAAATGACCGAGCGTGTCGGTTCTGATTTTAGATACATCAAATTTGCTTTCGCTGATAGCTGTTTGTTTTCTTATTTGTACTTCTTTTTTTTCCGATGAAGTAGTTTCACTAACCACTGTAGTAGTAGTTTTCATAACAACAGCAGGACCATCTACTTTCCTGTCAGTATACGTCGTTTCCGTTTGTTTCATAATACTAATCGGTGTTTTATCTTCTGGAAATTTGACTGATTTAACGTGTCCGTCTTTGAAAGTAACCGTTTCTGACAATTTTGATGCTTGCACACTTTCCCTCTTAAGTTGTTCTTCACGTTCTCTTGATAAGAAGTCTTTAGTAATATCTCTATCTTGCGCAGTTCTGCAATCGATAATGAACTAAGTATTAATACCGTTTATTGACTGAGATCAACGAGAAATGAATTGGTAGTCTTACCCAATTTCAGCAATATTGGGCAATTTATGAACATGTTCAATCACATGATCTTCCGGAAAACCTTCTACGTCATCTAATGAGTCACCATGTTGAAGTTTAGAAAGTTTTGATTGCTCTGGTTTCCCTGAAACTGATAATAAGTTCAAACATTATGACATTTTATGAATATATCTCAGATTAGCTTAACAATAAACTTTTTTTTTACCTCCAACTTGCTTAATTTTAGGGTCAACGTCAATTTTCTGTTCGGTTAATCCTTTGGAGACATCAGCAACATGAGTTCCTTGAGTAGCAATATCATCTTCTGATTCTTCAAAAGTGTAATCCCTGGATTCGGTTAAACTGAGAGCATCGGACAAACGTTTTTCATCTAGGCGCAATTCACTAACTGAACCTGATCCAGCTGATGTGACTGACTGCCGCTTGACTATTTCAACTGTCAAAAGAGAGATATACAATAAGAGGCTGATTGTATTTAAAGTTTAGATAAGGATTAAATAGAGCAGTAGTTTACCAAATAACCTACCTTTTTCTACAACACCATCTTTGACTATTTGAGCTTTTGTTTCTACTAATTCAACTTCTTTACTGGTTTTCTTTATAGTTGACGTAAACTCTGCTCCTTCTACAAGTGCTCGCTCATCTCTTGCCGCGAACTCTTCAGAGGATGATTTCTTTGTTACAGCATCCTCGGAACTTATTTTATCAGATATACCTTCTGAGGATTTACGATCTGAAATTTCAATTTCTCGGCTACTTTCAGAGGAAATTTTGTCAGAATGGTCGTCCTTATCAAACGATCTGGCGACTTCCTCTGCCTCCGTCACAATAACTTGAATCTCTTTGCTTTCTTGCTTAGGTTTTGTAACGTCCTTATCTATGTGTAAATCACTTAATTTAGTAATGGACATCGATTCAGTCCTAGAGTGACGCTTTGGTGCCATCTTCTTAAATACAGGCTCCGATTCTTTATCAGATTCCGAACTTTGCTTGTCAGAGTCGGTAAGCCTTGGTTCATACTTCATAGATGTAAAACCGGCAACGCTTTCTTCGAACTTTTCGTCACCAAAACCACTACCCGAATCGACAGTTTCTTCAAATTCCGCACGTTCATCAAAATCAGAAGAAGAAATTTTGGCCTTGATATCAGATTGGTCTGATTTTAAGGAGTCTGCTTCTGAATGGCGCCGGGAGTCTGTATGCTCCGAATCTTCAAGAGAATCAGAGTATATACGTTTTGAGAAAAAGCACTCTTGAACAGAATCATCTTCAGGAACGGTTTCTATGAATTGCCGCGCCTTCGCGCTTATAACTGGTGATTCTTTTGGTGAAACCTTTAATAATAATAATATAGTAATTACAACTTACTCAAAACTACACTAATCTATCAAACCACTAAAACGAGTTCTTAGTTAGTTCTTAAAATGCTTGCTGGCAGCAATGTTTCGGCCCCCAAAAGACTCAAATACTAAAACAAGTAAATTTTTCCAATTTTTTTATATATTTTTTCCGGCCGATTGGAAATGTCTGTTGTCAAGTCAAATGGTCAAGGTACTATCGAACCAACGGAACCCTGACCCACCATAGAACCTTGTCACAGTGATTGACGTTAGGACTGTCATACGAAGCTATACGACAATCGTACGTCAATCATTGTGACAAGGTTCCATGGTGGGTCAGGGTTCCGTTGGTTCGATAGTACATACATACATACATAAACTCACGCCTTCATTCCCAGTAGGCAGAGGTACAGACTTACCAACAACTCTAAAAAAAAATATAATACTGTAACCACATTTTGCACAATTAGGCCAAGATATTTACCAGTATACAGTGTGTGTCCCAAAACCGGGGCGAAAAAAGTAAATGGGGATTCTTTAGAACATTTCAATTAACTATCACAAGAATCTAATATTACAAAGTCTATAATTTTGGAGAAAACAGCCTACAAAGTTAAAAATCGTAGGTAATGTATTTTCCCGTCGCGATATCGTCGCTTGGTCACTTGGTACGCGGTATGTCTGAGTACAGGGTGCCATTGACAACACGCGGTAGATTTAGCGGTGTTTGCATTACATTGAATTTGCGATTAAGTTTGTTAGAAAAAAACTGAAAGTAGAGTTTTGATTTTAATTAGGTAAGACCATTATAATGTAATTACCGGTGATCTGTAGAGCCCCTGTTTTTAATATTATCCCCGGTTTTGGGCCACACACTGTATTAGTGACAGGTTGCAAGCTCATCACCTAACAGTACCACAAGCCTTTATTCCCTTAGTCGCCTCTTACGACATCACCGGGAAAACATGGAGTGGCAAATGTGGCAATATTTTACCCGGCAACCACACGGGACCAATAGAATAAGTGGAATAATGACTTATAAGCAGGCATAATTATACACGAAATTGTTAACAACCGAAAATCTATCACTTTTCTCAATCTCTAAAGGGTTAGCGGGAATGGAATGTCAAAGGGATAAATTCGCATTTGTTTTTATAAATCTTCATTTTATTGTTTTTCTTTTCTTTTGTTCAATAAAAGTGTTTACATGCATACGTACAGTAGAACCCGCTTAAGACGATTCTGAGGGGACCTAGCAAAAAAAGTGTCTTAAACGGGAAATCGTATTAAACGTGAAAATTAAACTAGTATTATTTCATGTACACACATTTACATGTAATTTGTTTATTTTAAATGGAAGATACAAAAAATTGAAAAAATTATGTTTATGTAAAAGTACATAATATAGCCGATCGCTATAGTCGCAACACACAAACTTACCTGGAGGTGTCGCTAGAATCGCGTCCCCTTGCGTAATATTAGTACGATATGCTTAGTTGCAACTCTTTTTGACCCGCGTACATAACTTGGTATTATGGTTTAGAAGACGTATTAAGCGGGACGCGAGTCGTATTAACCGTGAAAAAATGTATGAAAACAGGCCTTAAGTTGCAGGGACCGGCAGAAAATGGCGTATTATGTGGGAAATCGTATTAAACGTGATCGTATTAAGCGGGTTCTACTGTATTTAAAAGGATTAAGCAACATCAGGGGATAAACCTTACATAATTTAACCTAGTCCCAAACTAAGCTAGACTAGTAGGTATACTCGATAAAGGAATACCTTTACGCCTTCTAGGCCTTAAAACGCTACAAATAATATCTCAATGTCTGGCCGTTGTTTATAAGAGCTATGAGTGAATGATGGCCTGGCAATAGTGGCCCTTGTTAGCAGTAGCCCGTGCCTGCCTCAAATCGTAGTGGACGGGTAATGAATCCCCGCGGGTAATTAAGGCACTCCTGTACGAGTATCCGTTTTTGGACTTAAACAGGAACTTTATGCGGGTAAATATTACAGTGCAAAATTTTTCTTGATAGTTATCGGCAATCTTCATTTTTCTATGACACACGAGTGACAAATATATTGTCAGTTGCGAGTGCAAACGTGATAGCGATAACCAGCCGAAATGTATTAAGTAGCTAGGAATACTGTACATGGATTCGTGTAGTTTGGACGCTCAATACCGCCGGGGCTAAGAACACGGATACCCATGCCGTCGTGTAACAAACCTTCATCACAATTCACACTAATAAAGGCCGTTACAGGAATCTCCGGATTATAAACGTAGGCGGCAGCGTCATTACCAACTAAGGCAAACACAATTTTCGCAAATTTATACAAATAATTTATATAGTCACCTTTTCCTGATCCCCTGTTTTCAGGGCGGCAGCATGCGTCTGAGCACTGAATTCACTTTCGAACTTCAAGAACTCCAAAGTCTGGGCTCTTGAAGTTGTTTCTTTGGCAAACCCACTGACTTCATCGGCTGTAACTTTTATCTCCTCAACGGTTTTCTCTAAAACTGGCTTATGAGCTGGGCTTGCACCCAATTGGTCTTCCAAATCAGAGAATTGCGAAGCTTCATCCAAAGAGTCACTTCGGTGTTTGGAATCCTTGGAATAGGCCTGAATACAAAAATATACCTATTAAATGTAAATCAAAAGAGACAACAGGAAGCAAACTTTTGAGAGTTCGTAACAAAATCGAAGTATAAGAATACATACATTATATTACCTATTAAGTTTAAAAGCTGTTTATAAGTTGATGCAATTCACTTGTCCGTTGACAAAGGAAACTTTTTCTTACCCTCTCAAATTAATTTTTTAATTTTGCATAAATAAATATATAACGTTTTTAGTGTACAATCTGTATAATGAAAGGCGAAGCATATCCCGCGGTCAATGCACTTCAAAACTTCGTCGTCTCCCACCGACAAAAGTTTACGCTCAACTAATGCAAAACAGTACAATTATACATTAATGCGGTAACTAACGGGGTACACAACGTCAACATTGCAAATGGTTTTTTACAAACAGCATCTCAATTCAGACCCATGACAAAGTTAATATATTTATATAAAATGCGTTTACAACAAACCTTAGATTCAGTTTGCGAGATATAACTAACATCTTTCTCTGTACTTTGCTGCAAGTCGGCTAAAGAATCCGCCTTGTCTATGACAGATGGTATTGGTGATTCTTGGGATATCTTGCGTCCTATCAAATCTTGCAGATCTGAGCCCATTGAATCAGTTTTTGTGTGCTTGCTTACTTCAGATTTGGAACTTGTTACACTTACTTGTGCTTCAACCTGTAATGCATTATACACGTTATTATTCAAGTTATTTGTCTTATACAATTTTCTATAGGTATCATTAACATCATCAACCTTTGTACGCCGTTCAATTACAGGGGACAAGTCCTCATTTGATGAATCTATAAATCTTTAAATTGAATTAAATGCGCAGTAGCCATGAGCTCATACCTAGCTCACCCACTAAGTTTTTAATATTTTATTTGACATAATAATACAACGATTTAGTAAAGCAAACTATCGTCAGAAAATGAGCACATATCTACGAACTTAAGATTGTTCATATTTTTACAATTACTCTACTTAATTCGAAATCCATTTCGAGGAATAGGGTTTTACTTAAAATATTAAGTTTTCAAAATATTTATTTATTTCGGATATTTCGTCAAAATTATATTTTAACCTTTGTTTGACTGTCGTTTTCGGCTTGAAGCCCTCCTAGGTGAATCTTACGGGTTAAGCGAAAACCGCTTGAAATAGTATGTTTTAAAACACTATTACAATCGCTTTTTATGATTACATATCATTTAATTATTGTAATTTATTCGAAAATGCCTACCCAAATTTAAATAATCATGTCGTCCATAAAATGTCAGCTAAATATTTTTTTTTTATTAAAACTATTGGTCAAATACAAAATAATGAAATTGGTCTCTTAAAATTACCTATTCTTTCGAATTAGAATGTAAAAACCGTGAGTTATTTTTATTGGTCTATCCCAATTAATAATTTGTAAAGTCTCTCTAATCCTCACCAAGCCCGCGCTAATATTTCCCAGAACTATGATTTATTATAAAATGATAGGTTTTTTTACCTTTTCGGTTACTTTGTCCGTCGCTGATACATCTTTCTCCTCCAATGTTTCAGTAATATCTTCTTCACTAACTTTGGTTCTTAATTCACTAGTCATTTGTTTTTCTAATTTTTTCTCCTTAATCGATGTTGAAACAGTCCCGTTTTGTTTATCCGTATCAATTGGTTTCTTACGTTTATCTTCTTTGCTTTTTGATTCAAAAACATCTCCGACAAATCTAGGAATTTTAGATTTAGTTGCATCTTTATCTACTTTAACAGTCGTCTGAGATTCCGTTTCAGTTTCGGAATCTGTTGATTTTTTGAGGAATTCGCTGTCTTCTTCCGATGACACCTGCACTAGTGTGGAGTCAGTTCTCATAGTTTTTGGAAAAGGTGTAGCTTTTTCGTCAATTTTGATCTTCGAATCAAACTGCTGAATAGTGTCTTTTACAGATTTAAGATGCGTTTCAACATGGGTTTCAGTGACGTGGGTTACTTTATGCGTTACATGTTCTGTAGTTTCCATAGTGCTTATTTGTTTTGATTGCTCTCTAACAAACTCTTGAGTATATTCAATTCCTTGATCTTGTTCTAGTGTATGTTTTTTCAATGCTTCTTTTGTTAACTTAACAGTGGTTTTAGGTAATTCAATAGAAGATTCTTTTGACATTTTTGATTCGAAAGAACTAATTTTTTCCTTAAGTGGTAATTCGGCTATATCTTGTTCTTCTACTAAATCAGGTGAGCGTTCACCATCATCTATTTTTTCTTCAACTCTAGAACTGTCGATTTCTTTCTGAGAAATAGTATCTTTAAAGCTATCTGTTTTTGTTACTTGAGTTTTTATTACTTCAGTTGTTTCAGCAGTGACCGATTTTCTAGGAGTAATAGTAACATTTGAAAAGTCACCGGATGGGAACCGCATTGATTCATTCCGCATATGCCTTTGAAGATGTTTTGGCGTTGGTTTGGCAGGCGACGATGGATCGAATTTTCTAAATTGTTCAATTGGTCGTTCTGTGGTCTTTGTTTCTTCTTTAACAACTTCTACAATCTCTTCTCTATGTACTTCAACTTCTTGTTCTTCTTCAACAGTATCTGGAGAAGTTTTCGATCGCGTTGGTTCTAATTTTGGATCTTTTTCTTTGACTTGTTGTTCGATGTCGTGGAATTTTTTAATATCTGGTTTGATTTGAGTCTTGATTTCTATAATTTCCTCTCGAATTTCTTTTTTCTGCTTTGATGCTGGTATTTTACTTTGACTAAGTTTTCTTGTGATTTGTTCTTTTCTTTCAGCTACACTACGCTTAACATCTGAAAAAACCCGTTATAACATTTGTTAAGTAAAAGTTAGTTTACATAAATGGATCTTATAATGTAGTTATTTTTTTCCAAACCTTCGTCTTCTTCGCTCTCCTCACTCGGAGTAGGAGGAGTTGCAGTTCTTTCCATTTCAGTTTTCTCTAGGATAGACTTCTCTTCTGGAGAATATTTGGCCTCATCTTGATCATGATCCGGCTCCATGCGTAAGCGTTCAGGTATTTCATTATCAAGTACCTTATCTTTAATTTTATTGTCTTCTTCAGCTGAAATGATCACATGTTTTAATTTGATTGAGTTAAAAATGTTAGTATTTATATTAATGTTACGTAGGTTCTTGGACCTTACATTTTTTTGTTATTATGTGTTAATAAATACCTTTATAAGCCTCAATTTCCTCCGAGGCCTGTCTTTCCTGATAAATGTTACGTTGGATGCGTCTTTCGTTGGTCACCTCTGAATGTGAAGCTATGATGTCATCTCTTCCAATTCTGCAGAGCGCCAGTTCTAGCGAATTATCTGTTAAAATACAAAAACAATAATATACCTTGAACACTTTTGTAATCATCCACATAATATAAGCATTACTACACACAGTACAGTACAGTCTGTACTACTACTGATACTGTCGTGTCATGTTAACGCCATCTAGTAAGGCGCAACGAAAAAAAAACGATGACACTACTTGTTTTGCGAAATTCTTCTTGCTTTAAATCCAAAAAATGGTTTCTGGTTTCTACCAGTATCTTGGTACGGTACCAGTCAGCACCGCTACGTTGTAAAGTAATAAGTTTCAAGTTACCTTGGGCTTTCGTCCCTGACTGCGTCTTCCACAGCTTCATCATCAGCTGCGCCTGTTCCGACGCTGTGATCCTCTTCGCCTGGATCTGGTTCACAGTAGCAACGTTGACTCCCAGCTCGTAGGCCAACGCCACCCAGTCCTTGCCGAGAAGGTTGGATATGTCTTCGAACCTGTAAAATTTCGAGGTCTAAAATATTCTATTGTTATTATATTTTTATTGTTAGTTATTATTATTTTTAACTAGAGAAGGTTAGCTATTAGATCCCGGAAAATGTGTCTGTCATTTGCAATACGGAAGAGTTCGAGTCAAGAAAAATACCTCTTAAATATCGTTTTCTGTACCATTATCATTAACATTGAATCACCTTTTTCATTCCAAAACCTGTACTAAATCTATCCGTAGCAAAACTCCGAAATCTCATGTTTTTTAATACGCGATTCACGTTTTAAAGTTATTTTGTTTGTTTTTGACGACACGTTCGCCTGGTACAGGGTAACCAGTTCGCCTGGTTACCCTGTATCCAACCTTCGAAAAATGTGGTCCCGGGTTTAAATCCCGTAGGGGCAGATATTTGAGTGACTATCGCGAATATTTGATCCTCAGTCTTGGACGTTTTCTATGTATTTCTCCATATAATACATAGTACAAGCCTAGAGCTTCGTTTGGGGCTTAGGCATTCGTGTGAGATTCTTTATTATTATTAATTTACGTTTACTTCATGTTAACTACTCGTACTAAGAATTTTTAGTACCAAATGCAGACACATGCTGATTTCAATCGCCAAACCAATTATATAGACGCCGTTACGTATAACATTACTTCCTAGGTAGGTAGAAGAAAAGAGTTCGTGCTCTAGGTACTTGTAAATAACATCAAAGGCTTAAAAAGGGGAAAGGGGAATATCCTATTATTTATATAAGAACCCTAAGAATTTGTGGACTTTGTCCCCATACCTTGGATCATTAAGCCGTTGCTTCCAGATCAGCTCCTGTTCCTCGGTTCGGCGTGGCACCGCGTCAGGTACTGGTGACGTCCTTTCCGCTTGCATGTCATCCGGCACCATAATGTTGAGTACCGCGATCTAAGTCAGGAATAAAATGTTTTTATCCATGTATGTAAAATCCAAACTCGCATTCAATTTTTATATATTAATATCCAAGAATACATTTTTCAAGTATACTCACAGGAGCTGGAGAGGGTTCTCCCTTGGGAACCTTCGGATCTCTCATGAACTGGCACCGGCACATCGGCTCCAAGTCTTGGGTCTTGATCATCACCGGGAACGCAACTCGGTTCTCCCGGAACGCTCTAAACGGTAGGGTCAGCTGTTCCCCAGACTTGGCTATCGGGACCAGGTTGCCTCCAAATTCTAGGTAGATGGGTTTTCCTTCATGGACCTGAAAGTTTATACAAGTAATTGGTTTAGATTTACTGTAGAACAAAGATGATTCAAATGATCGTTGCACACGTTTGAATAGTCCCAAATAAATACAGGTTTTTGTGCAGCACGTATTTAACAGTAGATGGTATATGAAGCCTTTTTTAGATGTTTATGAAAACACATAAAGAGATAAGATAATTATTTAGCTTTTTATTGCAGTAAGTGCAATTCACTGGCCCGCCATATTATTAGTACATAATGCTGTGATCATCTTCCACATTGATTAGCTGGTAGTAAATACACTTTACTAGCACATCTTGTACAGGGCTTGGGAACGGTATGAAAAATACCAGGTAATCATAGTTCTTACGCAAGCCCTCTGCCTACCCCTCTGAGAAAGTGGCGTGATTTAATGTAAGTATGAAAGCAGGTTCTTTGATTGCTGGGACTAACCTGGTTTTCTTGATTTTTGCAACATGCAACGAGAAAAGGGTGGCGGGCGGTACGAACTATTTAGCGAGCGAAATTACTTAACCGTTATTTCGAGCAGGAATTTTGCTCTTTGATCCAAATCGAATTAAATAACATCGATTCTGTTCGAGCGGAATTGAAACAAAAATGCACGTTTTAAAATGTTAGCGTTTCCAACGAGCTGGTTAAAAAGATTAACCAGGTTTGCCCTGCCCTGACTTTGTATAGGTCTTGGTGGCGTCACCTCAACGTCGCGGCTCTTGGCCACCTGGATCAGCCGCTCAATGCGCTCCAGCGCCTTGTCCTCCTTATCGTCTGTGACGCAGAACATACGCAGTTGCGCCTGGCAGTCGTCCGTGCGTTTTGCGAACACCACAAAGCGAGCCATGAACGGCACGTGGATTGCCTCTCTGTGGAAAGGTAAACAAAAATAAAGCTATCTATTTGATCTTTGACCTAATCCGAACGCATTTATAGAAAATAAAGTTTATTTAGGGGTAATGATATGAAAAAACTACAATTGCACATTCTGAAATAAGTTTTTTTTTATATGCCGCGATGTTTTTGAGTAAATATACTAAACATTATATGCTGCATATGCTGTCGGAAAATTAAGTTTATTTAGTCTTAGATTTCTTATTAAATAAAGAGATTGATATTAAACGTGAACCATTGCGATTTATCAGGAATCATAAGTTATAAGTTACTTCTACAAATTTCATGCTCAGTACTAACCAGATGATTGTCGAAAATTGACTAAATGTATGGGATTGACGTAAGCTGTTGACTGATCGCGTCGACCGCTTTTGCCAACTCCATGCATTTCGATTTGATATAAAACAGAAACGTTAGCAACGTTTGCATCTTGGCTGGGCCTACATACCTGTATAGCTCTGTAGCCATCTTAGTAGCATCCTCGATGTGCCTGCAGTCAATCAGCCAATACCGGGCCGACACCGTCGTGGTGAATGAAACGCAATCGTTTACGAAAGTCAGAGGTGTATTCTCAGTGACATCTTCCCAGTGCGCCCTGTTCGTTCCTCCTGCCATAACAGTTTCCCATTCATATACTAAACTTGTATTACCATTATTATTAACAACCATGCATTATGCTGTCTTTGCATCTTCTACACTTATTTTTTTATCTATTTCTGATATATTGTAAGCTAGTGCAGCGTGGCGGTTAACACACTTTTTTAGAACTGCTTTAATTATTAATCCATCAAATTCATGCCAAGGCATCGTTTCCGCATCAAGGTAACATTTATTTTATTAAGCTGCATTAACTACTTAATATTTAGCTATTGTCATCACTACTATACCATCCATTGCTATAATGAAGTCTAGTCATGTGTTAAGACTATTTCAACTTTCGTAGAATATATTTACAAATAATACAAATATCATGTTAGGATTTATACTTATAAGAAAAACCGATGCAGAAGAATTAGAGATAGAATAAGAAAAAAAAGTACAAATAATATTTCCAAAACGGCCTATAGCAAACACACAACAAGCAAAGACAACACACCACACAAAAACAATAAATAACGCCGTTGTTTAATTCTAATAAATAAAAAGTGACTGAATATGTGGCACGCCATGTACTGTCACAGCTGTCAAAAGCGGTGCTTTCGTCCAAATCAAAATAAATCTAAATTTTCAAATGTTTGTGCCAAAACACCAGGTTTGGTTTCCGAATAACAGATCTCTCGAAGGACATTCACTAAAACCCAAAGCAAATTTTCAAAGTAAATAACGACGGAACTAAAAACATAACAGTGAAATAATGACCAGAACAGAAATGAGATAAGTCAAGATGATGTGAAGAAAAACAGAACTGATAGGCCGTTTTGGAAAAGAACTTTGGTTTGTTACAAGCAAAAAAACGAAATATCAGGAACATTGGCGCAGAAGAATGAGTGAGGATGACGAAGATGGCACCAATTTGGTATCTGTTGCCCTTAAGCTAAATTCCAACAATTATTTTACGTGTGTCAGTCTCTTACAAAGTGCCAATAAAGTTATTGCAATAGAAATCTAGGTCTTGTTTAGTTTTTACACTTGCTTAAACAGAATAACGTCCAGTGATTATATCGCAGTGCATTCTCTTGACTCCCAAGGGTTTGAATGATATGATACAGGGTGAATGTGAATTAATAAAGCGTAAAAATTCCAGCCCGTGCATAGAGGAATAATGTATGAAAAGCAAGATATGGATAAGCATTCGAGTAGTGAAAGAGGGAAGAAATTCGATGCATCCGATAATTATACTTGTTAAGCAACCGCAACAACATTGCTAAAGTATAAATATCACAACGAAATGACTTATGAAAGAATTCTGAACGTAAATTTTTGAACGAAGAAAACGTACAAATAATTGAACTCAAAATTAAAATGAAACTCAACCGACATTTCGATTTTGTTTTAAGAGTTTGTAATATTTCTAGGTTTTTACCTTCGAGAGATCGTTTGCGAAATACCCCTGTAGCGCGCCGATAGGTGGCAGCACATTATTTAGCGCCACACACGGTGAGCGTGCAACACACACAAACACGAGAACAAAGACAATGTAGGACACGCACAAAACGCACACAGGGACGTGTCCCGTAGCTGCTCGGTGCACTTGCCACAAGCGTCACAGCCCTGCCCTACCCTATCCGCGGCCCTACGTCTCGAGGTTCCATTCAAATGAAAATAAAGTTCTAAGTACACTAAATTGTCAAATGATCATGCTCATCCCATCGATATCGGGAGATGTATTTCTATGATTTCCATAATATTCTTAATAACTACTCTATTCAATATTAAAGAGAAAATTCTAAGTATGAATTACCGTAGTACCGACTGAACTATGTTCTGAACTATTAAAAAATATTAGATAGGTATATAAAATCTATCGTTACTCTATCTTGAAATAGCGAAAATCTATGTTCTACCAAATGTCATGTTGTGACAGTTTTCGGTCCATTCGTAAACCGGATAGATAGACGTCTATTTTCGACTGTCGCTAAGGTGTTGTAATGGAATATTGGTAATACCACGTTTTGTATACCAGCGATACAGGAACACTAGAATCGAAGCTGAATTACTTGTAAGCCTAAATTAAACCTAATTGTAGGCACACTTACCTCCCGTTAAGGCAAAGCTCATTTATCGTCAATATAGCAGTACATAAGCCATACTCCATCGCAACACTTTACAGACTTCTAAAAGTAATTGGAATCAGGATATTGTAACCAAATTTCACAAAACTCCAAAAAAATCCAATTAATTTGGCAACGTCTACTTCTAATTCCAATAACTCATCAGTTCTGCAAGAAGAATGTAAGCGGAATATAGTTGTACCTGATATGGAGCACAGCAGCCTGAGGGTCGGTGCTGATGATGTACTGTACTGGTTGGTCATGCCCTGGGTGTGCGGCCGTGGCGCCGGCATACTGAGGGTGATGGCTTTGTGGAACTTCCTCCTCCGAGGTTCAACGGTTACTACAGGAGACACTGCTACTCCTCGCCCTAGGAGCTTAGCGGTCAGCTCTGAATCTATTATTTGAGCCTGTAGGGAAATTTATGACGTTTATAAATCTAAAAATCCTGTTCAAAGTTTAGTATCATTTTAGATGTTGATTTTGTGTTTTGAGATTCCTTTTCTGGAAATTTCTAAAGACCAAACGTAGAGTTTTAAGCTTCCATGCTTCGTCGAGGGGTGTGTGTGCGAAAGTCTTAACAGTGCGAGGTGTTTTAAAAAAATTGGTAGGTAGGATTCTTTTACTTACCTTGCTGAATTCACATTTCTTTATGGAATTATTTACTATTCATACGTGTATGTATACGCATACAGGCCATTGCAGTTTTTATTCACTGGTTTGGATAAAAACATAAAACGGCGATTTTCATCAAATAAGGTGGCGAGCATTTGGTGCAAAAAGCAGTTGAAACATATGAAATCACAGGAAAAGCATTTAAAACAAATAATTAATCAATCACACATTATCAACAAACTTTCTTTTTTCTCACACATGCGCTTCTAATGCCACACAGTGAAAAGCTCAAAATACAAAACAGCAAATAAAAATACACATGCATCTCACGTTTGGTCTTTAGGAAATACCTTCATCGTACAAACATCTCAATAAACTAGTATAAAGCATAAGATACACATTACCCAATAAATTTAGCGATCGACTTAAAAATACGTTCTTACAAATTATACGTCACTCCAAGTTCCACACACTATATATATAATTCCATTACAATAAATATATTAATTGTATACGTATATAATAATGCACATAATGCAATCTGTATTCAGGACAATCGTATACATGCTTCAACCTAAAGACCAACAAGAGAAAGTACAATATTTTGACACGCGTTTGTATGTGTGAGAAAAAACTACAGTGATTTCATATAATTCACTTGCCTTGAATTTAAACAAGTTTATGGAGTTACATGAACTTTATTGAATTCAATCTACATTTTTAAGTACATTCTAAATTTATTGGGTATTCCATAATGGAGTAACGCATTATCATAATTGTGAACAAGTGTTACTTAATGAACATTCTACAATAAACACGTGTCTATAGGTGACAAGTTTAAACCTGCTTTAATGTTAATGGATTAGATATGTGAATAATGCCTATTCGGTGATTATATAAAACAATTCGCATCCCTGACTGCTGTCAAACCTGATCAAGCGGGCAAATAATTACCAAAAAGCAGTCATTGCATTGCATTGCTAAATACTAGCGATCGCAAAGCCAAAGTGGAAGATATGGCATTGTTACATCATTATTTTCTCCGGAAATCTAAGCATCTTTGCCCAAATTATCAGATTTGACTAGCCAATTAAACCACATCAAACTTACAGAATACATCAGTTTTCATAAAATATCAAATCCTATTGTATGTATGTCTTACTTAATTTAAAATTCGTGGAAAATCCATAAAATTGTAAACACCGAATCGTAAAAAAATTTGGCAATTGCATTTGTACTTTTGTTATAAACGTTATTCTGATAACCCTAAAATTAACTAAAATCGATAGTAAAGAACACAATGAATTTGGCTTTAAATTTATTTTTTCTAATCATGAACACATGAGGATAGCCCATGAATTATTATTAGACCCAAGTCGACTTGTAGAAGAACGTAGAACAGGAACAGGTCATATAATGACGCTACGAGTAACTACTACCTCTAAATCGGTTCTAGTCGTGGGTTGAAATAATACTTCACGAACTACACTACAACCGCAAATGTCTCTAAATACTAAACTAAAAGAACTTAGTTCTACTTATAAAAATAGATGCTGTAAATACGTATTAGAAATATCAATTTGCCGGTTAATATTACTTGATTAAAATTCGTTTATGTGATTCATAAGCATTAATTATTGCCCGACTTTGTCGGTGGTATTACAATGTTCTTAAACCTAATGATCTTTTGAACATGTCTTAGCTAGCTTTCAATCTCATTAGAGTCTACCAAAGGACTTGTAGGAGCCAACATGTCATTGTTGGAAAAATCTCTGAGAATAGCCTGTTTGAATCTTCAAATTGGATAAAACATTGCGTTAGATTTAAGATACCTACATTAAATTTAAAATATTTTACTTGAGAAATTCTGAAATGTTTTTTTTTTTCAGTATTTTATGGTGAGAACTTTCTCTGCGTCAGGCCTTACACCACCACTTAAACCACAGCCAACTTAAAATATCGGCTTTTAAAATCCGGGGACACTCACCTTGTAAACGATTTTGGAAAATCGACAAAATGCATATGATAATCGAGATATTTTGACATGTATATCTTCTACTTCAGGCCTTTTAAACTTCAACCAACTCAAAATAGCTGCTGATCCTGCTATTAAAGGAAGGTTTGTAGACGAAATATAATCTTAGGCCCTAGCCAAAATGCGTTACGCTAACAAGCATTTATATTAGTTTCGTTAACAACGTAGATGTAGATGACGTGATACGCAGAGTCACGTGATCGACATCTAAATGGTGGTCTAAATGTATAGGATACACGTAAGCTGATAACAGTACCCTACTCGCTAGCGAATCGAAAGCTCCCTCGCAGGCCTCGCAGTATTCTTATAGAGTATGACGAATAGAGCATTTGATTCGCTAACGAGTACGGTAATTGTAACTCATGGTAAGGGTACAGATCACGTCAACCACTTCTGTCAACTCCATACATTGCAAGTCAATAGAAAACACAAATGTTACTCCTTGCATCTTGGCTATGGCTACTGCGCCGATTCGTTTTAGAAGCGCTACGTTGAATCGGCGCAGATTATATTTCGTCAACCAGAAAAACATGTTCAAAATGATTTTCCTACACTTACTTTAGTAAATATCGGTACGACAAAGCTACCAAATCAGGGAGAAACGTTTTTTCTTCGACACGTTATTGACCGTGATCTTTTTGAGATTCATGTCTTTGACGCCTTTGCGGGGTTTGAAAAGGTTTACCTGGAGCCCCACTTTGATCTTCTTGGTGAGGGCGCCTTGAGGGAACACGGCTTGCACTTGGGGAACCACGGAACTCGATACCATGCCACCTGGGAAATCAGATGTGTATAAGTTCCCACACTTACTAGCAAGTTATGATGGTAGGATTACCAAAGTAAGGTTTATTGCATACTAGTGGTAACTGTCTTTAATATTATGGCGTAACAAAAGGCATTGTGTTTTTGGCGTTAATTATATATCAGATCTTCAGAATTTGTCTTAAACGGCAGAAACCGTCTCTAAATCGGTCCGTATGTTCAGGAGCTACGATGCTGCAAACAGATACATTGCCACACGCATACCCAGGTACACACGTGAAACTAATATTACCCATCTTGTTTGGTTGCCTTCCTCAAACCTTTGAAGTCTTCTATTTTTCAAATAATAAGTTTGAATAAACTACTTCCACATTGAACATAATTACCTTCTGGTCCAATAGCATGCACCTCCTGGCGAATGCGGGAGATGACAGCGAAGTACTGCGGGAAGTCGTGGGTAAGGATCCTGGTGACGCGCGGTGCGTCCCAACCTTTCTCATCTTCATTGGGATCTGTGAACAAAGTAAAGTGTGTAATGACGTTCTTCATAACTGGTCTAAAAAATAAGGTGCTGAGCAGTCAAGGTTGGAAATTCAAATTGCTGTGGCCAGCATTGATACCCTAGCTCTGCTGACAATTCTGATTTTTGACACGTTTTCCTGCTCAACTACGCAGGATATTTTTATTTTATTTTCATTGTTTTAGATAATGCTGGGTTAAGTATTATCCGTGTCATAAGCAATATTAAACAAAAAAAACGGACTTTTGAATTTCTTGCGGCGTTTCTTTTCAGCAGTGGCCTCCTCTTGGGAAGCAATAGAAGACTTTTGTCGTGTAAAAAAGTGTCCTTGTAGCTTACTGCATTGAATAGTACTGACCCTCGAGCTCCAAGGTCTCATGCACCAAGTCCTGGTCATCAGCCCCGTCGGTGTGGTGTTCGCGCCAGCTGGTGCCGTTGTCGGAGCGCAGCACGACGATCTCGCGCTCCTTGCCTCGCAGTGACGCGTAGTGAGGCACTTCCAGGACCACGGGCCTGGAGGTTCACGTAATGTTACAGAGACGGTATGTATTAAGTATTCCTGAGATCACCAGAATTAATGGGAACAATGTAATTTATGAAACTCGTCCCAGAGTGAGTGACAGGCTTGAAATATACATATTCCTTGGGGTACCCAGGACAAAATAGAAAGAGAAACGGAAAACTAATTCGACACATTAAAAGTCCTAATAAGCTTTCCTAAACGATCTCGACCATGTATGTACAATTATGTGTGGTACTCGCGTCATCTGACTATGCTACATCGTGAAATCATCTTAATAAATAATGTTTCTATTCAAATTGCAATAAAAACATTTTGAAGCAATATAATTATTTGCATAGCATAACTTGTCGGTTCATTCACAAAAAATATATAATAGGGACATTTTTTTACCATACTCTGCCTACATTACCTACCTGAAAAAAGTTCTATCTTACTCTACTGACTTGCAAAGAAGAGGTCAACTTACCCCAAGAATTTGGCAGACACTGGCCCCATCTCGAGTACCCTGGCAGCGAGGGCCTCGCCTTCCATCAGCGGAGGCATGTGGTTTATACGGGAAGGCTTCAGGTATCTGTGAACAAATTTGCGGTTAGGGATGTGAAGGTGCTGAAAACTGTAAAGTGTATTTTTTATGGAGCATAAGCTACCTAATGAGAAGTGAGCTCTGAGGCTGAACCATTGCTAATCCTGAAGAATTTATTTGTATCTCAGAACATCGAAAGACGAGATTGAGGGAGTTGCGATTCCGTCCGGGTCGCTACCACCATCTTACCCCTTGACCTGCCGCCAAACAGCAGTATTTTCATTGTCGTGTTCTGGTGCGGGGAAATGACAATCCGTGAAATGACCAGCATAGAGGCATTCCATCTAAGGCCTCAGGGCAACGCATTAGCAGTCTTGAGTATGACTGAAAATATCTTTGGGCTTCAGAGTCTATGTGCTCGTTTGCCCTCTCCATGTAATATAAAAAGATAAACAACTCTGCATGGCAAAAGCTATTGAGTATAAGATGAATTAGTAAGTTACCTGCAAGTGATCCTGGTAGGCTGCTGCGCGGACAGCGGCGGCACGATGATGCGCACGCCCCCACCGCGGCAGCCGCGCATCGCCCCCCCGCGCGCGTCCACCAGGAACGACACCAGGAAACTAGACAAACAACCACAATGTGATATGTGTTTTTTATTTCCTCTTAGAGCAGTGGTTCTTAACCTTTTAGTCCTGGGGGGCCATTTGATAAAATTTCCGTTATGCCGTGGACCACCCAGTTGGTTTATTGATTTGGAGGTAATGGGTAATGCTCGTCAAGGGTGTCACTCGCGATCCATAATATCATTTGTCCTAATCGTCATTTGTCCTAATTTATCGTTCGTCCTAAATCGGTTTTCAGCTGACTCAGACTACTTTTTAAGCTTCCATAAATACCTGCGGTTAGGTTAGGTTACAGTTGTATTATAACAACGCTAAAAAGTTTTAAACATCGGGCAGAAATGGCTTTTAGGACAAACGATGAATTAGGACAAATGACGATTAGTACAAATGATATTATGGATTCCAATGTAGACCCACTCGTGTAATGTTGTGTTGCTTATTTATTAACATGACTCAAGTACCACTTGTGATGCTTCCAAGGACCACTAGTCGTCCGCGGACCACCGGTTAAGAACCACTGGCTTTGAGGCTGCACGGATGGCCAGATTTTGATAAACGATGTGTCGTTAGATTTTTCTTAGCTTAGCGATACTTATAAAAAATCTTGTGAGTAAAAATATATAAGGACTTACTTTTTCCATTGCAGCTTTTTCCTGTAATTTCAAGTCCAGGCAGCGTGCAAGAATCAATGCGATTAGAATCTGTTTTAGCATTCTGAAAGAAACATTAAGGTAAAGACTAATTATAATTATATAATTGGGTAAAATATTTAATATAGGTATACGAATAATAATAATACATACAATCTAAGTTTAATCTGTGGGCCTACACAAATAAATATTTTGCAAATGTGAACAAATGAAGTAATCGAAAAACAAAAGCTTTTGCTAGTAAAATTTCACTTTCTACAATCGCTAGCTTTAGTTAAAATTCTAGTTTATGGCCAACCCTTGGTTAGACAGTATTTAAACACCGTGGAAAAAACCTGATATTAATGCCTTTAGGTTTTTTTAGGTTTGATAGACATCAGTCCTCCACTTGTTCTATTCTGAGTGCAATAAAAATTAATAAACTAGATAAAGTTACTTTGATTGGCTTTTTTTTGTTTAGCTTTGTTGTGCCACCAGGTAAAGTAGAGCCATTAAAAGGAACTGACTTGGGGAGTGTAGGGTCCACGTTGTAGCAGTACCCCTCGGGCGCCGGCGCCGCACTGTAGCGGCTGATGCTCTTCACCACCACCTCCTGTTGCGGGGGGTATACGCCGTTCACCGAGCCTGTGGACATCATGTCACATATCAGCATGAAGTGGCAGTTTGCAGTAACTTATTGTCTTTGAAAATTATTTTACAAATGAAATCACCATTATCACCATATCATCCACAAAGTGTTCGGTGACAGCCAATCCTGCATCTTGTCTGAACCGGTTTATGTGGTCTAAAATAAGTAGCAAGGCCGAACTTGGCTTTGAAATTGCCATTACAAGTTGCAGAAGGACAAGTCATCCGAGTTACACGTGTAATTATAGAAGGGCTTGCCTTGAACCTAGCACAGTTGGCGTTCCAACTAAACTATAACAAAACTCTGACACTCTGAAATTTTCTATAGGACGATTGAATGGTTGTAATTATTTTATACAACATTTGTAGAGACAAACCACAATTGATCGATGATTTAGTGTACAGGCACTCACCAGTGGAAACTTCCATGATGTTCTTGTGGCTCAGAGCCGATTCGGTCCTCTCGTCACGCGTCACGTCTATGGGGAGTGAGTCGTCCCCGAGGGACTTCATGTCGTCCGCCGTCAGGTAGCGGTACGGCTGGTCGTTCAGGATTTCTTCTCCTGAGAGTAGTTATAGTAACGATATCATATAAATGATAAACTAACCTTCAAAATGTCTATGTAAAGTCGCAAGTGTAAGTTAGCTACTGCAAGTTAAGTTATCCATGTGTCAGTGAGCTATGTTAAGGGTAATGCCAGCTCATCCACCGAGCTGTCGTGAGCAGCTGAAAATCTTTGCTCGAATGACTTCCTTTCTAAATTTTTACAAGAAGTTTCCTTATATCTCTAAGACCTAACAAAAAAACGAAAATCTTATTTTCCAGTTCACTAAGTTTCGCTAAGGCAGCTCAGTCAATCAAACGTGACCTACACTATATTGGTACATACTTCCCGATCGTAATTTCATGTATCATTAAGAATAGGAGGCACCTTAATGCTTGAAAGAATTTCTTATCTTGTAAGTTAAATAATAATAATTGGTAAATCACACATTTGACCACCAGCTGCATAAACCTCAACTAGAAGGATATCGTACCTCCTTCCTCCTCGGAGTCCGACATAAACGTCTCGAGCATAGTCTCGGGCGCCATGACGCGGTACTTGTCGAGCGACGCGGGCGCCAGCGACGGCTCCGAGACCTCCTTCAGAGTCTCCATCACCGTCACGTAGCCCAGTTTGGACGCTATATCCAGGGGCGTTTGGCCGCTCTGTGAAATAAGAGAAGTTTCTTGAAGCTTCTGTCAAAAAAACTGTGTTTGGTATCCCTAGATGAAGGAACGCCTGGTTAAAATCGAATGAGTCTCAAATTAGAAATAGACGGAATTTAAAAAGATATAATACTTACGGTAGTAATAGCATTGGGGTCAGCCTTATGCTCCAGGAGAATATTGACGATGTTGATATGCCCCTGTTGGGCGGCGTGGTGCAACGCAGTGTACCTATAACAATGACATATGCCCATAAGACGTTTCATCTCAAAATGATTATAAAAAGAAAAGATAGTATCATTATCATAAGCCATTACCTATGTTGTTTTTTACATATCTTTCTTCTGTTTTTTAGATTTCTATCTTTGTCTTTATCTTATCTTTATAATGTTCTAAGACTTTGTCAGATCTCAGTCCTCGTCTTCCCGTATAAGGGCAGGTCTCTTTTTATCGTTAGTTGTAAACCTTTTGCCCTCTATTAGGACTCTAATTTTGTCAATACTCGATTAAATGAAAGAAAGAATTAGAGAAAGAAAAACATTTATTCACTATAGAGGTAATAATAAATAACACACAGACAAAATAAAGCAATTAAAAAAAAGGAAGACATGCACTCAGCATGCTCTGGCTATGACGGCAATTCTGGTCTGCCGTACATGATATGGTTATCTAGCAAGAAGTAAAAAGCTAGTGAAACTATTTTCAAATGCTTACCCATGCGTAGTCTGTGCCTTGACCGAAGCGTCGTTTTCGAGCAAGAACCGCACCATGTTGCCTTGGCCATAGTGGCTGGCGATGTGCAGCGGTGTGTACCCGCCTTTGGTGCAGATGTCCACCTGAAGAAGGACATAATAAATACAATAAAATACTTAGCAAGACTTGCAAAAATAATGGTATACGATATTACATTACATACATACAATTCTGATTTTAGGATATGAGATAGTTGTAGCAAATGAAATTAGAGATTATGAAATTATAGCATTTCATTTTGGATCATAAGTGGGTATACTAATAATTTTATGTAGCCCGAAGGCGCTGTCTTAAGGTCATCGCAAATTACAATGCCCCAGCAGCAGATCAGCACCGCCTCAGCTCAAAGTGAAACATTGAAAAATTGGGCTTTGGTCTTTGTTAATACCATACATTTTTCAGTGGAATTCGCGAGGTCTGCGCCCCGTCAATTTACTTTAACTTGAAAAATATATCGTTCTAACACAAGACAAAGATTACTTTCAACGTTTCACTTTGAGCTGAGGTGGTGCTGAGCTGAGCAGTGCCGGGGTATTATAGTGTGCGATGACCATTAAGAAGCGACCCAGGCAGACCCCAAAAATCGGTTGGTTTTCTTGTGGTGGTACCTCAGCGCCGTTCTTGGTGAGCAGTTGAGCCGTAGGGACGCGGTCTTCTTGGGCTGCAAGATGCAGCGCCGCGAGCCCGTTGCGAGACTGCTGGTCCTTATCCGCACCGTGTTCTAGAAGTAGCGAGCACATCTCTGTGTGGCCCTGGGGAAGAATAAAGTGTGGTTACAAGTTCATTTAATACAAGCTTTTATTTTGTTTTGTTAGTCTGTCAGTATGTTTAATTTCATTCTTGCATAATAAATTTGAACCAGTTTCCTGAAACTTGAAGGAAAAACTACCACGTGGCATTTCAAAAAGTAATGACTTATATGTCGTCGCGTCTGGTCGCGTCGCGCTACTAGCGCCGCCGGTGGACGACTACGAAATTAATTGTCGTTGAAACACTAGCACCGCCACGCGGCAGACAAATAAACTAGGAAGGGAAACGTCAAGTGGTTAACTTGGGTGTAGTCGGCACGACGCTGGCAACTTTGTTATGTTGGTAGACCTGGCTAACAGGTTAGCCAACCGTAATCGATTTGGCGCGAGGGAACACTCGCCAGCCAAAGCATTCTGAAATTAGCTTACACCGAGAACGGACGTGCCAAAAACGCCACGTTTCCTGAAGGCTTATGCCTGAAAGATTATTAAATTAGTGGATTCGTATCGCTCAGTATTAAACGGTTTCTGTTCATTTAAATCTGTAACCAATTTGTTTAAACTACAGGTTTACATTCGACGTTTTTTTTAAACTCATACATTGGAAGATCCTGACGATATTCCCGGTGACCCTTCGTCATGTATTTTTAGCAATATGTATGTAAGTAAACTCTTGCACATACAATTATACAAGACATATTTGCATCGATACAGTAAAAGTTGTACTTATCCGATATAGGATTTCCTTCAGTTAACCATAGAGTAGAGGAGGTGAGGAATAATTTAGTCAAGCACCGTTTACATTTAACTTCTAAATAGCATGGTTCCGACGAGAAATAATGCAAAATGGAAATGTTTCTTTTAAGAAAGTACAAAGCATATTTTTTATAATTGTATGGAATGAAAATTTCTCAACGCTCACAAAAGTATCCCAAAAAATTCTCCACAATTTCATGAGAAGGTTTCCAAACTTCTGGGAACGGTCTGAACATTGAACATTGATAGTCAAACTCCGTTTATATTTAACATCTGAAAGATCCTAGCTCTATCACATACCTGTTGAGCAGCGAGGTGCAGTGGCGTGAATCCAGCCTTGGACTCGGCATTGGTCAGCGCGCCGTACTCCAGCAGGGTCGCGGCGGTCTCCATCTGGTTCTTGCGTGCTGCTATGTGCAGCGGGGTGTGCCCGTTCTTGGCTACAGCCTAGTAAACAAACTTGCTATTAGCGTTACGTTGAAGACGTATATTTTGCACAAATAGGCATATTTACCAGTGTATATTAGTGACAGGTTGCCAGCCCACCGCTTAACAATACTACAAGCCTTTTAGTCCCTTAGTCGTCTCTTACGAACTGTGTGTGGCACTATTCTAAGTCGGCAATCACACGGCACGGCAAAATAAGTAATATTAGAATACGTTTGGAACGTTTTGCTCCTTGTGAGGTTTGGCTTTAGAACAGCTATAGATTTTGGCCATGCGTTTGAAATTGAATTATGTAGTTGAAAGTTTTAAAAAAGGCATGGTTGTTAACTATGGTGTTAACGCGGCGGCACCGGAGCCATTTTGCTGCACGCACCGAGGACTGCTAACATGCAAACTTCGAGGATAAAATTCACTCCTTGATGAGCTGATGACGTGATGACCATGCATGTCCCGGATGCTGATAAATGTACGAATGTATGTGTGTATGTAATGTGTGTGTTTTATACACCCGCTTCTCTTGTAAGAAATATAAAAAGCTATTTAAAGAGTATTCTGCCGGTTGGTCAGTCTGTACAGAGTTCTGTCTTAATCTGTAAGCGTTTTGGTATATATAATTACTGTTAGCTTGTAGTATGCTTCTTCCATTCTTTGACACGACCAAATATCAAAGCTAACCTTAGCGTCAGCCCCCTTTTCGAGCAGCGTGGTGGCGACAGCCTGCTGATCGTACTGTGCTGCCACGTGGAGTGGAGTCATCCCGTTCTTCCCGGCCAGGTCCGGAGACGCACCGTGGGCAAGGAGCAGGTTCGCAACCTTTGGGATAACAAGAAGTATAAATTATAGAAAACTAGTTTTGCTTGCTCCATCCGTGCCGAATCTTATTGCTGCCTGAATATCTAAATAAAAGTACCCTTTGCTTAATTTACGTCGATTATTTGAGGTGCTGAATGGAAACGGAAAAAAACAAACAAATAAATAAACGTACTTTCGCATTTATTTATAATAATAATATTACTAAGGAAAGACCAGGCGGTAGCACTGATGTTAACACGAGTCTTTTTAGGACAAATAATTATATAATATAGCTTACGATATTCTGTGAATAACCATCTGCGAAATATACTTTGGATTAAGTATAAATAAGAGTTAAAATACTAATAACTTACGGACACACACGAGTGAGTGAAGTCGTCAACATAAATAGTGTAAAACAAGGAGTCACCTTGAGATTCCCGTATTTTGCAGCCAAGTGTAACGCTGTGAAGCCTTTCTTAGTGGTCGCTGTTAGCGGAGCGTTGTGTTCAATAAGAGCTGCGGCGACCTGCAAACAGTTTGTATTTGTAATGTATTGAACCTATTAACTTTATTCTGTCGAGTGGGTAAAGTAAAAATCACTTTAGAATTTAGATTTCAAAGCAAATTGAAAGTACCCTAAATCTATGGGTATAGTTACTTTTCAGCAACATGAGTAGTGTTAGTTATAAGATATTGAACGGCAGCTATATCTCAGTGATCTCTTTTAAATCCAGAAGGTAGGTAGGTACAATCGGTGTCTTTACCTCATCATACTAATAGAACACAATTACTACTGTGAGAACGACAAAGAGTTACTTTAAAATTATTGGTCTGCCTAAGAAAAATAAGGCAGGTTTTATGATGTTTTAAATTATTGATACTATACAACTTTTTATTTATTATTTTTTGATATAACAATTAATAGTCAAAACTCAGAAGCACCCGAAACCGACGTACGTGCATGAAGAGGTTCATGAATGTACAGGAAGCAAAAGTTGTATTCTTTTACCCGCTACACCTGGCGTTCCATAGTCTCTCTGCCTACCACATCGGGAGACAGGTGTGAAGGTATATTAATATTAATATTCTATTTTCAACAACAACAACCAGTTCTGTTCTGTCCGAAGGTTCTGACAGGATAACAGCGTTGTGATTGTTTTGCACTCGCAACACAATCTGAGTGAGACCATTTTCATCCACACATATTGCTGGCTTCCTTACCTACCTTCCACCTTCTTCCTCTTTTTTCTTCTTTGGCTCCTTTGCTCTTTCTTTCTTTTCTTTAACCTGCCACACAAACTTATCTAAAAGTAACTTTTGTACTTTCACCCGATGTGACTGTGTTCTGCTTCTCGATTTCGCAGGATGCTGCTGCGGGTGGGATAGTGCTTGATATTGGATGAGTTCACTCACGTCATGGTTGTGCTGCTTGGCTGCAATATGCAGCGCGTTGTAGTGGTCGGCGGTGTGCGCGCGCACGTCGGCGCCGTGCTGCAGGAGCAGCACCGCGATGTCCACGTTGCCGAGCCGCGACGCGATGTGCAGCGGCGTCTGTCGCTCGCGAGCCTTCGCCTCCACCGCCGCGCCGTTGCGGAGCAGGATGCGGATGATATCCGTCTAAATAAAATTTAAAAAAAGGTTAGGTCAAGTTGGATGTGGAGGAGGCGGTCAAGCTCTTTTATGCGACCCGTATCGGTTAAGAAAACAATTTATCCCAACAAGTAGAACTAAAAATACTAGCTATCCACGTTGGTATAATGCTGCTCTAATAAAAGGAAAATAAAATATCATAGATTTTTTTTTTTCAAAAATAAGGCAGATGAAGTCATTTTTGAAGTGCTCAACACAATCAAACTGAACTCATACAACATATCGTGAAACCCAATGACGGTAAAAAAAAAGATTAAGTTATATCTTTAACCGACCTTCACTTCACTACCTATATTATCTATTTTCCCCACAATCAACAACCAACATATCCTGACCTGATTAGCCCTTGCAGCTAGATGCAGCGGCGTCTCTCCCCTCACAGTGGGCACGTCAGGGTTGGCTTCATGCTGAAGTAGGTAGATGACGATATTCATGCAGCCCATGAAAGCTGCTACATGAAGTGGCGTCAACCCTGACTCCGTGGTGGCTTGGATGCCTGGTGGAGAAGAGAGAGAGTCAGTGAAAAAGGATAAAATATATTAGATCTTGGTAGGAAAGTACATCAAGAACGTAGTGAAATTTTCTATAATTAACTAGCCGGTAAAAGACTTTTTAAATCTAATATTTGGAGACAAGGAAGTAGTCTGAGGATTATATAGCGACGACAGTTCTAATTTAGAATGTATGGTTTGACAACCACTTTGGATTCGAATACAAAATTTAAGATTCGGATCCGATGCAGTGCGGTGCGGTTTCTTTCAATTTAAGACTAAGTATATTTTTGTACAATAGTATTTATAGAGATTTTAATACTCAAAAGCGCGTCCCACTTCATGAATGTTGATGTTGAATACAATAAATCACTTACTGGCACCATATTTGAGGAGCAGCTCTACCACTTTGATTCTGTTCTTCTTGCAAGCGATGTGGAGCGGTGTGAAGCCGTTTAGTGCCCGTGCGTTGGGATCGGCGTTTCTGGAGAAAAAGTAAAATATTATAGGATGGGAAAAGATAGAAGAGAAGTGAGGAAGGTGTGGAATAAGAATAAGTTACGAGTCAAATAAAACGGAAGGTCGTATGAGCCTTAGAGGTAAGTGGAGGAGATTTTATAAATAATAATACACTGATGTCGAGAGTCCTGCTGTTAAATAAGAAGACAATAAAGATCAGAATCTAACGTTTAGCAAGTTGTACGCAATCGAAGGCGCAGGACTCCAATCTAAATATATAAAAGAAAAAACTGACTGACATATCAACGCACAGCTCCAACCGCTGGGTCTATGTAGAGTTCCGAAGTTGGGCACATACGTTCCTTATGACGACTAGGGGTGCACTAAGAAGGGATTTTTGAAAATAGCTAGTAGTTTATAAATTATAATAATAATATTGTACTAGTAGTCTATAGTAAAGCGGTACTTATGAAAAGGGTAGCTGTAGCACTCACCGATCAAGCAGTAGCTTGGCAACCTTAGCATGGCCGCAATGGGCAGCCACATGCAGGGCCGTGAGGTAGTCGACGGTGACGTCATCGACGGGGGCGCGCCGTCCCAGCAGCACCCGCGCCGCCTCGGCGTGGTCACCCTGCGCCGCCATGTGCAACGGGGCCAGACCGTTCTGAGGGGGGTCATTATGTCAGCCGGGAGTTGGTCATAATAATCATAAGCTAAGTGTTGTTCGGAAGCTCAAGATAAAGGAGTCGTCTCTTTGAAGGAATACATTTTGTCAAGCTGTTTTATTTTGAATTTCATTCAAATGAACATGTTTAGCCATTCTTTTACCAGGAGGTTAGAACCTGTAAGGGCCTGCTCTGAACTGGCTGGCCATACGGTCAAACAGAAGTTAATTGAAATGAAGCGCACTATAAACCATTGTCAAATGCAAATGTCACAATGACAGAATCCGATAGGGACGAAGCATACTGAAAGCATACTTATAGCTATTGTGTGAATATGTAGAAGAGGGTAACAATATAAGAAGTTAATGAAGTTGGCTGGCAGTGCCAGCTGAGACTGGTGGCCACTGCCAAACTTATCCTAATTTTTAATGATACGATATCGTATCGTCAACGTTACGATAGCTCTTATTTACTTGACGCTAATGGCGGCCGATTTAAAAACAATACGATAACATGTCAAAGGCAATATGGTTTGACCCAGTAGAATAGAAGCCCTGATTAATGATATAACATTTACCATAAACTCGAACCCCTATCATTTCAATCATAGAAATATCTAAATTCAGCCTGCTGTTGTCACGTTAAACGATAATTCAAAAAGTGACCAGTAACCCTACGTATCTCCTAAATACACTTCAGAAGTTGGGTTTTTCTTCTGTATTTCATTTTAATTAACTTATTTTTGACCGTAAAGCCAGCAAGTTTGGAGCAGACCCTTGCAAGGTTCTAAACTCCTGCTTATAGGATGTCTTAACACCCTCATCTGAATGATAGACAATTTAGAACAGCTTGAAGAATTTGATTCCTTCATGGAGACTTGACCCAATACTAAATCAAACCTTGCTCTTGCTGGTGATGGGTGCTCCCCGGTCCAGTAGGGCTTCGACCACCCGCTCGTGGCCCGAGCGAGCCGCGCAGTGCAGCGGGGTGAGACCGTCGCGCGTGCGCGCTTCTACGTTGGCCCCGTTCTCGCAGAGCAGGGACACCATGTTGTCTTTGCCTGAGGGAAACAAGAAATAACTATGAAATCATCTTCTGGGTGAGCTCGCTTGATCCTCAACAAAATCTTCGCCCTCCAAGGGCAAGAGTTAGTGAAGAGCAAACCCATTATAAAAAATGGTATGCAGCCATTTGGCCAAAAATTGTTTGGCAAAGTGTTTCGTTTCCCAACAGATTAATTTGCCAATCCGCTTTCTTTTCTGTTACCACTGTAATTTAAGGATTTAATTCAGTACCATCTTGTAACGAGAACTAGTGGTTAGGTTAAGTTTTTTTATTAATTCTTCAGATATTTACAGTCACAGAAAAAAAGCGGGTAGGCAAATGAAATGGTTGGGAAACGATACATATTGCGAAACATATTTCTGCACCATCAATAAAGTTGATTAATCCTCTCAAAATGTTTGCAAACCCAACTTTTAGAGCTGATGGTAACCCATCATTTCATAGAAAACTATTTTTTGCGTAGGTTAGGTTAGGTTAGGTTAAAATTAACTCATGCGGCTTGCCTTTCGATGACATGAAAATTCTGCGTTACGATTCGTATGTTGAAGGGTGTTTCAATACAATAATAGATACCCAAATATACAGATATATACAGACATATGTGGTTGGTAGTGATAACACTAAATACAGAATGAAAATTCTGCAAGAAAAGAAAATCAAGGCTTGACTTATTTTTTGATGTTCTTTTTTCTAAAATATATAGAATAATTGGACAAGAGTCAAATAAAACAACAAATAACTAGGCAGGTAGATATGTCCACAAAAATCCATCAGATCATAGACGAAGACAACTGGCGTCTTATTTCAAAGCCGAAACGATTTTCCTACAGGTTTACTGATTATTAAAAGAACTCTGTATTTTTCCACGGAAAACATCACGAGCTAATGAAACAGTAAAATTAGAAAGAAGTAATTTACAAATGTCATAATGTCACCGGTTTTATCGTTCGTTTTGATTTATCTCGCTATTCCATTACTGGCTGCCAGCCAAGGTGCACCTCGTCGGCCTATATTAAAAACTCATTATATGGCCTAATGTTTATTAACCGTTTGAATTATGTAGGTTATTTGCGTTGATATGACGGCTACCAGAACAAAGGTATATGTGATTTTATCGGGATTTGGATCCGATCGGATCGGGAAATAAAAAGTTATGGTCGTTAATTTACTTTAGTTTGGCAAACATATTGCCGGATAGCTGCTGTTTTTATATTATATTGCTGCTAATTTATCCTCTGTGAAATTGACCCGTGATGTGTATTTTTTACTAGCGACCCGCCCTCGCTTCGCTTCGGTTTATGTGAGTTTTCTGTAACACCCGTACAATATCCAGAACTAATTATACATAAAAACCTTCCCTTGAATCACTCTATCTATTAAAAAAAACAGCATCAAAATCCGTTGCGTAGTTTTAAAGATTTAAGCATACAAAGGGACATAGGGACAGAGTAAGCGACTTTGTCCTACTATGTAGTGATATGTGATTTTAAATGGGAACATCTTAAAAACCGATTTGTGTTTTCATGATATTTTTGATATTGTTTTTTTTTTAGATTAAATACATAATTAAATAGAATACTTTTTATTTGACAAGCATTGCTACTAATAAAACCTAACCTAACCTACGTACATAGCAATTAAATTATGCATTTAATCTGAAATAGCTCCAGCATAAACTAGCTTACCGAACCGAACAATGTGATGTGATGTAATGTATGAATCTTGACTATTTATATAATTTTTAATTATTAGGTACGTTAAGATTTAATTGTGTATAAATAATTATGCTGTATAGCATTGTACGCCTGAAACGGCTGATGGTGCTGCGCTTCCACTATTTTATCTATAAGATCTTTTGTTAACACCACAATCTCACAATAATGAGAATTCAGATATTTTATTGCAGAAGTTGTATTCTGCAGGTGAATGTTAACTTCGTTAACATCGTTAAGTCCAATTAAGAGTTTATCTTACTTCACTAGTATGTTTTGGAATTTGCAAATCGATTTTGAACCAGTTCCCTTCAAAGAATAGGGCTGGAATTTGGGATACATCTGTAAACCCGATGACTATGCAATATTATGGTACCATCGAGCTGATCTGATGATGAAGTCAGAAGGTGGTGACGGGATCTTTGCTGTACTTAATATATGTACCAGTAGTATCATCTTGATAAGCAGATGATATCTGAGCGGAAAAAAATATGGTCGGCCACAAAAGTCAGTCCCAAAAATGATTTTTTTGACAGAAACTTATTTATTGTTAGGCATGTGTAGTGACCCTGTCTGCGAACCTAGCGGTCGTGCACTCAATTACCGGTAAGAGGAAAAATTGTGTGATGGTCGCGAGTTTGTTTGTTCCTGAGTCTGTGCTGCTTATTTCTTATTAGTAATGATAACGATTCGTTTGTTCGTTGATTTTCTTCTCTTCTCTTTCTTATAACACCTCAACTTATTGACGTGAAATCTGATACGTAGACAGTTTATAGCCTGAAGACGGACAAAGGGTTTTTATCTCGAAAAATTGGTATAACTATGAACGACTTCTTTGTCGCGGACAACAGCTTATTTAATATAAATCCTGGTTCTTGTTAACCCTCCATCGAGTCTATATTGGAATCCATAATCGCCATTTGTAAGAATTTTCGATTATCCTTATACAACCCTATCGCAGGTATTTTTGGAAAACTTAAAGAATTGTCCTACTCAGCTGAAAACCAGTTTATGACAGTCAATAATTTGGACATTTTGACAGCCACACCCGCAATCCACTACTCATCGAGATAAAACGTACCCCATTTCGCAGCGACGTGCAGGGGGCAGATGTTGTGCTTGGCGGGGCAGTTGACGTCGGCGCCCTTGGCGAGCAGCAACCTCGCGACCGCCTCGTTGCCGTAGTGCGCCGCGATGTGCAGCGGGGTAAAGCCGGACTTGGAGGTCACGTCTGGGTTGTGCTCGTTCTGGGGGGCGGAAGTTGTTAAAAAAAGTTGTTAGTGAAATAACCTTCAAAATTAAGGTGTAATGCAATGGGAGATTCTTGCAGTGCTTCGTATCAGCAATGGTCTTTGTCCGAAGCGCTAATGCGGCCAATTTACTAAACAAAGATGATAGGATTCGTATGTTGCAATTAAATAAAAAAAAAATACAGTAATAAATGGCTCGAAAAGAAACCTTATCACGATAGAACGTTCGTATAAAAAATCTTTAATGTATTCAAAAATAGAATCACTCAGAAAGAACAAACTTTTGATTTCTAGTACTTGCCGGGTTCCACGGAGACAATTTTTTTTTTTTAAAGTTTCTCTTATCTATCTTCCTGAATTCTACAGTATACGAGTATAATACGACAAAAATTGTCGAAAATCACGCCACGATGTAATCCCCTAAAACAGACTTACGGGGTTGGTTACCTTTGTTTCGTCAAAATATTTTTGGACAAATTTTCATTTGCCAAACCGCTTTGTTTTCTGGAATCGTAAATATTTCAGGATTTTATAAAATCTAACCTAACCTATAGGGTTCTACACCAAGGTACTAAAACAAATTCTGAAAAGAAAAAGTTCATATATTTGACCAAAAATATTTTGACGAAACGGCAGGCTCCCGACTCACGTCTTCTATATTATATAACAGTACCTGGATGTCCAGTTTTTTTGTTGTTGTAAGTTTTCCAAGAATTAAACCTATCTAGATCGATTTATCGCCCCCGAAACCCCCTGCATACTAAAATTCATGAAATCGTTGGACCCGTTTCCGAGGTTCAGATTATATACACATATATAGGTATATATATATATATATATATATATATACTCGTACCTATACAAGAATTGCTCGTGTAAAGAATGTTTTACATAGATCTTACTTGCTAGCTTAGAAGTTAACACTAGAATTCATTTTCAAATTCATCATTACGAACCCCGTACTATTAATTTTCATTTACAAATTCATTAATGGTGTAGTTCAAATTTAATATGCTAAGTAGTGACCGACCGAAACATGTTATTTTGCCGAAACCGAAACCGAAACCGAAGGTTCGGTTTCATTGTAGTTTCGGCCGAAACCGAAACCGAAACCGAACCTTTTATAAAAAAAAAGTCCTTAAAAAGTCGAAAAAATGTTAGTAAGCCCGTTTTTTTCTAAAATTAAAGTTAATTAAGTTTTTTACTTCGTTCAATTCGGACTGTCGTTTTAAAACCTGCCTATGCTCGGCTTCGTGCTGTTTTGATAAAAGTTGTTTTAGACCATGCAAGGTTTGTTTTTTAGGCTCATGGCTACCGAGTGAAAATGACCTGTTACACAGTTTACAGGCAGCTTTCGAAACGTCAGCTGTAGATTTCTCAAAATATTGCCAAATCGGATGACTTTCCTTTTGTGACATTTTTTACCTAAAACAATAAAATTATTCGTTAATTAAAACAATTTATTTTACCGCATTAATCGCGTTTACTATTAATTATGTGTACAACCAAACCCAGAAGCCCAACACTAACCCTAAGCGTACGTTACTCGTAAATCGTCAAAATACCTACTCACACCATTACATTACTCGCAACATTACATTAACATTACACGTCTATATTAAATTTAAATTAATAACTATTCACCTTTCATTTTATTGCATAGGCAGGTACCTACAATCGTTATTACATTAATAGTACACGCAACTAAGATGAATTTTAAACTTTAATGAAGCAGGTACTTAACCTTGGCACTTACACCTTTAAAATTAAATATATTCGTCAATAGGTTAGCAAACTATTAAAATAAAGCGTTAAATATTAACTATGACATGACGAATTCACAAAAAAAACAAACTAAAATACTTGATCAAACTACTTACCATTATTGGCGGAACAAACACAACACGTATTGACACGTCTACACGAGCAAAGCGCACTGATTTAGGTAGTTGCCGGCGGAGTCAGGCGAGCGACGCCATATTGCCAGCCGTGCCGTGCGCGCCCGACGTTAGCCGAGCGCGACCCGAAGGTACGATGTTGTAAGTTTCGGCGCGGCCGAAGGGTTCGGCCATTTTTGGCCGAAACCGAAACTCGGGCCGAAACTTGATTTTTTGGCCGAAACTGGCCGAAACCGAAACCGAAACCGAAATTTCGGTCGGACACTAATGCTAAGTAACATATGGGTAGGTTGAAATATTTCAGTCCACTATATAATTAAATAAAAATTTAAAAATTAACTTTATTTGTACTGTAATAATAATTAGAATAAATAAAAACTAGTGTTATTATCTACTTAAAACTAGAATTACAAAAAGAATACCCCCTCTAATAAATGGTGTAGTAGTATTTTGATATCAGCAGTCCTTTAAGTTTCTTTGTAAACACTATGTAGCTGGATTCTTGTTTCAGTGTTTCAGGTATTTCATTATACATTATAACAGACAAAACGGGCCAGTATATAGTTATACTAGTTACTCGATAACGATATGAAAGTAATCTACTAACGCTTCGGACTAGACCAACATTACTGAGGATCATAAAGTAAAAGACAGGTAATGGAGGACTACTTTTCAGATCCCTAAACCTTCTTTTTCTTTTGTTACCACCTCCGTTATTACCTCTAGCAGCAAGTTGGCTGCTTTAACGTCATCCTTCTTAGCAGCGATATGCAGGGCTGGCAGCCGTACTCTACCGCGGGTGTCAGCCTCCAAGAGAACTGCCACCACCTTCTCATGACCTTGCTGCATGGCAACGGCCAGGGGTGTGAATCCATCCTGGGGGAACAAGGTTCATGGTTAAGTAAGCTTACATTATTTATTTAACAAACATAAGCTAAGCTAAGCGTAAGCTAAGCTCTGCTCAGCTGTAACGCAATGGTGCTGATTGACTTGAGCATTTACTCGAACGTTCGCTAGTATGTTCGAAGAAAAGTGTGTCAGATTAGTTTTTCGAACTGTTCGAATTAAACTACGAATCGGTATATGAGATCATTTCTTAGTCTATTGTAGCAACCACGTTTAATACAGTTATATCTTCAATATAAAATAGTCAATTTCCTCATTTCATTAATTAACCTCTGATTGAGCGTAAGCCAGCCGGTCGGAGCAGACCGTGACAGGGTTATGAACTCCTGGTAGTGTGACTGAGCACCTCCTCCTCGACTCTATTGTGCACATCTATATATTAATAAGCAATAATATCTAATACGAGTATAAGGATACTACTAATAGTGCTGTAAGCAAATAGCAAATTGAGAAAATGTTAATACCTATCGCCAACCGAAATCAGATCATAAAAGGAAACGTTTTTAACTCAAACACGCAAACTGAACGAGCTTTTAGGGAGGATAAGTTTAATGGCTCATTTACATTAATCGTCAGCGATGTTAGCCCGCCTGCTTGTCGTGCATTGCATCGTTTCAATATGTTTCGCCTCATCGGCCTCATTAACATGAACACAAACTTTTCAATGTAATAGGTACTACCATAAATATGTAGACGCGGTCAAGAATATAGAAGCACTACAATGTATGTAGTAGTCTATACTAATGTTATAAAGAGGTAAAGTTTGTGACGTTGTAGGGAGTAATCTCTGGATCTGCTGAACTGATTTTGAAAATTATTTTACCAATAGAAACCCACGTTATTTGTGAGTGTCGTAGGCTAATATATTATTCGCAAAAAAATGTTTATTCCCAACGAAGTGGGCACGGGAAAAGCTAGTTATATATATTTTTGTTGCTTGTGATCTTATTATTCTTAAAGAGGTTCGAAAAAACTACGTCACTAAACATACAACCTTTATGGTAGCACTGTGATAAGATTATTCATTTATAATACCTACACCTAGTTTCTGTATGTAAATGATTGATAAGGCTGGAATTATTTAAAAAAGTAGGTAAAGGAGATTAAACACACGAGAATTGGAAGACTTGGGTAAGATGTATAGAGTTAGGAGGAACATACGTAGAAAAATAAATTAGATTAATGAATGAAAAAAAGAAAACTTCTTCATTTCGGATACTTATCAATCAGCCCTCGTAGAGGATATCTGCCATTTGCCGTGATTGGATAGGTATCAGTGCACCCTATTTACTCTTGCCGACAGTGACGGAAGATATGGACAGGGAGATTGATAGCTCGTTGAGTAAAAATACGAAGTTTTGCTATCTGAATTAAGCGGCCTGTGGGGCAAGTGTTTCCTTAAATTCATTTTGAAATGAACTATCCTCAAGCCTAAGAATGTGCCGTAGTTTTTTTTTTTAGGCTTTTCTGCTCTGCTTAATAGGATAAACCATACGGTTATTGCCCGCGACCAGTGATTACCCTCACTACATTTTTTAAAGACTGCAATCACAAAAAAAAACTTCACATAGGTACGTGTAACTATTTAGCAGTAACAAAGCTATGTTTCTACGTAAACAAATATTTTTTATCCGTGATTGCAGTCTCTAAAAAATGTAGTGGGTAATCACTGGTCGCGGGCAATAACAGTATGGTTTACCCTAATTAGATTAAAATAGGCAATTACAAATTCCATTTACCAAAATGAATATTAATTCTTATACGCATACGTTAAAAAATCAGGTGCATTTTATTTTATCATTGAATTTTCTTAGAACATTGACAATGATTTCTATGAAAAGGTAACCATGAAATACAAATGAAAATAGACTTCAACCGTCGATCGAACACTTCTCCTTTTTAGGTTTTACTTATGTATTTAAGGTTCCAGCCAGGCTAGGATTGGGTGCTCTTACCTTATGTACTCTTTAACATGGATATTTTTCCCTCAGTAGCAAGGCTGTGATTGGATATTCTTACCTCAGTAGCCAGGCTCTGGTTGGCTCCATTGGCGAGCAGGAACTTGACGACGCCATCGTGGTTCTCCTGCGCAGCCATGTACAGCGGCGTGAAGCCGTTCTGCGACTGGATGTTAACCTGGGGCAAACGGGAAAATTAGGTGTAAGATTATAGCAATATATATTGCTTATGAAAAGTTTCCTTGAAACTGTGCCTGCAGTGAGTCGATTTACAGTTGCTTTATTTACGGGTCGTACCCCAAATCTGATGACAATCCCTTAAATGAATTACCATGGGACAGGATAAAAATTAAAATCTCAGATGCCAAATTTGTATCTTTTAGTAACCAACTAAGATGCATACCGCTTAAGTTTTTGACTAAAACTATCCAAACACTGACCCAAGTGTCTACTGAAGGATATATCGGCTTTCATCACTCCCACAAGTCCAACATTCCCATAATCTTCTATACATTGACGATGTTATGAGATTTGTCTAATGAATTCTAACCACGACAGTAGAGACAGCACGATGGATAGCATACCTACTGTTTATTGTTGTTGGCGGGCACTTAAATATGAGGAACTCTTAAATTTATTGCACACATCAAAAACTGCCAGATACGTACATCCATTAAAACAGCTAACTTTAAAAATATCTGGTCATGTTTTGCTTCCTTCACACTTTCAACCTCATGTAGAAAGAATATAGTAGATTTTCCCATTATAAATGATTATAATAAGAGTTTATTAAAGAAACTGATCGAAGTCCGGAAATGTATAAGATTGATTGCCAAACTCTTCGGAAGTCAGTGATTTGTTATGATTATCTGTCCATCATTACTCGATGCTAAAGAGCTTTGGGGTCGATGTCCTGTTCTATATTTTTATTGAGTTGAAATTTTAAACGCCTGTAAAAATGACTAAGATTTGAATGTAGGTAAAGGAAACAAAAAAAAAGTTCTGACAAAATTGTTCCAAAAAAATGTATATCCAAGTGACAACCTACCTAAAAGTGTTTCAAGAATGACTGATATAAAAAAAACAACAACGATCTAAAATGTAATAAACAAAAAGAAAGTAACAACTTTTCAAAAATGTTTGAATTGAACGCTGTTACGCATGTGCAGTCTGATGATGATATTTTGAGCGTCATATCAAAACATTTCCGAACGTAAACCTGAAAGGAGATTAATTATTGTTTATCCCTGATTGTTTGATTTATGAAGCAATTAGCTCGCTGAACTGATCGTTAAATTCGGAGTTTATCGAGGTGCCCTTAATTAGTATTTATAAGGTCGCCTTTTAGTGTTTATTAACTTTGAACTGCTGTTGAGCATGATTCATCTGCGTTTTAGAACATTGTTCACAAACCAAAATACTTTTAAAACTTTCATTATGAACATATGTTAGTCATGGATCAAGAGGCATTACTGGGTGATTATTCGGCGTTTTAACCGCCGTCATTATTGTTTTCGCATATTATTCAAGATAAACTTTTTAATTGTCTTATGATTTTAAATGGAATTAATACTACCCCCGGGTCCGTTGACTTTGACATCAAAAGTTGCTGGTAATTATCATTGTTTTCGTCAATATATTGAAGACAACAATGACGGCGGTTGAAACGCCCAAATATTCACCCTACTATGAATCAGAGGCATTACTTAGAGGTAAACATATTTAAACTTTTTTATTATCAGACTTCAACGCATGTTGGACAACATCTCAACTGGCAAGAAGAAAGAATACAGAAACAACTACTACTATGGGAAATGGGACCAAAGAGGTGACACTCTTCTGCAATTTTGCTCTCAAGGTAACCTATTTATTGCAAATATACCTATTTAAAAAAGAGGCCATAAAACTATAACTATAAATAACTTTGTTGTTCCTCAATAGTTAATCCTCCAGTATCTACGAACATTTACGATTCATCGTATTCACAATCATCACCGTCATCGTCATCATCATCATCATCATCACCATCATCATCATCATCATCATCATCATCATCATCATCATCATCATCATCATCATATTAACAGACTCTGTATACTACTGGACCTATTCCTTATTTTTCTATGTCCTTTTCGTCTTTTCTTGTTTCGATTATTGTTTTACCATTACCTGAGCTTCATTCTGCACTAGCAGTTTCACGACCACCTCCTGCCCCGCGAGTGAGGCGATGTGGAGGGCGGTGTTCCCCTTCTTTGTGGCGGCATCGATTGCTGCTCCTCTGTTGAGCAGCTCTCGTACCACTTCTAGGTGCCCATCCTTGGATGCTAAATGGATGGCGTTCAGACCGTTCTGTGGGCAAAATATGCAAGTAGTTTAAATTCATTCACATTCAATGGAATAAAGATGGCGAACTAAACGAAACTACCGACGAGTACCTACTGTGATATCATGCTTCGGTCTGGGATAAAATTTTATGTACCTGCTCTATCTTAAAATATGCAATTATCTAAGAATGTTTGGATATTTAGGTGTTTAAATATTTGCCTTTAAATCAGATATGAACCTAAAATCGGAACATTCTTAAACATTCGTTAATTTCTGCAAGGGACAAAACTAAAGAAATACCTGCACTAGCCTGACTTAACAAAACGCATGTTCACCGAAATCTTGAAAATCAATAAGATATTGTTGACTTCAAGACAGCAGCTAATATGAATTTACAGAACTTCAAAAGGGTTGACCTACTTTTATTGTGTCCCACTGCTATGCAAAAGCCTCATGATTTCCATAACCCTCTGACCTAATATTTGAACAATAAGTGTTTCCCAACAACAAAACCCGTGCGATCCAAGTAGATCCAAGTCATGGTGCCAACAAAAGGCTGCATGAAGCATTTGCAGCGATGCGGGTGCAAGGTCGATCGTTTGGAAATATTGGGCATTGGCACCAAGCCAACTGGTTCCAAGCAAGGATGGACTCAGTCAGACATGTACAATTGGGAAAAATGTCTTCACATTTCTTTGAGGAAACGCCAAGAACATGGCCGGCCTATATTTATTACTAGCTTTTGAAGATCGTTTCCACTTAATTGGTTTATGGTTTCAGGAAACTGTCCAGATTCGATTGGAGGTAATTTTCCGGCTCTCTGAGTCTGTGAGATTTTTTTAGGAATCGGTTGCTATGTTAAACGGTGTTTCTTTGTTTTTTTAACTTCTGAGTTACTGTAAGGTTCTAAGTGTAGTCCGACCGAAGTTTCGCTTTTGGTTGGCAGGTTTCAGTATAAAAATCATGTTTCGGCTAAATGTTCGGTTTCGGTCATAAAAGTGCTGAACCTGTACCCGTAAGCGTTTGGAACGTACGGTCCCTTTCCATTGCTGATTATTGTTAGAATTATATTAGCTACTTCATAATTGTTTATATTTTTATTTGACAAATAAATAAAAGTAGGACGATGATTTATGATCATAAGTTATGAGTAGTATTTTGGGGCTGGCTATTGGCTTTTTTAAAATTAAAACTCTGTATACATTCGGTTTGTATACCACACTAGTTCTAAGTTGTTTAATATGCAAAAGAGAAGCCAAATATCTTTATGTTTGTTGTGTTGCAGTGTGTTTTAGTCAAATTGAGTATGACTTTTGAGTTTCAACTCCGACAAAAAATGTGGAGTTGACATTGACACCATCCTGCTCATGATAGCGAGCATAGTAGACTGTGCCTATATGTCTCACTCACTGCAGTTGACTGCATTTCCTTACCAGTTCCAAATTGGCTGTTTAGTTTAGTTTAGTTTGATATTACTAACACCTTACATTCAATTGTAATTGTAATTGTACCATTGTGGATACATGGAATAAACTATTTTAATTCATAGGCTACCTCAGTTTTCATCGTGTTAAGACTCTATTCTACCCAAGCTCTTAAACGGACAGTAATGATGGTCTCTTCAAAACAATCCGATTAAATTCAAAATTCAAAATTCAAAATATTTATTCAGTAAATTGGCCATATAACACCATCATTGCGGAGAAGAAGGCCATTTTTTCCCATAATAAAATACAATAGTAGTTAAAACAATACAACAACAATAACACCAATAAAATCATTACAAATGTAAGCTCAATAACATTAAATTAAAAAGAGTGACTGATATTGATAACATGTAACTTGAGCGTCTAACTTCTGAATAGAAGTTACGAATGGCCCCATTGTAATTTATTTATGTTACAGTAAGTTTACAGAACAGTGTATGTGGGTCACAATATGATGTTATAACCGTTATTAAGTTATTCGCGTGACGTCTAATGAGGACGAATGTGCCTTCTACTTCATTTGCTTCATTGTTGCACAAAGTTATTTGTTTTTTTAATAAAGCGATACATAAAGGAATAGTTTTCATTATGAGTTTTGTAAAAACTTTATTGCTTTGGCTAAAGTTTATTTGCTGCAGAGCTGAAGACATATAGGCAAGTAAGTCACTCGTCTGAAAATAAGCTATCAAAGGCTGCTCAGCATTATTTCCTTGGCAGGGTACATTTTTCCCTTAAATTGCAGCATTTGTTGTTGGTAAAGCCAAACTGAAGGATTGTGATTTTAGCAGTATATGTGTGTATGTTCGTATTAACGTATGTTCCACCTTAGCGCCTAAACTACTCATTCGATTTACTTGTGCAATTAATTAAATGTCGATTGATTCATTATTACGATCCGGGTGACATAGGCTACATTTTTTACGAACAAGATCAATATGACGGAGTGTATACCCAATTATTTATATGGATACTAAACCCTGATTTTTAATTCCGTAGAATTCTGACAACCAACTGACAGCAATCACATTCTGACGTTTCAGGAGTAACAAACATTTTTTTCATTGTTAATGTTTTTGACAGAATGACGTTTTTGGCCTTCATTTGAATTTGTTGCTATTCCATCATTGAACAAATCATTAACCTACGTATCTAGATTAGATTAGAACAAAGATTTAGAATATTATATTTAATATGTTGCAAGTACATAAAGCACTTAACATGATTTGCTGACAAAGAAAAATTTATGTATATAAGTGCATGTGCGATAGAATATAGTTTTTTTCTTTTAATTTATCCCAAAGGGAATGGCAAAGGACATGTATGAACAGCCTAAAGCGTCGTAATTAGTTTGGCGGAACGAATGACAGTTGACTGTCATTTTATAGTCTACGTTTTTTCCAAAAATATTTTAACGATATAAATACAAAACAATGACGATCAAATATAATTTAACTCCAAAGGTTTATAATATATGACAATGATCAGAATGATACCAACAACTATTTACTTTTTCCTCTAAATTTAAAATTAAACAAAATATTTTGCACAAATTTTGCAATTTTAAATTAAAATTACTTGGTATTTATTAATAAATTAATAATAAATTTTAAATTCAAATATCTAAATCTTAGAAGTCATATTCATATTCTTCATATTTTTTATATGAATTCATTGCACCACTGACTTTAGGAATATTTTGTAGTCTGGTAAGACCAAGAAACGTCAGAATTCTACGGAATTAAAAATCAGGGTTTAGCTGGTTTTCGGGACTCCGTCCACGTAGAAGCCGGTTATCGCTATTCCTTCGGGAACTATTCATATTTTCGGGATAAAAGTAGCCTATGTCCAACTCCAGGACCTAACCAATATGCGTGCCAAGTTTCATCCCGATCCGTACAGTGGTTGAATCGTGAAAGACGGACAAACATACACACTTTCACATTTCTAATATTAGTATGGATTTACTCATCTATACGACCATAATCACGACCGACGACGGACTGATGACCGACCGACCATGGGGTTTTGTGTGTTTTAGTTTTTGTGGTAATCTGTCTTATCCTAGGAATATTTTAATTGCAAAAGTGTGTTAGTTTTTTACTCCTTCACGCTGCAACGGCTGGACGGATTTAGATGAAATTAGGAATGGAGATAGCTTATATTTTAGATTAATAAATAGGCTACATACTTCTCTCTATATACTCTCTTCATATGGTTTTGCAGAGTAGAATAGAGCCGCAGCCAGCCTATTATGTTCGTGTTTATCGTGTGGATAAAACATCTGTTACTTTCTGACCTGTATATAAGGGAGGATGCCCTATCCACCGCGACAAAGGCCACCATAATACGTGCCCCAGGGGACCTCCGTCACTTTCTGACACGTATATAAGTACGAGAGTGACGGATGCTTTATCCACATTTTGTCACGCGATAAACGCAACCATACCAGGCCCGCAGGTAACGTTTTCACGTGTATTTGATACTTGAGTACGAATTGAAATATAGTGTAGTTTAAAAAAAAGTGAATTACTCTGACAAATGAATTTGTTCTCTCGCATACTTTACATTCAGACCTATATTCCACATTTTCTTTTCTCCTAATTATTGTAATGATGGCTGCTCGTTAACAATACGATAGTAATGGGGGTAAAGAAAATAGAATAGAAGCAACGTTGACAGTATTGCTGAAGAAGTAAGTGTAGACCACTAACTACAAAGTTAAATAAATTAATATTAAGAAACCTAAAGATGATTTTTAAATACCAATTGAATCATACCCCATTTGTCATAGTCCGTCGACTTTTTTTCTTCTTTTTCAATATGGCGTATCGCTGCCGCCATATTGAATTTAAATTACTGTCATATCTTTAATGACACTCAAGATTAAGACAAATCGATTGCCATATGTTTAGTTTCTAGAGCGCCACAAAGAAACAAACATACATATAGGCTGATAAACACATTACCCTCCTGGGCAGTCGGGTAAGAAGGCGGAGTTTTCAGTGGACGATGCGAGGCCCGTGCCCGGCTATCGACTTCGGTTAAACTTTAAAAATGTGTCGTATTAACATACATGAAAGATCACTTTTCAATTTGTTGCGTTTTGCCAATCCGGTGTCGAGCGGATATCTGCGCTTACTTTCAGAGGGCCGCTTTGAAGGTGGTCCTTCTCAGGCTCGCTACTTCATCGAGGTATATTTCTATGACACGCATCAGATCAGATTGAAAAAAAAGATAAAAGAAATTTATTCAGTAAGTAGGCCGCTCGGGCACTTTTACACGTCAAGAATCTACCAGCGCTTCCCAAGAGGAGATCACTGCTGAGAAGAAACGCCGCAAGAAACTCAGCAGTCAGTCATTTTTAAACATATTTCATATTTCATATTACAATGGTACTACTTAGTCTAGCATTATATAAAGATACAAGTATTAAATTAAATATAATATAAATAACATGTGTAGTTCAGCAGGAAAACATACCAAAAATGTTACGGGAGAGATAGAGAGAAAAGAAAAAATAAAATAAAGATAGAATCAACTACTTATGTGTATATGAGATGGTGCAATATGACCACATACAAGTTTCGATATGTTATGTACATATGTATGTGTGTATGTTATGTTGTGTTTTATTATGATCTCTAATTCGCAACTCATGGTTCTACAATAGCAGTTTTAAGCTCTATTGGTTGCAATTTAGAATAACCTGTGTGACACGACTGCTTTGGCTTGCAAACACTGCGTGTTTCGATAACATTAGCGTTCTACCGTGACATGAGACGGCACCGGTTTCAAAATGGTTCTATTTTCGCAAATTATGTTAGCGAAAGATAGCAATTTGCTTACGTCAAAAGGAAAAGTTTCACGTTCTAAATACTAAACAGGCTTTTTATTTGTCGAATCAATTGAAGATGAAAGAGAAAGAATATGCGTCACGTAGATTTGTCACTGCTTTAACGCTGTCCATGTTGATCTATGCAACTTGGCAGGTTTTGACTCTTCGACATTGTCTTTTATTAATAGTTACCGTATTGCACCCGTATTGTAAAGGATACTTCTTTCCTTATTTACTTGATAATAAAGATGAAAGACTCGTCAGCAATACGACTTTATATAAGTAAATAAAGTAGAATATAGCACAGGAAGCTCTACCCATCTTCCTTCTGTATTGCTGAAGAAATGAGACGCACAGAGAAATATTCTATGGGTATATAAGCATAGAGATTGAGCTTGCCTCTCTTAGTTTAAAATTCCGTTTCTTTCTTGCGGATAATCATTTAATTGAACCTTTTTTTTTGGAAAATGTTTTATGCTTTTATTACTTATAACTTGGTTGATGTAGTGTCGACGCCCTGGCCTAGTTGGTAGTGACCCTGCCTACGATGCCAGCGGTCCTGGGTCCAATTCCCGGTAAGGGCAAGATATTTGTGTGATAAGCGTGAATATTTGTTCCGTTCAATTTTTTTTTTGGCATAGAGAAGGCAAACGAGCACACAGGCCACCTGATGGTAAGTGGGAACTGTGACCCATAGACATTCGCATTCGTAAGACTGGAAGCCTAAGACTGCCAATGCGTTGCCAACTCTGAGGACTAAGATGGAATGCCTCTATGCTAGTCATTACGCCGGCTGTGTTATCCCCAAACCGGAACACAACAATGCGAACACTGCTGTTTGGCTGTAGGTTAATGTATAAGATGATGGTTGTGATCCGGGCGGACCCTGCACAAGGTCCTACCACCCGCAAAAGTATATATATTTCTCTATATAAGTATGTATGTATGCTTAAGTGGGATTGGGCCGGTCACGTCTGCCGCATGCACCCGGACCGGTGGGCTAGCGTAGCCACCAAGTGGGTGCCGCAAAATGGGCGGCGTAAACGGGGCAGGCCTAGACGGAGATGGCGGGACGACTTGGACGCATTCCTCAACAACTGGCCGGAAGAGGCACCAAATAGGGACTCATGGAGATCAAGGGGAGAGGCCTTTGCCCAGCAGTGGGACACTCATACAGGCTAGGGAAAAAAAAAAAAAAGTATGTATATCGTTGTCTAGTAGCCATAGCACAAGCCTAGAGCTTAGTTTGGGACTAGGTCAATTGATGTAACATTGTCCCCTGATATATTTTTAACATATTTTATTTTATTTATTTAGTTGTATACAACTACAATCTTGAAGTAGATAGCTGATAAGAAAAACTGTGGCGTGACTGTGGCATACAGCTCTATGTTTTAATTGTTACCCAAAGAGTTAAAAAAATATTCAGTAAGAGCCTGTTTTTTTCACAAGGTTCATATTCAATCACAAAAAGCTCTCAAAACCGTATCTGCTTGGGTGTCATAAATACTTACAGCATTGCTAACGTTGATGTCGACCCCCTGTTCAAGGAGGCTGATGATCTTCTCGATCTGGCCGGCGCGTGCGGCGCGCAGGAACGCGGTGCTGGCGTCCGCCTGACAAACAAAATGGACACTGTTAATATAAATATAGAGTCGGGTTTTAAATGACAAGTTGTTACAAACCAGTATAAGGTGGACCAATGGCTAGACCCAATAATCAATCAATATCTTAACTACAATTAAATGTTATGGATAGTCGCGGAGTAAAAAGATTCGACACTTTTACACTTTAACTGCATTGAAATAGGGTTGCTGCCTCTCGCTGCTTCGTTTTATCGAATTGATCCCAATTCTACAGAATTCTATTACAGATTCCCAATTTTACGGATTCCCAATTCTACAGATTCCCAATTCTACAGATTCCCAATTCTACAGATTCCCAATTCTACCGATTCCCAATTCTACAGATTCCCAATCCTTCAGATTCCCAACCCCACAGATTCCCAATTCAACAGATTCCCAATTCAACAGATTCCCAATTCAACAGATTCCCAATTCTACAGATTCCCAATCCTTCAGCTTCCCAACCCCACAGATTCCCAATTCAACAGATTCCCAATTCAACAGATTCCCAATTCTACAGATTCCCAATCCTTCAGATTCCCAACCCCACAGATTCCCAATTCAACAGATTCCCAGCCCCTCATACTCCCAACCATACAGGCTCCTAATCTTACAGAAACTACAATGTTTACGCTGACCTAACTTCCCAATGCCCAATTCAACAGATTTTCATCCTAACAGATTCCCATTACTACAGATTAGAAATAGGTACAGGTTTTTCAGCATTTTCGATAGATCGCCATAAATTCGGTATTTTTTCTTTCTACTACAAAAAAAAGAAGGAACTGAGAACTTCCTCCATTTTTTGAAGTCGTTTAAACATCATGCTTAGGGTATCCCATAATTTCATAAAAAACGTTTCACAAACAGACTCAGAAACAGTCGCCTCTAGCGACTTTGTTTTTATCCTATTTAGAGATGGTTACTGAGAAACGACACTGCAAAGTTAAAACTATGGGCAGTTAGAACTTATTGCATTTTATTTTTAACTAAACGTTCGCACATCGTTAACTTCTTATACGTTGAATGTACCATAAATTAAATCCTAATTAACAAGCAATTCATTAAAATCTTACATTTTTTTCCAAACAGCTCCAAAGGCGATAATGACCCCTAAATTATGTATGAAGTTGGAGGGTTCCCTCACGCGTGGGTAACGCAAGCACCCTTAAAAAACGTCAAGTTAAGGGTTGAATATCATTAAAACATACCCTCTTTAGCAAAAGGTCTAAGGACTAAATAAATAGTAAAGGGACCCACGCTATTTTTCTTTAGTTGTCTTTTGTTTTTTATGCAAATGTATACAAAAACGTACCCCTTATGATATAAGTGTCGCTTCTGTAGGTAGTAATTAATTTTCATTGACAAAATGTTTTTAAAGACATCTATACAAATATTTTGCTCTTCATTGACTGACTGATAGACAACGCGCTGCTCAAAAGGTCCCATCCTGCGATTTGGAGGAAATATTTTTGGACATCCCATTGTTATTTATACATGATATTGAAACCACAAGTAAATTACCAACCTGAAGCCTTCATACCAAGAGCGTCGCTTCTTTACAGTATTTAATCTTTGGTAAATAAACGAGTCAAACCTTGAGCCGTGTTTTTAACTTTGACTGAATTTAAATTAGAAAACTTGGTGGCTGAGTTTGGCTCTCAGAGAAAGTTTTTTGACAACTTCTGCCTCTGAAGCACATTTAATATTTGCAAAGGACAGGCAGGTCACCAGATGTGTTATCTGTTTTATTTATTAAAAGTGAAGAGTCCAATAGTCCGACAAGTTCATGCGCGACTTTTCCGCGGGGTGACAGACGTTGGCGGGGGTGAGGCATGTCGGCTTTATAGCGGGGAAGGGTGGACAACTGAGGCCTCAAGGACTAACCAAGATGCTAATGCTACTTACGTTTATCTTTACAACTCTCATCCCATAGATGTTCCTTTTCCCACTTTGGATGAGAGTGATTCTCGTATTACATCCACAAAGTAAAATAAGTACCATCTAACGCTATCCTTACGCAGTGTTATTGTTGGATTAGTATTAAAAATATTAAAAAAAAAAAACCAGACATGTCATTATGTTGTTGTTGACAGTAGTTTCCTTGACATAAATTCCCCTGTTCTGGACCATTTAAAACCTCCCCATTCTGACTCATCTCGGTGAGGGTGATCGAAGAAATGAGTCAGAGTCATTTATTAGAACGTCTCGACTCGTATAAAGTATTTGCGCATGTTCTATAAGAGCCTTTAGGCTTGTACTGCTCTCGCGCTTGACACTCATTCACTCTTATAAGGGTTTTAACCCATTTTATGAGGTTTCAATGAGTATGTAAATAATAGATGACGCGGTTAGCATTGTTAGCTGTGGGTAATGACCTGCCTACGCTGCCGTAATACCAAAGAAGGTAATCCGATGCCAAATTTTGACCTCTCCATACATTGGGTGTCACTATAAATATAAACAAACTCTTAAAAGATAGATGACGGCAAAATACAGTGTTTTTCAGCTATGATGAGTCCTGTAACACCCGTATTTCGTAATTTCAATTACTTACTATACTCACTTCTTTCTTTCTTTCTTTCTTTCTTTCTTTATGTAAAGTTATAGAAACAAGTGTATTACGTATTTATATGAGCTGTCATATAACTCATCGTAGCTGAAAAACACTGTACAAGAGAAAAGAAGAGAGATCTTATATTTATATTTATATCTTGACGTGGTGCCGTCGATCAGTCTATTCCACAGCACGTCATATCACAGCGCCAGTAGTAATGCATTCTGTAGTGCACTAGTGCATGCATGCACGCGACCAATTATGGCACCCTAATTCGGGGGTCGCTACCCTCAGTGGGGTGTGATTTTGTGAATGCTCTTGTTTTTATTTTTATTTATTCGATGATTTTGCTCAGGGCGTCGTTACACCAGTGTAATTGAAATATCGATTTGTGAAGTGAAACATTTTGTTGTATGTACTTTTTTAATTTATAGCTCAACCCAACTAGCGTAGGACGCTAATCCAACCAACAATAAATAAAATAAAATAAAATGTTTGGTGTTTTTAAGGTACTAAGTATAGGTCATTTTATTGCTATAAATCTGCCATAAATATTTTGAAAAAAGTATTGAGAGGTGTTATTTACTATGAAAAATAATTATTAATTTAAACGTAGCAAAATTTTTTACTAACAAATCTGTTAAAACCTACTCAAAATTCTTATAAATACTTATAACCCCGTTGCTCTGCAAAGGGTTTTAGGTACATATGTATAAGTACCTACAGGGTACCCCGGGTACTATACGGAAGGTTATATTTATACCCAGCACTAGGATATTCAACTAAGCAATAAAATAAACTACGGGTAACTTTTTCGCTCTCTTTTATGACCGTAGCCCGGAGTTTCGCAACGTAAACGTCGTGATACCATATTTGCCTACGAGCCGTTTCAGAATAAAATCACAAATAAGGTAAGAAATATAATAAATAAGCTAAAATATTTATTTTGGAAGAGGCCGCCCTAGGCGTACTTTTTCGAATCAAATCGGAGAAATTCTGGAAAAGGGCCGAATCTTAAGTACCCGAAACCGACGTGCGTGCATGACTCGATGTATGAATGTGGAAGAAGCGAAAGACATTTTTCAGGATCGTAGCAGGTGGAAAGAAGTCGTCTCTGCCTACCCCTCCGGGAAACAGGCGTGATTTTATGTCTGTATGTATGTAAATAATTTTAGATTCAATAATCATGTGGCAAGGCGTCTTGCGGGCCTATAATGGTCGGTGGAACTTTACTTGCCCCTGTTTGGCCCAGTGATTAACTAGTAGAGAATGCCTCAAGGCAAGTCCGCCATTTGTACTTACATTGTGTATTGTGGAATAAAGTTAGATAAATAAATAAATAAATGGCTGCGTTTATCGCGTGACAAAATGTGGATTAAGCATCCGTCACTCTCGTACTTATAAAACCTTATTACTTTTAACAGTACGTATGTAAAAAATACAGACAATAAAATACAATATTTACAGAATAGGAATGTACAAAAGCGAACGAATCCCTTTAAGGGATCCCTTCCAGCTAACGTTTGGGTGATTGGGGAAAATAAGAAAAGTAGACTGTGGCAACGAGTAGACATAAGTACAAAAACTGCGTGAAATAAACCATCATATGTCATCGTTAGACCCCGTTATCTTGTCGCACTGTCATTACTTTTCAGTAGAGCGTGAAAGTTTTTTTATCGACTATCTAAATGTCGATACTGTATAATGTCACTGATAATTTCGAAGAGGAGTCACTAGGTTCAATTACTTTTGTATAAAAATGTATCTTACTAATATTATAAACGCGGAATGAATGGAGAGCCACTCGACTCGAAAAACAATTTCAGTGCGACAAGATAACGGGGTCTAGTCATCGTATTGTATATATAAGACTATCATAACCAGGGCCCGTAGTTTTCATTCCATTGATGGAAACATTACGTCTTGCTACATGGAGTATGATTCCGAATGGTTTAACTGTAGTTATTACCCATTAGTCGTCAATCATTGAAACATGTACAAATGAGTTAAGTAATCTATTGACGACGACCTAAAGCGTAAACGAAACTAATTTGATTAAGTAGGACAGTGGCGAAAATTATCGTGTAACATTACCATTAATAAAAACTGTTTTTATGTTTGAATAAATATTAATATAATAAAATAGTCATAAATATAATTATGGCATTGACATTCATAAAAGAAAGTGGTCTGAACTAGAATGAAAAAAAATAGCTGCTGTGATTTGTATTATGGTTGCGATTAAACTGTATTTAACTATAATCACCTCTGCCTAAACACCTGCCAAATGAAAGCAGAGCACCATGTGTGTAAAATTTCGTCGTTTTGACGTCATCGGCTAAAAAGTACGACATAACACGACGTTGACAATACCTACGATAACATGTCAAAAACAATAAGCGTATACCGAGTAGAATAGAGCCCTGCACTTTTCCATTGTCTCCTATTTTTGTTTTTTTAGATATGATGCATTCAATTATTAATATTACAACCTATTACGTAACCTCGTATGTATATTTGTAAATATTTTGCAAGAAATGTTGAACCACTTTATGTAATTAGAATAATCGACAATGCAATATTAAGGCGTCTAAGAGCTGATCTGATGATGGAGGCAGGAGATGGCAATGTGCAAGAAAAGTAAAATCAGAAACAGAAGCAATTTTCTTTGTTATATATGATCCACCATCCACCACCATCTTATCCATTAACCTACAGCCAAACAACAGTGTTCGCATTGTTGTGTTCCGGTTTGGGGATAAGAGAGCCGGTGTAATGACTAGCATAGAGGCATTCCATCTTAGTCCTCAGGGTTGGCAACGCATTTGCAGTCTTAGGCTTGCAGTCCTGTGAATGCGAATGTCTATGGGTCACAAATTCCACTTACCATCAGGTGGCCTGTGTGCTCGTTTGCCTTCTCTATGCCATAAAAAAAAATCTGCGGGGCTAGACAAGTTGCCATCGAATACGAACGCTAGCGTTTGGTCACCTGTCACTTACAAAAACGTATGGAATTGACGTAAGTCACGTGATATATCACTCGTTACAACTGACTCGCTGTATCAATGTATGTGATCATTATCACTCGCGCTAATCGAATAGGTAGCGGTACTATTTTGAGAGGTTGAATTCAACGCGAGCACTATCTCGATATAAACGTCGGTGTACGGCCGGTATCTAAGGGCAACTTGGCTAGCCTTTTAATTTTTGACAACGAAAAGCGATGGCTAATCACCAAACGCTAGCGTTTGTATTCGATGGCAACTAGTATAGCCCCACTGACTATATGATGTGGAATCTATTTCTATAATCCGATGTTAGGGCCAAGAAACATGCTCAAGTTTACCATTTCCTAGAATTACCTACGTAGAAAAACCCTTAACTTCAATGAGACAGACGACAAGCCATAAATATAACTGGGGACAGCAATCGATATAATCGTAAAGACTCGATAGCTCCCTTAACTGTCTGTGAGCCGATAAGCGACGGTGACGTCAGCTAGGGGAGCGTTTTGGGAATCGATTTTAAGTTTTCGAAAAGTAGGATATTGTTGCTGTGTTGTTGCCATTTGGACCGTTGTCTTTTTAACTATAAAAAAATACAGGGAAAAAATGCGTGCTTTAATAAAACGAATCATGTGGAATAATCTTTACTGCTATTATTCATTATTAACTAAGCTGTATCTCTTTAATCTCTTGTAGTCTTCAGATTGTATTTGTATAAGGGCTTCAGACTCCACTTTTTTTTATTTACTAAGTAGTTATTTCAATACTTAATTGCACAAAATTATTGTACGAAAGGCTAACTTAGTGCTACAAGCATTCTTTACCAGTCTACCTTAAGCCGAAACCGAAATCAAAAAGTAGGTTGGTGCAATAAAATGTCAATCTTTTCCCTTTAACTAAATCTCTGTCCTTCAGGTGGCCTGAGTCATACTATGCCTGAGTGCTCGTTTGCCTTTTCCATTTATTGTAAATAAACTTCAAGCTCGTACTATAAAACAATTTCAACACTTAATTTGACAATGTTCAATGTGTTCACCGAGAAACAAATACTCTGCTCATCGGCTCAATACAGGATTTACCAAGTTTCATTTTTTTTTGTTAATTCAAGTAATACCAATACGTCATACTTTTAGAAGTTCAGCCAATCCTTAGGGGATAGGTCTCCCCTAACGATTGGTTTGGCTTGGCTTGTAAAAATACCGACTGAGTATAATAATTTCAATAAAGTGCCCAAGGGAACTAGATAACGAATAAAATATAACTTCATAAGTGCTACTCCGCCGTTATCCAAACGGCGGTATTTATCTATATAAGTATTTGTAGTATATGCCGCTGTCTATGTCCGTGACCCATAGTACAAGCCTAGAGCTTAGTTTGGGACTGGGTCCATTGGTGTGACATTGTCCCCTGATATTTACATCTATAAAAAAGAAGTTCCAGAATTATACGGCTATTTGTGGCAATGCTATGGGGCACCATCAAAATTACTATTCGGTGACAAAATCATATCTTCATGCATGGGTTGCCAACAGGGAGACCCACTCGGGCCTGTAATTTTTAGTTTAGTCATTCATCCAATTATTTCAGATCTAAATTCCAAATTCAATCTGTGGTACCTTGATGACGGTTCCCTTGGTGGGGACGCGTCAACTGTACTACAAGACCTGCATACGATCATCACTAAATTTTCTATTATAGGCCTCTCATTAAACTTTACTAAGTGCGAAATGTATGTGCCAGATCACATTTCTTTAGAAAAAAAAATTGATATCGTCACTAATTTTAACGCAGCTTCACCCAACATTTCGGTCCATTCAAATTCATCTTTAACACTTTTAGGTTCACCGATTTTTGACGAAGCAATCAATCCCATTATAAATTGCAAATTAAATCTTTTTAAAAATACTTCTGACCTTTTGTACGAAATAAATCCCCACATGGCGCTTTTTATTATTCGTTTTTGTCTTTTCACTCCAAAGTTCATGTATTTATTACGGAGTGGTCCAATTTGGAAATTTCCAGACATCATGGCTTCTATAGATATTACCCTTCAATCAACTCTGTCTAAATTATTAAACATTCATTTTAATTTAAGGTCTTGGACTCAAGCGGTTCTCCCAATTCGTTTCGGTGGACTTGGTATTCGATGCTCTTCTAGCGTGGCACTGCCGGCTTTCCTGTCCTCCGCTTATGGTTCGTTGTCTCTCGTCAGTATTATTTTAAATCTCCCACAGATACTTGACGTTGAGATGGCGAACCTGGTGGAGGCCAGGGATGCTTGGTGTGAGTCTTGTCCCGGAGTGGATATGCCAGTCAAGAGGCATATCCAAAGAGCATGGGATACACCTCGCCTCGAATCAATTCATGCATCTCTTGTACAAAATAGTCCGGACGATTTAGATCGCGCCCGTCTCCTCGCTGTCTCAGCAGGCGAATCAGGCCACTGGCTCCACGCTCTTCCTTCCCGTAATATAGGCACAGTCTTGGACCCAAGCTGCTTGCGAATTGCAATAAGCTTACGGCTTGGAGCCAGAATCTGTGAACCTCATACTTGTACGTGCGGGAAGGAAGTGAGTGAGCTGGGACGACATGGCCTTTCATGTTTTAGAAGTGCTGGCCGTTTGTACCGCCACGGCACAATTAATGATCTGATCCGTCGTTCGCTTGCCACTGTCTCTGTGCCTGCTGTCCTGGAACCAGCAGGTTTGCATAGAGACGATGGCAAGCGACCAGACGGAGCTACGTTGGTGCCGTGGAAACTAGGTAGGGCACTGGTGTGGGACGCGACGTGTGTTGATACATTCTCCCTTTCTCACGTCCAGACAACCCGTAATCGGGCCGGTGCAGCAGCTGAACAGGCCCAAACCAACAAGCGCCGCAAATATTCATCATTATTAAATAATTACGAATTTGTGGCGCTTGCGGTGGAAACAATGGGACCTTGGTCAGCTGACATGAAAAGTTTTATTAAGGCCCTGTCATCCCGGCTCATCGACACCTCCGGAGACCCTAGAGCTGGCGCTTACCTTTCCCAAAGGATTGGGCTAGCCATCCAGAGAGGTAATGCAGCCAGTGTCTTAGGGACCATGCCGCGAGCGGACCTGCTAGAGGGGGTGTTCTTTTTATAGTGGTGTTCATGTTTAATTTTTAATATTTGAGTAGCTTAGTTTTATTTTATTTTATTTTAAATAAGTTTAGTTTTAACTTTAACTTTTAAATTTTAATGTAAAGTCCGTATTTATAGTTGTACTTATACAATGATTAATCTATAATAAATAAATAGATATAATAAATAAATGCATGGGTTGCCAACAGGGAGACCCACTCGGGCCTGTAATTTTTAGTTTAGTCATTCATCCAATTATTTCAGATCTAAATTCCAAATTCATCTGTGGTACCTTGATGACGGTTCCCTTGATGGGGACGCGTCAACTGTACTACAAGACCTGCATACGATCATCACTAAATTTTCTATTATAGGCCTCTCATTAAACTTTACTAAGTGCGAAATGTATGTGCCAGATCACATTTCTTTAGAAAAAAAAATTGATATCGTCACTAATTTTAACGCAGCTTCACCCAACATTTCGGTCCATTCAAATTCATCTTTAACACTTTTAGGTTCACCGATTTTTGACGAAGCAATCAATCCCATTATAAATTGCAAATTAAATCTTTTTAAAAATACTTCTGACCTTTTGTACGAAATAAATCCCCACATGGCGCTTTTTATTATTCGTTTTTGTCTTTTCACTCCAAAGTTCATGTATTTATTACGGAGTTGTCCAATTTTGAAATTTCCAGACATCATGGCTTCTATAGATATTACCCTTCAATCAACTCTGTCTAAATTATTAAACATTCATTTTAATTTAAGGTCTTGGACTCAAGCGGTTCTCCCAATTCGTTTCGGTGGACTTGGTATTCGATGCTCTTCTAGCGTGGTACTGCCGGCTTTCCTGTCCTCCGCTTATGGTTCGTTGTCTCTCGTCAGTATTATTTTAAATCTCCCACAGATACTTGACGTTGAGATGGCGAACCTGGTGGAGGCCAGGGATGCTTGGTGTGAGTCTTGTCCCGGAGTGGATATGCCAGTCAAGAGGCATATCCAAAGAGCATGGGATACACCTCGCCTCGAATCAATTCATGCATCTCTTGTACAAAATAGTCCGGACGATTTAGATCGCGCCCGTCTCCTCGCTGTCTCAGCAGGCGAATCAGGCCACTGGCTCCACGCTCTTCCTTCCCGTAATATAGGCACAGTCTTGGACCCAAGCTGCTTGCGAATTGCAATAAGCTTACGGCTTGGAGCCAGAATCTGTGAACCTCATACTTGTACGTGCGGGAAGGAAGTGAGTGAGCTGGGACGACATGGCCTTTCATGTTTTAGAAGTGCTGGCCGTTTGTACCGCCACGGCACAATTAATGATCTGATCCGTCGTTCGCTTGCCACTGTCTCTGTGCCTGCTGTCCTGGAACCAGCAGGTTTGCATAGAGACGATGGCAAGCGACCAGACGGAGCTACGTTGGTGCCGTGGAAACTAGGTAGGGCACTGGTGTGGGACGCGACGTGTGTTGATACTTTCGCCTTTTCTCACGTCCAGACAACCCGTAATCGGGCCGGTGCAGCAGCTGAACAGGCCCAAACCAACAAGCGCCGCAAATATTCATCATTATTAAATAATTACGAATTTGTGGCACTTGCGGTGGAAACAATGGGACCTTGGTCAGCTGACATGAAAAGTTTTATTAAGGCCCTGTCATCCCGGCTCATCGACACCTCCGGAGACCCTAGAGCTGGCGCTTACCTTTCCCAAAGGATTGGGCTAGCCATCCAGAGAGGTAATGCAGCCAGTGTCTTAGGGACCATGCCGCGAGCGGACCTGCTAGAGGGGGTGTTCTTTTTATAGTGGTGTTTATGTTTAATTTTTAATATTTGAGTAGCTTAGTTTTATTTTATTTTATTTTAAATAAGTTTAGTTTTAACTTTAACTTTTAAATTTTAATGTAAAGTCCGTATTTATAGTTGTATTAAATAAATTTGTATTATTCCATAAATAAATAAATATCACGGGACACCATCACACCAATTGACCTAGTTCCAATCTAAGCTCTAGGCTTGTTCTATGGGTACTAGACAACGATATAAATACTTACATAGAGAAATATATACTTAAATACATAGAAAACCTCCATGACCCAGAAACAAATATTCGTGCTCATCACACATAATATCTGCGCTTAGCGGGATTTGAACCCAGGACCGCTAGCTTCGTAGGCAGGGTCACTACCAACTAGGCCAGCGCGTCGTCAAATATCCACTATCCGTCTATATATCCACTCCACTAACTTCTAAACCACGCAACGGATTTTGAAAACACCATAGTTTTTCATGGATGATTTGAAACGAGGGCTGATCGCTAGTATCTTATATGAAATATAAAAAACAGTAAAGATTAATGTGAAGATACATACACCGTTTATGACCTAATTTTGAGTAAGTATTAAGATTTAAATAGCAATAATAATTGCTTTCCCATATGAGCCGTTATATTTATTTTTATTAAGTGTGTCAACAATAATATTCCATTACGTCACGTAAACTAAACAAGGCGTGATTGCCGGAACAAAGACCTCCCGCCGAGACTAAACAACCCTTTGTTCGTTATATCGCCGACCAATTGTATTATAGTACGAAACAATCCCATTATGTAAGCTATAGATATCTTTTACTAAATATATATTCGAATAACGAACAGACAAGGTTTTTGGAAAACAAATCTTGTTTACTAATATCATGTGAACTTACGACTTACGTCGACGAGAAACTTTACTTTTTGGTAAGCGGAAAGAAACGTTCAAAATGCTCTCAAATGTATCCAGAAATCACGCTAGAAATATTTTGAGAAGATTTCCAAACTCCAGGGACTCCATCTTTAAAAATAAAATTCAAATCAAAATCAACTTGATAGACTTTACATATTTGACCGGTCAAACCGTATTTTTAAAGATCTTTTAAAGCAAAGTCAAAGTCAAAGTCAAAGTTCTTTATTCTTCAATTTAGGCATAATATAATGCACCTATGAATGTCAAGCGCCTGGTCGAAGCAACTCGTGACCAAAATGCCGACTGTACTTGGCACAAAGATTAAACATTGCCACCCAACGTGGCAATGCTGCCAGCATTATGGGAATAATGCCCACAGCTAGCGGTTTGTTAGATTAAATAGTGTAGTTTTACGTAAGTTTGTAAGTTCGTTCGTTTGCTTTTATTTTTGCTTTTCCACTTATTCCTGGATAATTTGTAATAAAAGAATGTATAATAATAATTAATAATATATATTTTCTACAGTTCAAATGTTAAATTTAATAAGTTTTCATTGACTAGTATATATTACAAATTATAACTACTTAAATTTATGACCTGAAACTATATTTAGTCATATAATGGCGGCATTGTGCTGAATATGCTGGCAGCATTTCTCGCTGTATTGCGATACTAATGTTCAGTAAGTTGGCCATGGGTTTAATGTCAAAACCTGCCAAGTTTGAGGCAGTGAACGAGACAGATTTACATAGGAAGCACGGCAAAAACAAAGGAAGGTCACCTTGATGCAGTTTTTGTCAGTTTATACATTATTTTGTGTGTGTGTGTATGTGTTTTAAATATAGGAAACCGACGCACACCGAGTATTTGCACCCTACGTCTCACCACCATCCGCGGAACTTGGACTCCGTAATCAGCTCCCTGTCAAACAGAGCACATGACTTATGTGACCCTGAAAATTTACAGAAAGAATTGGTTCATGTTCAGGAGGTACTTAAGCGTAACGGCTATAAAGTGAACCGGAGGCAACCTAGGCGAAATCGTAGAGAGAGGCACCCTGAAGTAAATAGGCAGCCAGCATTTTTGCCTTACGTTAAGGGAGTAACGGACCAAGTTGGAACAGTGTTAGGCAAGTACTCCATAAAGACTGTATATACTCCGTTACCCAAGGTCGCGAGGCATGTGAGAACGCCAAAGGATGTGGTGCCTTTCCATTGGACAAACGAAGCGGACAATCGCGGAAAGGGTCAAGGAACATATCGCGGCTGTTAAGAACCGCCAGGTGAAAAAATCCGCCATATCGCCATACAGTTACCGGAGTCAGGACCAAACCACTGGATTGAATTGCATAGTCCTAAAGTAAAACTAAAGAATTTTCGACAAAGAGGATGGGTATAGGCTATCAACTACGTGAAATCCAGTCATCGGTAAATGTATCTTCGGATAAATCATCGGATAGTATGATGACATTCCGAATAAAGAAACCAAGACCTTGGCCTTTTCGACCACTTTTTCGGCACTTGTGCGGTTAGGTCGAAAAACTCGCACGGCAAGCGGACGAACACCCCTTCAGTCTTCTCGTGACCACGGCTGTTCTAACACAGTCGAAACGTCGAGGTAAATGTTTAATATATTACGCGATAAATTCCCGTTTTATAGCTTTAGTATGAGTGAAAATGGTGTTAGTTTAAAGCAAATAACTTAAATATGGTATCTACTGTCTAGCTTCGGACCCTACGGAGATAAAAAAATCCATCACCAGTACCTCGACCTTGGTAGTTTGAAGTCTGAACTTCAAATTGTACGTGTAAATAGATTTTATAGTACCTTTGTAAATATATTAAGGGACCTAGACTTTAACCAAGTCACGTTCCTAAGCTTAGCAAGAGCTACGTTATGCTTTACGTACCTTGTTATATTATAAGTAAGTCTTGTGCGGGAGTGGTGGGGCGTTTCTAAATTAAACCTTATGTGTTAAGTAATACATATTATTTTAAAAAAACTGTCGTTGCTTATTATATTGCAAGGTTCCGTAACAAATCTCAAGAGGTTGTCTAGTTCTGTTCATGACAGCAATCTGTTTTTTTCAGGAGTAAATATACCTATTTTAAAAGGCCATAGAGGTGACGTGGAGATTTTCTACATTCACAGTACTACATAGAATGATTATTTGTTCTTCAAAATAATTGTAAATGTGAGCTTTTAATTTTTATACGTATTGAAATAAAATAAACAGTAGTTTTACTTTGACTCAACCATAGTAACAGAACTTATATCCCGACTAGGTATATATTTTGTTGTACTGTAGCTCGAGCATGCATATATTTCAATCCGAGGTCACGTTTCGCTTTGACAATAGGGAATATGTATGGATCAAGTCGCTATCAAGTTTTAGTACTAAAGGTGCTGATATCAATCGTCAAACACATTTCTCGATGACGATACCTTAACGTTTCTTACTCGATAGATACAAGTTTGCGCTACTATCCAGCCTACCAATATTATAAATGGAAAAGTTTGTGCGTTAGTTTCCTCCTTCACGATGCAACAGCTGGAGTTATTTAGAGAAAATTTGAAATGGAGATAGCTTATACCCTGGATTAACACATGGGTTACTTTTCATCCCTGAAAATTTAAAGATTCTTGGATGAAGACTTGGATGAAGTAGCGGTCATATCAGATGGTAGCTTAGGTTTAAGTCGATTGCAATCGTCATCAACATGCTCACGTATAACTATGCATAACAATCTAAACTGGTTTGTACTACAACAAAGCTGTTACTGAAACTACCATTCCGCTAGCAAACAAGTCGCGCCGAGGCTAAAGTGCCGCCGGAAAGAAGGCTCGTCTACACTCGGGACAAAGCGGCTGTCTGGGCGCAGACGGCTTTGTCCCGGAGTTCCGTATGTTCTAGGTGTAACTCTTTTGAACATGTCTGCGGACTTAAGGAAGACGTTTAATTGGCATGTTTTGAGTAAAAAGTTTGTTTTTGGTATAGTTTTTTTAATATTGGTTTGCGAATATGACAGCCCAAAGACTTTTTTGCTGATGCGGTGGGGCATAGTACTCATGTAGTAAGATGACTGTTTTGTTTTACTAGCATATTATCGTATTATTTAAAAATCTATCCACGGGCAGTTCAATCCCAAAAAGCACATAGATACAAATAAACCTTTAAGGCCAGGATATTTTCCATCAGCAATTTTCAGTATCAATATACAAAATCCGCAAATACATATGTCAATGACATTTGCCGACTACCACTTGTTATTCCATAAATAATACCTTTGAATAAATTACTTTCACCTATTCACTTCACAAGAACCTTGAATATCTATTGAATTAAATACAGGCATTAGACACAAGTCTAGACATTAGTGTCACTGGCCTGGCATCTCGATAAGCAACACTAAGCACACAACGCAGTGTCATGTGAGTTTAGGCAAGAATCTCTTGCATGTAGTTGTGTACATAACTATATGGAATGTACGTCAAAATTTCTAATATAGAATGTCGAACGGTCTATACAGATTTGTTACAACTACTGCAAGAGGTCATTTGTTTTTTTTTTACCTATATCACTCTACCAAATCGGAGGAACTCTTGTCATTACGTACTCGTTTCGGGTCAAAACAGAACTTACCTCGAGTCCTCGGTCATAGTCTCGCCCTAAAATGATTCCTAAGTCATGTGTGGTTAGTTCTCTGATAAGACGTTGGACTTTATGATGGGCGCGTTCTGGCACAAGGTTCCACAAATTGTTGTTGGTGAGAAACTCAATTTTACGTTACGTGATTGTAGTAATTTAGAAGTTACACCGTATAAGTATTTAAGTGGTTTCCGCATAAGGTATCGTGATTATAAAGTGTTTTAAATATATAACCTCGATCCCTGAATTATAGGTTAGGTAATAGGATGGCAAAGATCTAAAATTGGCGTTATAAAGTCAGAAGCAACTGTGTAGACTGCCTAAGGTCCCAGGTAAGTGTGGGCCAGTGGAAGCGGTATTGATTGGTTCTATTTCCAGCGTTTACAGCTGGCCTATTTCAGGTCTAGTCTAGCTTGCGACAGATATCATTTCTTTATTGGAATCGTGACAATGGTTGGAATAAGTTCTAGATATTTCTGTTGAATGGTTGTGTATTTTTCCTATTGAAGATTTATTTCCGTATTATAATTGGATTTATTTTTCCAGTTGAAAGAAACCGGTAAACCAGATTGATGCATTTCTGTTCATCTGTTTTTTAGCCTTCATTCCCATAAAAAAATTGCAGTAAATAGTACTGCGGCTCTATTTTTTTTATATACATACCCATAGACATTCGCATTCACAAGACTGCAATCCTAAGACTGCAAATGCGTTACCAACCATGAGGTTTAAGGTGGAATGCCTCCATACTAGTCATTACACAGGCTGTCTTATCCCCAAACCGGAACACAACAATGCGAACACTGCTGTTTGGCGGTAGGTTAATGGATAAAATGGTGGCAGCGGTGGACATTGCTGTGTTCCGGTGTGGGGATAAGACAACCGGTAAAATTACTAGCATAGAGGCATTCTATCTTAGTCCTCAGGGTTGGCAAATCATTTGAGGTCTTAGGATTGCAGTCTTGAGAATGTAGCCCTGAGATTTCAAATGTCTATGGGTATCAGATCTTACTTACCATCAGGTGGCCTGAGTGCTCGCGTGGCTTCATTGCCATAAAAAAAGCAAAAGATGTAGTGCCTACACGGTATGCCTGTGCCAGTAAACTTTTAAATTTTTACTCCGGATTGGCAATGCATTTACAATCATTCGGGGTCGAGACCCTTGGTCCGTGGGGTCCTAGTGCTGTTAGCCTTTTTAAGGAATTGTCAAAGAGACTCATTGACGTCACTGGAGACCGAAGAGCTGGCAGTTTCCTCGCTCAACGAATAAGTTTAGCCATCCAACGAGGAAATGCTGCCAGCATCTTTGGTACAATGCCGCAGGGGCCATTCTTAGATTTAATGTTTTAGTGTATATATAGATTTAGTCTTATTTAATATTAGTTATTTTTACAATTTAATTAAATATAATATCACGTTAAGATGTAATTCTTGGTTGTTATTAAACAATATTCATATCATGAAGTTATAAATTTTCATGGGGCCCAGGGCCTACTCATCAGAAGGCTTGGGAGCTACGCTTTCTTCACGTAGAAAAAACGCGCCTTAACTACAGTACAATATGCTTCACTACATAGTATAAAACAAAGTCGCTTTCTCTGTCCCTATGTTTCTCTGTTCTTATTCTTCTTCTTATTCTATGTCCCTTTGTATGCTTAAATCTTTAAAACTACGCAACGGATTTTGATGCGGTTTTTTTTAATAGATAGAGTGATTCAAGAGGAAGGTTTTTATGTATAATATGTTCTGGATTATGTACGGGTGTTACAGAAAACTCACATAAACCGAAGCGAAGCGAGGGCGGGTCGCTAGTATATGATAAAATGTAAAATAAAACATCGTTACACCAGCTACAACTAATCCTTGTGAATTTCCTCTCAGCGTCAAACCCTCAGGACCTAATCCCGTCCGAAGAGGATTACCACATTTCATTTGGAAAATATCCTTAGTAATGTTTATCGGACCTTCGGTTCTCACAGATAAGGGGATCCGCAAGTTACAAACACTGCCCTTCACGACAAATATTCCTTTTCATATCTTAAGGGTATATTTCACGAATTGAATTTGGATAGAGGAAATATGATTTACAATCCCTACTAAGTAGTATTATAGGTGCGAAAGCGAGTTTGTCTGTTTGTTTGTAACGTCTTCAAGGCTAGACATTAAACAGCTGTTGATGAAATAGTATGGAAATATTTTGAAGTCCAAGAATGGATATAGTGTATTTTGCATTTCAGAAACATTGACATTCTCTCAGGAATAACAATAAAAACTAAAAAGTCACGGATAAAACCAGGTACGTTATTAAAGATAAACATGAGAGCAAAACTAGAATAAATAAATAAAAAAATAAATAAATATCAGGGGACAATGTCACACCAATTGACCTAGTCCCAAACTAAGCTCTAGGCTTGTGCTATGGGTACTAGACAACGATATAAATACTTATATAGAGAAATATATACTTAAATACATAGAAAACATCCATGACTCAGGAACAAATATTCGCGCTCATCACACAAATATCTGCCCTTACCGGGATTTGAACCCAGGACCGCTAGCTTCGAAGTGGTAGAACTATATCAATAACTGGTTGTAGGATACTATATAAAAAACCCGGGTGCGAAAGATCTTCAACTTCTTTCCCGTCCCCCTCCGCCCTTAATGGACCAACTGAATTCTCCCCCTCCGGAAACGTATAGGTTTCCCCTGGCTTATCATAGACGGTGGTCATTAACCACAATGTCTAGTTCATTCCTTGGCATTTATTAGTCTGATTAACTTGTCGGCATAGCGTTCTATTACGCAACTAGCTGAATCTTTCACCGCATCTTACATGCATCATCAATGTATCAGACAAAGCTTTCTAAACTCACATTGAACTTAAAATGCTTATAAAGTTAACCGCCTTCTTTCGTATAGCGACAGTTTTATCGAATTTCCCTTCATCCATGGTATCGTTTTATGGAACGGTATTTTCTGCTGAAACCATGATGTTATCATAATTTAAACATTGATTGGGATTGATGTTTTTTACAATTACTCGAATTCGAAAACCATTTCGAGGTAGTAGGGTTTTAAACCCGTTCTGCAATATTAAGTTTTCAAAATATTTATTTATTTCGGATATTTTGACATAATTATATTTAACCTTTGTTTGACTTTCGTTTTAGGCGAAAACCGCTTGAAATAGTATATTTTAAAACACTATTACAATTTTTATGATAAGATACATTTAATTGTTTTAATTTATTAGAAAATGCCAACCCAAATTTAAAATAATCATGTCGTCCATAAAATATCTGCTAAATAAAAAAAGAAATTAAAACAAAACTACAAGGTCTAATACAAACTTAATGAAATTGGTCTCTTCAAATGACCTATTCTTTCGAATTAGAATGTAAAAACCATGAGTTATTTTTATTGGTCTATCCCAATTATACTACATACGAGTATGTTTGGATAGACATGAGACTACCAAAAAAAAATGCGGTGAGAAATCAAAATTCTGCGTGCTCGATAAAATAATATACTACTACAGACGTAGTCTAACACACGAGAATGTCTCCACACAAATATGAGCTTAGATTGGATTGGGTTTGACGAAATTCATAATCCTTTCCGATTTCTCCAAAGATTTTCCATCATTCCATAAAGCGAACCAATGCAATCATTGGGAATTTGCATTTTATTAAAGTGATACTAAAGGAAATTTATTCAACCCAAATTGATTAAAAACCGTAATGGAGAGAAGATAAACAAATGTTTCGATTATGCACCCTTCTATTCAAATTTACCAACGAGGATAAAATGGATAGACGCCTTTGGTTCTTCCTCACCGCAATCCTGTAGAAGGTAGACTATTTGAATTATTTAATAAATTTACGTTATTTTCACTTTGGTCTTCAAAGGAGACCTGTAGATGCTGAAAGCTTTCATTAATTTAGATATTAATCACATTTATAAAGGGGTTATATCGTTCTAATTATATAATACCTATAAGTCGCTCCGTTATTAAAGGCCTGATTATAAAATATAACCTACGGGAGAGAACACGGCTGATTGAAAAATGTCCGACAAAAGCCAAAACTTTTGATTTGCTCTGTTAAATGATTTACTCTCACTCACTTGACAAACAACCTCAAACATGCCTCAAATACATATCGCTGCTTAAATAATAAAGTGCCACCAATAAAAATCAAATGTTGTTTGATTTAAAACTTAAAGTCAATAACATTCTGATTTTAAATCTAACACATTTTGTTTTGTGTCCCTTTAGTATTCAAGCAAATATATTTTCTACTGAGTTGACAGCTTTAAAATCGGGCCTTTGTAATGGCGCGGGTATACATTATTTTACGGAAAGAAAGAATATTCCCTTTTAAGCTGTCTTTACTTAAAATGCACATTACGGTCACGTGCTTCGGGCGAGTCATTAATTTTTAGACCCCCGCCATGATTCGCATTTTACATATATTTCCTGCATTCATGGCGTTTTAACCGTGCCTGCTTCTATTTGGAGTAAAAGTTAAGTAAGTAGGTATATTCTGGTTTAGGGGAAAAATTATGCCATGCTGTACGTAGTTTACAGCTGCAATAAAAGCGGATTAATGATACAAACAGTTGAGAAAAAATATTTTTTGAATAGCCATAAAAGTAACTAAGATATAAGCCAAAAAAGATTTGTTCCTATATCTTTTTAGCAAAATAAAATTTAACATGGAGTATATAGTAGGGGAGCTTATATATATATTTAGTCTCGTCATTAATGGGGGAACACGAAATGGCAATGCTGCAATTCAAAAAACCTGGCAAAACTTTTTTTTAGTTTTTGTTTTAGTTTGAATTACAAATGCAGCAGTGGTTTTTCTTCGCAGAAGTTAATGATCTTTCAGATGAGCTTTGGTTTTTTGAGGATATCGATCATAGAAGATACTTAAGTACGAGGCGTCGCTTATCATGCTGCTGCCGGTGATTAGGCCAATCAGGGGCTTGCAGCACTGCAATGTCGTATATTCTTATCCCTTTCGTGCTCCGAAGAATAAACGAACTTGGGAGTCGTATTGTAATACTACACATCGAAGTTACAACTAAAAAATATAATTGCTTTCTCAGGTTTTTTGAATTGCAGCATCACCATGTCGTGTTCCCCCATTAATGACGAGACTAAATATATATGTCATCCGGTAGTCTTATCGTACTAGGTTTTGTGTCGTGGGCTCTTAAAATAATATGGCCGACCTGCGTCGCTGTTGCCTAACGCACTCGCAATGACAACCGGCTTCAAAGTGTTATGGCTCCTCTTCACAATGGCCCATCATGAGCGAGCGTAAGAGACGCCTTTACACATTAGACCGAGCAGCATATCCTTGTATGTATTGTTGTATGATGGGCCATCGTGGAGAGGGGCCTTAACAATTGTTTTCATTTTGTATGCAGACATGCCTTCGATTTTCAAAATCAAAACGATCGTGGATTGCGAGTGCGTTAGAGAATAGCCCTCTGTTTGTAACTAACGTCTCATTCGCAGTTTGAAATGGCTCGGAATTCCTTGGCAAATTTTAATTTTAATTTCACTTTAGGTGATTTCTTTTTAAAATGAATACGTATTCCCTATTTTATTAAAAATATTGTGACTGTTATTTAAAGAAAACTTCCACATCGATCTCAACCTATATGCACATTTCCGTATAATATCACTTGTACTTATAAAAATACGTAAGAAATAACTTAAGTATTGTTATAAGTATAACGTATTTCAACGCAGATTTCATTCTTTTATTTTGTCTTCAGCTTCTTCTATTTGAATATATCCTAATATCGGTTAGATGTTGCTGTTGAAGCCAAAAAAACATCCTTTTATGTTCATCCGTAGATTATTTTAGTCATAGGTTATACTATTTTTATGAACGCTTTTATCACGAGAGCGATGGCCCGAATAAAGGCTAGTAAGTAAAGAAAAATTAAATGCTCCATTTTATGAGTTCCACCAAAATTTGCTCATGCCGCGCGTCAGTTAGCCGACGGCCGTGACCCGCCGCGCCCAAGCAAGCCTTTGTTTCTAGAGTACATTAACTCAATTAGCAGTGTTAATTCAATTATTTGGATACTTTACAACACCGGGGAACTATTAATTAATACTTTTCGCAATCGCCCACGTCCACGCAAGAATCGAAAGGGATGTCGCGCGGAAATCGTGATATGGAGATACCTAGTTTTCACGCGCCTTGATTGCAGCGACCTATTGATAAACCGGCCAAGTGCGAGTCGGACTTGCGCATGAAGGGTACCGTACCATTATCTATACCGCATTATCAAAAAAAACGGCATAATAATCACGTTAAATAGTTTTTAGTATTTGCTATTATAGCGGCAACAGAAATACAGCTTATGTGAAAATTTCAACTGTCTAGCTATCACGGTTCATGAGACAGACCGATGGACAGATGGACATACAAACAGACAGACGGACAACGGAGTCTTATTAATAGGGTCCCATTTTTAGCATTTGGGTATGGAACCCTAAAAATTGGTTTATTAGCATTAAGAAGTTGTACTCGCGGGTAGTTGTGGGGGTTCGTCCGTAGATTCAACCAAAAGCGTGCGAAAAAGGTGTCATGTTTGAGAAATATAACTACTTATATAGAGGTTTTGGTTTCTAATCGTGTTTTTACGTTAAGCAGTTTTAATGAACAATTATCAGGTATAATATATCCCAAGAATATACACATAGGTATTAAGGTTACCACTACCAACTTTAGCTTATGTGACCTCCTAACAAATCTCTGGAGGACTTATTCTAATAGAATAGTGAAGTTCTTTTCTCTGTAACATTACTATGTCTAACAATGTTTATAAAAATATTTAGCGACAATGAATGCCCCCTTACATTATTTTAAAAGGCACGGTCACTTTTAGAGGCATAGGTATACTAACGCTCTCAATATGAATACTGTTGAGAAGCATCACCAAAAGAAACTCCACAATCAGACCTTTTTAAATGATGATGAAATTGCTGTAGAAAACAATATAACAAGTATGTGAGTGCCAGCTGTTAAATCATGGAAAATCCCAAAGCATAACATACCTAGGCATAGTAAAAAGAAAACATGCCAAGCCGAGCCAAGTCATGTCAAGCCTAAAAGAAGTTAATAACCTTGAAATAGCAACACCGGCGGTCAACGGTGGTCACGAGCAAAGTTCTTGGATATCGGAATATAATAAATGAGATAAAGCGTAACGAAGAGCAACTTCTGTCGTCAATCATCTTGCTTAGTTGATAATAAAGTGAGGAAGTCTATACGAGTACAAGATTAATGATTGGATATCTAGTGACTTATCACCAAACTTTCCAAAACTTATTTACTAAAGAAGCAAGAAACTCATCATAATACAACCGCAAACCTAAAGAAACTAAGAATAATGCAATGAAAAAAATATCTTCCATTCTGTTTTACATCCTTGATGGCGATAGTACTAGTTCACCAAATTATTTACAATTCCAAATTGAAGGGCGTACGTTCAAATTCTAGTGTGTAGTGGTTTTCAAAATGATTGACTATCCTAAATACTTACCGCATTCTTCCAAATAGCAACATTATTTTCACCAATAAACCTTTATAGTGGCACTCCAACAAGGGTAGGTCGTCAGTAGTCAGTGACAAACTTTGACACAAATATTACATTTATACAGGGGATAAAATTAATAGTAGAGCACAAACAAAGAAACGAGATGATAATAGAAGGTCGGTGATTAATAAACATAAAGAAGGAAAAGAACAGAATGGGAAGAGAATTATAAAGAATGGAATATATACTAGTTCCAAAATCAAAACAGGTTTACTTGATAATATCAATGGAAAACCACCATAAATTGTCCTACAGACCAGCTGTTTACACGACGTAAATAAATCCAATAATCGGTATATGAAACTGTAACCTGATCCGAGTCAAGGGCGGGCTAATGGGTCGGCAAACCGAGGCCGGCGGCAAGGGCCTGCGGTAACAAAACAGGGCGAAGGAGCCAAATGTTAAGGGACGAGAGAATATGCAATATTACATTACGGTGATATAAAACACCCGCTTGACCAGAAATGAAACGAAATAACTTATTCAGTAAATGACCCTCATCTGGAGCGAATCTACTAGCAGATACCTACTACTTATGTTCAATCAATGGAGGTCGAGGAGTCAAGATAGAAAAGTATATAAATAAAGATAAGAAAGTAGTATTAAAATCTACGGAATCGACTTATAAGAAACGCATACGTCGATCATGTAAGTAGTCCTTGATGGATTACCTACATTTTGTCAGCTTTTGCAAAATGCAATTTATCGGTCGACAGCAAAATGCGCTTTGTTTGTCTGTCCACTGACATCTACACATTTTTAGGTTTTTAGGTCATGTCCTCGTAAAGGTAATATTAATCCAAAAAGTTTTCTACACAACGATGTTTTTTTCCTTTCCAAGGTAGACTTGGCAAAGCAATGTAAGACAGACTGTAGCGTTAAAGAAAACGGTCAGCGACATTAGTATTTAGACAATGTTGGGTACAGGCTTAATTGTGCCTGAGACCCTATATGTGCAACAAAAATCTTGATTCTTTAATTTTAAGCATATTTTTGAATAAATCTTGGAAAGCCTACGATTTTAACAATGATTTCTTAGCACCTACTAATAACTTCGCTATCCCTATAGTGCAGCCTTTATAGACACCACTACTACAGCTGGCTCATGAGAATCAGGCTTCTATTTCATTTGTTTTTGTGATGTAATGGAAGCGGATAACGACAGGCCGCGTCGGCTAGATCCAACAGTAGATGTGCTGACGGGTGCCTGGAGCATGCCCTGCCCAACGACGAAGTTACCTTTGCGCATGCCCTAAAAGTGGGGATGCCAAACGCTGGTTGAAGTTAAGGTCTAGTATAAAACATAGCATTGTACGTTAATTTCGCTGTTCGTATTATATAATTTACGTTACACATCAAAGTAGGAAAACACTTTGTTTTCGAAATATGGAAATTAGAAGCGGAGCGGCCGACCGAAGCGGTTACTGCACAAAAACTATCTCAATAGCAACAAGAATAAACGAATACTCTTTTAAAAGTTATTTGGTGCTGTCTTGGATGATTTTAGTAGGTATAAACACTTAGTCGCCGTATCTTAGGAACCAATAGTCTACTTAGTCGTGATAGTTTTTCTTTTAAATTCGTTATATGCGCTTTCATTGAAGATATTATTCAGATTTTTAGTATTTGTTGTTTTAGCTGTAGGGGCTGTTGGGGGGGGGACACTTGACTGTAACAAAAAATAGCGCTGTAAAGCTTAATATTTTATAAATGGAACCCTTCATCAAAAATTGTTTTCACAAACCCGCAACATTTTTGAAGGACTTATCCAACGACACCCCGCACTATGGGGTAGGCGAGAAAAAGAAACATCCCCACATTACGTGTAAGGGAGGTACACAAAAAAAAAAGAGCTAGGCTGCGGACGGACGGACATGGCAAAACTATAGTTTGACTATGGAACCCTAAAAATGACAGTAGAGATCGAATGAAAAATATTATTATGTCTACTTTATTTAAACTAACAAATACTATATTTGTTGAAAATAATGATAGTAACCTAGTTGAACTTGCACGGTCGGCCTTATTAGGTGCACTTGAGCTGTACCTTGTGCTTTATCATTTTAACGTCAAATTTGAACTGGTGCATATCTGTAAATAACGTAAAAGTGACAAGGTACTAAAGTGAATAATCCAAATATATACAAACTTCAATGCATTAGAGTTAAGGTCAAGTTTGGTTGTTAAAATCTCCAATTAAGTATGTATATCAGGAGGTCCCGCTCTTTTAAAGTTAGATTAATTTAATTTATTTAAGAGGTAGATAGGAGATTGTCGCCATGACATTTGGAAACTACAAAGTCACCAGATGACAAGTGGAAGTAGGATGGGATACCAATCTATTACCGAGAGCTGAAAAAAGAGGCACTTATATGTATGAGAGTCTGTGTTCAGCTTGGCTAATAATAAGCAACGTTTCAATGCGCCATTTTCTAATGTATATCTATCTAGCTACCTTTCTTTATCCTTGAAATATAATAATGTAGATGACAGTACTAGATTTAACTCATAGGAGGACATATAGTTAAGTACTAAAATTCGCAACAGTAAATAACCATTACGTCACGAAAGATAACTATACTGCTTTAAGACAAATCTCAGACAAAACTCATGTGGGAAGTCCAACCATATTACTAGCAGGTGAAGATTAAATATGCTTCGATAAATGAATTTCATATACGGCCTATTTAATTAGTGTATGAGGACAGTACATACTAATGGACAAATTTGCGTGGAGATCGCGACTCGGCCAACGTAGTCGCCCTCCGGCAAGATGAAGTGATCATTTGCGAAACGCTGCTGGCAGATGTTGGATGCGACAGGGCGAGGACAGGGCAAAATGGCGCACATTAGGGAAGGCCTAACGTCCAGCAGGGGACTGATGTTATAGATCGATGATAATGATGAATTTTTGTGAATTAATGAAAAAGTTACCGCTGTTAATATTAATCCATAACTAAGTATGTGCACTTCTATTAAGAAGATCACAAACTGGTTACCCACGTCACGTCTGCTCATGAATTGGGAATCCGGACGAGCCCGAAACATGTCGAGCGTTTTTCGATATTTGTTACGTCGAGTCCCACGGAAGTTTTATGTTTAAATTTGTGCACTTCTTTTGAAAACCGCAAGTGCTTGTGTTCAAAATTAAAGTCATACTAGCAGGTCATGCTGTATTCATCATTGAGTGAGAGATTGTGATTGCCACATAAAAGGGATTGTTCATATTTTTACAAGTACTGTAATTCGAAATCCATTTCGAGGAATAAGGTTTTTAAACCGTTCTGCGTTATTAAGTTTTTGAAATATTTATCTATTTCAGATATTTCGACAAAAGTATATTTAACCTCTGTCTGACTTTCGTTTTTGGCTTGAAGCCCTCCTAGCTGTATCTTACGGGTGAGGCCAAAATCGCTTGAAATATGTTTTAATACACTATTACAATCACTTTTTATCATTAGATATCATTTAATTTTTCATATTTATTTTAAAATGCCATTCCAAATTTAAAATTATCATGTCATCCATACAATGTCTGCTAAATAAATAAAGATATTAAAACAAAACTATTGGGTCAAATACAAAATTAACGAAATTGGTCTCTTAAAATCACCTATTCTTTTGATTTAGAATGTAAAACCTTGACTTTTTTTTTGTTCTATGCCTATTGCAGTAAATTGATGATTGTTAATGTCAGTCACTAAACAATATACAATCGTACTAACATTATAAATGCAAAAGTTTGTATGTTTCTTGGGTACCTAGTCCTTCACACTGTAACGGCTGGATTTCGATGAAATTTTAAATATAGGTAGGTTATACCCTAGATTAACAGATAGCCTACTTTTAATCACGGAAAATGGAATAACGATAATCGAAACCTATGTGGCTGAAGTCGCGGGCAGAAGCTAGTGTAATAATACAATATTTAAGTATGTAAGCAAGTGCATTTTTAGTAATATACTTATAAAACTGTATATTGCCGAATGTAATTTAAAATCACTCGTAAATAGATTACTTCGGCACTCTTGACAGTTTGAAGAACAAGTTTCTATTAGAAGTTGATAGCTTTTTTTTAACATTATTGTATATTTATATACAGATTTATAAATCTGAAAAATTCCGTTTCTGTCCCTTTAAACTTGGTCCGATTTTTATAATTTTTTAATATGTCGTAGAAATTATGAAAAACTAGGTCTGTACGTTTTCCTTTCCAAGAAAATATTCCACAAGATGAAGAAAATTTAAAAAAACAAAAAACATAAACGTACCTAGTTTTCAGGTTTCCGTACCAAAATGGTAAAAAAGGAACCCTTATCGTGAGATTTCGTTGTCTGTCTGTCTGTCTGTCTGTATTTCTCAGGAGGTTTTCGCAGCAACTACAAATGCTATCAACTTGAAATTTGGTATAGTTATACAACATGCTTGCCCGCATCTGTTTTTAGTAAAAAAATATGAAATATATTTTAGAAATATTTGAAAAGGGGTCTAGAATGGGGGGTGAAAAATGAAAATGATTCGATTACAGCAAATTGGGTGTCATTATTCACAGTTTTTAGGACATAACAAAAACGCTTTGATAATTTGTATTAAAATTTAAGCTAGTCAAAATGAACCTTATGGCACAGAAAATAAAGGTCATAACAAAATGAGTGTTTTCTTTTGCAGTTACCAAGCGTATTATCTTAAATACAGGACCCTCGGTGCGCGAGCCCGACTCGCACTTGACCGGTTTTTCAACATATTTAAGAATAATGGAAATCGGACAAGTTTTACGGGGTGATAAAAGATATCGACCGGAGCAAAATTTCTATCGAAAAAAATTGACAGCTACGCGATTCATGCGTCGGTCACAATCTCCCTAACTTCAGTTCTAGAGCAAGAGCACAATTGTTCTGTCTTTTTCTAGCTTAGTAGTTAGAAAAACATAGCAGTGAACTTCTGCAATTTTTAGTGCTAGACCTCGGCGGCCAATCAATCTCTTATCTACGGTTAAAGACATATATACACAGAATTTGATGTTAAATTACGCCATAAGAAAGCTCCTTCCTTACCGGCCTAGAATATTTTGGTAGTTTTAACTTTTCAATCTGTTCATTAGCTTAAGATTATTAAGGCTTAAGTTAATTGGGTATAGAACACTACCTTGCGGTACACCTGTGCCGAACTTGGCTAAAAATGGCTGCTATAATTTGTAATTCTAAAACTTGATATCCAATCCTTGGATAAAGGAAACCTTATCCAATCATTAAAACATTAATAACTCCTAACTAAACTAATTAATAAATTGAATGTTAAAACTTTTTTGTTCACGTGTGGTTGCCGAGTCAGAATAGTGCCACTCCATGTCTTCCCGTCGATGTCGTAAGAGGCGACTAAGGGAATAAAGGTTTGTAGTACTGCTAGGCGATGGGCTTGCAACCTGTCACTAATACGTTGGTAAACATCTTAGCCTGATTGTGCATAATGTGGTTACAAAATTATCAACGCTGTAGGTTTGCTCTGGGAACGAAGGCGTGAGTTTGTGTATGTAAATGTGTCAAAACGATATTCTGGACCGATAAGGAAATAACTTTTTACTCCCTTATTATCTAGTCAAGTTCTGGGACAACTCTATGAAGCTGTTCTCTTCATCCTTAAGATGGAGAATGAGAGAAAGACATCATTATACATAAATTCAAAAGATCTACGCAAGAGAAAGATTGAATGTTTGAACCCGTAGTTAATCATAAATTAATGAAAATGGTAAGACTGCGACCCAGTCTCAGATAATTATATTAATGCGGCTACCATTACTTTTTTTAAGTGATATACCTACATAGATGTAATATTAATACTATAGAGTATTTATTATTCCTGTTTAATGCAATAACGTGAAAGAAAATTGCTCTTAAATAAGAAGGATCGTACCCTAATTTCCTATTTATCGAACATCGTCTGGGAGACAAATTCGATGACAGATCGTTTCCTTTTCTAATTAATTATATTACCAACGTCGGAACTCTTGTAGACCTCGGCAAGATGGAGGCAGAGGCGTCTCGCTGGGAAACGGAAATGAGGTTACGTGTAACCTTGTACTGACGAGAAACTTCTCAAATTGTGAACGTTTCTTACTAGAAGTTCTCGTTAACATCCAGGTTTTTTATGGAACGAGAAAATTCTTAACGTCCATGAATATAATCGAGAATATTCTTAGATTTTTTTTGTATGTACTTTTAAACTATTTGGAATATTTATTTTCTGCAACTTGCACATTGTTACGTGTTGTGTGTGTTGATTCCTTGACCCCTTTGGACTATTTTATCGTGACGTAATCAATCAAAACGTAAGAGACTTCTAATGATTTTATTTACAGTGTCACTGTGACATAATCCTATTTTGTTTAGTTGGTAGAAATATTTTCATGGGCTTTAGTTAGAACTTTGTACGGAAACTGTAGGTTTCTTTTGTTTTAAGTGTTTTTATTTCCATAGTTTTAGAACTCCGAAATATAATGGCGGCTGTAAAATAAATTTTAGGTTTCTTTAAAATAAGATATATCAAATACCAACAATATCTCGTAAAAATATACGGTTTGTCGCCCTTACCCCATTGACGCACTTGCCCCACCTGACCTTAGGAATTATATTCGTACAATAATTCTAAACGACATGCTTGAACTTGTATTTTCACCCCTTAAACCTTGAAAAAGATGTATTTAAAAATTTAATCATGCAAACATTTCACCTGGTTTCAACATGACGTAAATTAAGAAAAGAACTATTCTCTACACACTACAGACCTGCACAAAGAACAAATCCAATAATCGGTGGATTATTGTGTGTGTTCTTCGTTACACCAAGTCGGTAGTCAGTTGTCATTTATTGCCAGTCATCCATTGCGTCAATATTTCGCAGAGGGAGGACGCCGGTCGAATGTCCGAAAAAAAATTCGACACGTTTAAATTCATTTTCGACAAATTTTAGGGGTGGTTCAATAATCGTCAAATGATTGTAATAATGAAGCGTATTAATTTCAACAGTCAAGCTACGTAGATTATCTTTTCTAATTATTCTTATTCTTCTGAATTTATAACTATAGATGACATGTGTTTAGTAATAGAAAGTTACGAAAAAACAGTTGATCTTGATTCTGCTTAGGTTACGTTTGTTCGCGTTTACGAAAAACGAAGTATCAATAACACCCAATGATATAACTTTATGAAACCAGCCAAAAACATAGCTCAAGTGAACATAACTTGTTATATAACAGTCTAAATCCGTCGACGGGGCACTGTCCTTGACTGGAGACAAAGCCCGGCTGCGGCACTCACCTGCGTCGGCGTCGCCGTTTCCGTCGTCATGGCTTCGATGCTCGCGAGTCTACTCCTCTTCTTCTTCTGACATCGACAGCAGCTCCCCAGTGACAGCGTAAAGCCTACCACCTACACCTCAAACAGGCATAACCTAATATCGATTTTCAAGCGTCCTTGCACCAGCGATCAATCGCTAACCCGAACGCAAAGTCCTCACTGCCATATTTAGACGAAAGCAAAATCTATTTTTAAAATTCAAATTTGGAAAAGACGCCTACAGCGAGCGCGAAACGTCCGCCATTTTCCTTCCGTGTTCGAAATTCGGATTCATTTCCGCACTGTAACTTTATTCGAAACTTATTCTAAAATTTAAATTAAAACACTAAGCAACAGTAAAAGCCGTAAGCAGTAGACAATAGCGCGATTTAAGGTTATTTTTAGCGTTATTTTTACACATAAAGTCCGCTAGTTGGAGCAAGTTGTTGCTTTTGGACGTCAGTACGGGGTGTACAAGAATTTCGCCGGCTTTGGACGACAAGTGAGTAGGGTGGGGTAGTGCGCTACTGCGGCTGCGCGGGGGTGCTTTATTGTGTGCGTGATATGCGTGTATGCCATTATCCATGTACGTTTATGCTGACCTTTGTCGCGTCTCCCCTTTCTTTAGCTGTGGGGTGATTGAGGGGGTTTGTGTCTGAGCGCGACAGGTCTTGTAAGGCTGGTTTTGATGAGTGTATTCACCAACACAATCGATAATGCAGAACTCAGATGTTAGGAAATGTCAGACTGGTTGTCGGCCCTACAAAGCGTTTGGTTCGAATACGCGACCGGCTTACGCCATTTTGTTATTACTTATTATTCTTTATTGCTTTTGCACGACCACTTTGAATTTGATTGGTAGAGTTAAAAGAGTATAAATAGAAATAGATAGTGGTACACGAAACGTCGCGTTTGCCAAGCCTATGTCGTATTTATTAACTAGGTCAAATAATAAAGTAATTTATTAGCAAATTAGCACATTGGGTAGTAACATCACTTCGCAAGTTTAAACTAATTCATAGTTATTGCTTTTAAATAATCTTTTTAAAGTAGGTAACCCAAAAAGGTACGAGTTAAATAATGAGGAAAGAAAAAAATAGGTACTATCGAACCAACGGAACCCTGACCCACCATGGAACCTTGTCACAATGATTGACGTACGATTGTCGTATAGCTTCGTATGACAGTCCTAACGTCAATCACTGTGACAAGGTTCTATGGTGGGTCAGGGTTCCGTTGGTTCGATAGTATATAGATAAAAAACCAGCCAAAGCATGTGGCACCGGCCGATTCCTAAACGAACTAAAAACTAACTCGAAAAACAAGTATAAATGAATTTTCTATATATTATTTTAGTAGGTATAAACACTTTAGTCGCATGTATCTGGGGAACCAATCAAATAAAAAGTAATAACAAGATGTACATAATGAACTTTTAAGAGCTATTAATACTGCCCTTCTAAGGAGAAAAGGCACAAACCCATTTAAATCATTAGAAGCAAATTAAACTCTCAAAGATTTATAATATTGTTGGAAGTGCAACACAACTCATATAGTAGATGAGCCTTTTTTTCGCAGAAGGGCAGCATACCTCACTCAATGTTATACTTAATGAAAAAAGATACGTTTGCTTTAAATTTCTAAGAAAACTTTCACAGTTTTGAACTACAAAGCTCTCTCAGAATGTTTGAGTTGCACCGCGGACAAACGGACAAACGGATATACTGACGTGGTGAAACTATAAGGGTTCCTTGTTGACTACGGAACCCTAAACACCCCCGATACAATGACGATCGCCTCTTTTGGCGGTAATACCTCTTAAACGGCTTAACCGATTTTCATGACACCTATACAATAACCATTCCGTCTATTCGTTTGTGAGCCATGCTTTGATAGACACACAAATACACAGATACACGCGTCAAATGAAAACTTCCCTATTTTTCCGTCGGAGGATAAAATTTAGAAAATAGTGAGTACGTTTAAAATACGGCAGTAGATAGATAGATAGATAGATAGATAGATAGATAGATAGATAGATAGATAGATAGATCAGTACTTGTGTGTATTTTATTTTCCAGTTATCTTAAGAGGCCACATACGCTCAAGAGCAAAAAAAACGGGTCAGAGGGCGTTGTTCATACTAAAGAGGCTATTTCGAAGCCTTGGTAGATGAATACTGCGAGCATCGATACGGGACTTCCAGAGTGCCTAGGATACCCAATTGATTGAATCTGCAGTTAACGCCTGAATTGTGGATGTTTCGGAAAAACATCTACAATGGCAATCAAATGTAAGGAAATCCAATTGCTGACCCAAACTGTCCGGCTGTGGTGCTAACTGATTGTGCGATCAGTTAGGTATCTTAAGAACTTTTGACCTCCTCTATTGAACCTCGGAGTATCTACCATTAAACCACACTCGAAACAACCCCTGGCGAGGAACGAAGGCTTCGAAATAGTCTCGTTTGTATGAAAAACGCACTCTGACCCGGTATTTTTGCTCCTGAGTGTATGATAAAGTCGGTACGTGCTCCGCGATCTGGATCTTCCTCACCATAACGCCTATATGTATGTTCTTTGGATATATTAAGCTCGATCATATTTCCTTGAGACTGTTAAACGTGAAAATACGATTAGAAGCCAAATCCTTAATAGTTTCATACTAGTATTTCAAACATGACAGATTATTCGCTTGTTTTTAATTGAATCTTCTAAACCCTATGATGTTTAAACGAAGATTTTTGATTTTATAGTTTAGTACTTAAAACCTCTTAATCCTGGTAAACCATTTTTATAATTAATGTTTTGGTTTTTTAGTAAACAGCAGTTATTTGAATGTGACGCTCTGACGCTGCAATCAAATCTCCGTTTCACGTTCTTAGCGTGGAAGCACATAAAGCCATCCCTTTTTATTCTTGTGTCGGTAGCATTGTTATACGGCCTCTTGAACTTTAAGAAAAAGGCTCTATATATTTTAATTAAATAGAAAGAAGGAAAGAAAGAAAAACAAAACAGTAAGTAGCCTTGCTTATTATTAAACGGTGAGAAAAGTAGAGTATTCTGCTTTGGCATAAGCTGTTTTCATCTTGGGCGAGCTTGAATCCCTCGCTGCACTCCGGACTCCAGTTTAATTCACTAGTAACACCCTACCTGCGCTCGAGAGTTAAACCTGGAGTCCCTCATTTGCTCATGATGCAATATCGCGCCCGTGACGTAAAGCAGTGCTTTATCCCCTCGATGATAATCTACTATAAGGTGCTGTGGGTCCCACTGAAATGGATCACCACTCAGCATAAAGTTGGTGGTACTGCAACGCTGGTTTTACGTAGTGACCGTTGTGTATTATTGTAAATACACGGAATACCGGGTTTTTCGGGTCCATTAATCGATCTGTCAAGTTGACATCTCGCTTTCAACTCAAACTACGTTCGAGCTTCCAGGAAAACTTTTCTTGACAGGGAGAAATTAAACTATGATGACGGATTGATAGCGAAAGCGAGTATTCTCATTTTCCCATTATTTTATTATGACGCAGACATCCGAAAGATCCTAAACAACTTAAGTTATAATGCACATACGACCTTCTGTCGGTAGGTAGCTACGAGAGGCAAATTGTACAGTGCTATAAGATACGGTGTAAGTGGTACAGATACGAATGGACGTTAAGCTCTTTTACGTGCGTGAAATCCTTGCTTCGTCACCGCAATAATTTACCGAAAGAAATAACCATTGTAATAAAAGATACGCCACAGGGGAAGAGTATTTTTCTATCTAATATCATTCGTCACAACGACAAGGTTCTACCTTACATACAACTATCACTTGAGATGGAACGTTGAACAAGTATTGTGAGTGTGATGTTTATTTGATAGCTACTTTATCATGTAATATAAGCTTATTAGTTATGCAATTATTTTGTCAGAAAACGTTAATATGACGTTAGTTCGCTAAGTTTTTCTCACCATCTAATTATCCAACGTAACGCTTTTAATACCTATGCCTACACTGTCTGTCCGTCCGTCCTAACTTTTTTTTTCATAATATTTGTTATTATGGCAGATTTAAAAACATTTTTTAAGACAGTGAAATAATAAAATTCCCCATTAAAAAAAGGTTTTAACCAAAAAACGGTAAAACGAACAAGCGTCAAAATTGGTATATTTACAGTAGAAACACTAAAAAAACAACAAATACTAAAAAATGGTCAAGCGTGAGTGGAGCTCGGACTGATACGATTCGTAATCGAATTCAAATCAGAATATTATAAAGATAAAGATAAGAAAGAAGAAATATACTACAGTCTATTTTCATGTTTTTTCAGTTTAGTGCTATAACATTGTTTTAATATTTACTTAATAAGATTGATTGATGATTGATTGATTTGAAGGAAAAAATATATAACATAGGAAGGACTCTACAAATAACCACTTAGAGAATTTTAATTTCAAAGTGCCATTATTCAGAAATACAATCCTATCTAATTTCTAGGAACAATTAAAATCTACTATCTATACATGTAAAGTACCTAATTGAACTAAATTAACCAATCTAAAACACTTAGCAGCATTCAAAAGACCAAACGGACCACCAACTCGTAAATGCTTCAACGTTACTCAAAGAACACTAACCCGTACATGATCCATTCATAAAAAGGTGACCGCGCGTTCCAAATTTAAAAATTAAAAAACATCTGCACAGCGTTATCGGGCGATCACTCGACTCGCATCGATTAATCGCAAGCGCATAGCTAAGCAATCGATTCATCCCGCGAGCGCTGCACCGGCCCATCGGTACCATCAACACTGTTAAATTTAGCCAGTCGAAATCGCGATGTCAAAGATACCGTACCGTAAGATAGAAACGCTCCGAATGTTTACGTTAATACACGGAAAACGATGTTTTTCTTCAGCGAGTTATTTTTATTATGAGTGAAAATCTGGCCTCTTCTGCCTAGAGAGTGATTGAGTGCGGTCGCTGCGGCCTTTTCGAAATCGACGCGTACAATCGAGTGGTTGGAATAAAAGACTTCTGTGTCGCTGGTTGTTGACAGTACAATCGGAAACCAACTGTCGTTAAGTGATTCTTGTGGCTTTTTTATGTGTTCAAGTGGTTTTATTTGGATTTATTTTCTACATCGACGCGGAGGAAATCTTCAAGAATTAAGGTGAGCGCTTAAACTACTAATATATTTTCAAATTAATTGAATACCTGAATAATCGTGACAGCATCGAATAGTTGTTAAACAATTGGTTCGATTATCGATGTTCCATTAAGCCCGTGGATGTCTTCGCCCGATTGTCGGTGACGAGCCATTTGTCAAGATCGATCTCGGCTCAGCCGCCTATTTTACCATCTTGACAATGACAAGTGACAGGTGACAATTCGGTATACATTGCAAAGTTAACAAGCTAACACATCAGAGGGTTTCATATAAGTTGAGCCATGTACACTGATATGTCACCTGGCCCATGTTATAAATTTTACAGTACACTTGCGGTTAAAGTGATTTTTGTATAAATATGAAACGTTTAGTTTTCGACACGTGGTTTTTTAGGAATAGATTTTTCGAGATAACGTTCGATTTTAATAAGTTATTATGTAGTTAGTACCTTTGTTTATCTCAGGGTGTAAACAAATGTTTGTAGTGATTTATTGATTGTAATTATAAACACATTTTATAATTAACATTTTTCCTTTTCTGTTTTAATTGAACTTGAAGACGTTAAATACGAAACACGCAAAAAAACCACTGATGAATTATTAAAAACTGAATTTTACGGTAATTGCAATACAGTTTTATTCAATTATTTAAAGTTTAATTCTACGTTCTTACATAAAAAAATACATATGTAACGGGTTTAAAAACGGCGTTTCACAAAGCCGTGCTTATTCTGAATGAGCTATTTTTAAATCAAAACAAATCCGTCCATTAACCTTTATAACCGATCAATGTAGGGCAAATATTTAAAAATGTAAGCCCTTTAAACAGCTAAAAGAGAAAAAATACTTGCAGACTTGAATATGACGCATAAGTAAATACGTACGGTAGGCCTTATAAGTATTAAGAGTTTACATACATACATACATACATCTGGGCACTTTAGTCCTTTGTCATTTTATTTTAACGTCATATTTAAACTGCCGCACTAATCTGTGAAAGGCATTAAAGTGTCAAAGCACAGAATAGTACTATTTAACCGTCGATTTTACCCTTGATTGTAATTTCCTTACAAAACCCGCCTTACAAATCTGTATAACCGTACCAAACTATACTCTGATTATTCTAACATGAGTCCTGTGACAGCCGTATTCCGTGATTTCCATCACTTACTATACTCGCAAGTGATGTGTTTAAAAATAAACGTTTAATTATTTAAATATCTGAACGTCGTCGCTAGGTTTGTACCGATGTAGTATTTATGTAAGGTTAAACAAATAAGTGTAAAAAGTGTTTATATGAGATGTCACAGGCATCATTTTAGAATATTCAGAGTATAGTAAGTTTCAAAATACAAGTAACTCTTTATTGCGCGCCAGAGATGTTTTAAATTAAGAAAAAAACGATTTGAAACAATTGAAATATTGTTTTCAAAATCCTTACAAAACGATAAAAGAAAAAAATCATTTTTCGTTTATCGTAAATCCCTCGCACGAAAATAGCCGAGGTGGTCCTAAATCTGGCATAATAAAATGAGAGGGAAGCAGAGAAAAACCAGACGACATTCTTAACATGAAATAGCTGGAGAAAAACGCAAAATGAATCGAATCGACGAGTTGGTTTGGTTGAAAGTATTCTACAATGTTAGCGCACTGTAGAAAACGGAATAGATTTAGAGAGAATGGTCGTATGCTTTTGAGCGTTTTCGCTAACCTATGTCATACGTAACGTACCTATTCCATGCGTATTTCTGATTTCGAAGTTATTAACTTTCGTAGATAGCAAAATTTTAGTTCTAGCTACTAAGTGTACGAGTATGTCCTACCTCGAATGAATGGTTAAAACACGAAATAATCTTTCACAAACTAACCTAGTCCTAATCTACACTCTAGAGTTGTAATGTGGTTACTAGACAAAGATAAACATACTTAATTGAAAAATACATTATTAAATATACCTAGAAAACATCCAAGACTCAGGAACTATATACATGTGCTCAATACACAAATATTTCCTCTACCAAGGATTGAACCCAAGACTGCAAGTTTAGTAGGCAGAGTTACTACAAACTAGGCCAAACGTGTCGTCATGATAGCCGAATTGTCTTTTTATAAAAGGTTAGATAGGTATGCCAAAGGTATCGTTTCGTAAAAAAAAAATGTAATTAGTGAAGCATGCTGAAAAATAGAGAGCACCTCAAAAGTTGACTAAACCCCTTTACGACTTTATACAAGAACAATGTCTTGAAGAAGGCAAACGAGCATGCAGAAACTATTCCACTCGGAAAAACCCTACTGCGTTTGTCATGTTAACGTAATGACAGCTCGTACTTACTTGGCAGTAATGGCGGCCGAGTTAAAAATGCGATAACATGTCAGCTCCGTCATCACCCCTCCCACTGTGACCTCCACAACGAAAGTTTTAAATCAGTGCGTCTCATGCGATGACCTACGGTGCCGAGACGTGCACACTGACAGGGCGACTAGTCCACTAGTTTAATGTCGCTCAGCGAGCTATGAAGCGTGCAATGCTCGGAGTCTCTTTGAAGGATAAAATTCGTAACGGTGTAGCCTCGCATAGCATAGAGAATTAGCAAGCTGAAGTGGCAGTGGGCTGGCCATATCTGTAGAGAAACGATAACCGTTGGAGTAGACGTGAAACGCTGCTGGCAGATGCTGGATGCGACAGGCCAAGGACAGGGTAAAATGGCGCACATTAAGGCCTATATATCCAACAGTGGACTGATATAGGTCGATGGTGATGATGATGAACATGTAAAAAACAATAAGGTTTTATAGAGTGGAATAGAGATCCACGTGATAGTGAACACAGAAGCCCTGAGATTACAATCTTTAGATGCAAATGCGATATCAACTCTAAATACTCAGACGCTCTGTGTCTCCTTGCAATACCGGCCGTAAAAAGTCAATCAGGACATATTACACAACCATGGAGTTTCTGAATATTGATAATATTGACCGCAGAAAATCAATGCTAACGTTATTTGTTGCGTGTGAAGACTGTGAAGGAACAGTAATAACAGCATTGTTTTACTGCTGTCAACATTATCAATATCTTGAAACTTTGTGGTTTTGCGATATATCATGACTTCTTATTCGCCGGCCATTATAGTACCCTTTCAACGGACATATCCGGCACGGTTGACAGCGACAATAGACCAGAATGTCAGTGACATAAAGTTGATATTAGCTCTAAATTAAGAGTTTCTGCCATTGAGTGAGCGAAGAATTTTGCAATGGCCGGCAAGAATCCATGGAACAGTGTAAGAATTATATTTTCTGCTAAAATAGATGCAAAAAGACCCTAGTTAACCCCATTGTTGTGATTTGCATGGATTTATGATAGCACATGCGTCATGCAAGCCAAAAGGGTTTACATTTGGCTGATGACGAATAGAGGCCTTGAATCGTGACAAGAACGATTATAATGCTTTAATTATTAAACCAGCAGTTCATTTAAATTATAATGATAAAGTACAGTCGTCGTCAAATATCTGAACACTAACGCATGAGGATGTGAAGCTGAAAAAACCAGAAAAAATCCGATAAGGTTTCTCTCCCTTTAAATATTTTATTGCACGTTCTCGTGTATATGTAAATATTTTTTGGAAAGTAGCTAAATTTATATGGTTTTTTTTGACAGCTACGTGAGCTTCACCAAACAATACTCTTGAAAATAGAGATGAAGAAGGATCTCGTGCAGGGTCTGTCCGGACCTCTTCCACCATCTTATCCTTTAACCTACCACCAAACAGCTGCGTTCGCATCATTATGTTCCGGTGTGGGGATGAGACAACTGGTGAAATGACCAGCGTATAGGAAATGGCAATTCATTGGGAGTTTTAGAATTGCAGTCTTAAGATCGTAGTCTCGAGAATACATGAATCTCACATCATACTAACCATCATGTGCCCTGAGAGCTCGATGTCTTCTTGCACTAAAAAATGATGTTTAAGCACGTTATGTTTCCATGCATTGTCTTCTGTTTTCTAAGAGTTGGGATAAGCGGTTTATGCACTGTTTCATCAGCTTATGTCAATTCAATACGTTTATTCCATTTTCGAAAATCCGTAACATACCTACATACATCTTGATTGACCCGCTGGGCCACTGTGTAACTGTACTGCTTATTTCAAAGTAACGCAACTAGGTTTCTGGGTTATTATTATTAATACTTTCACCAAAACTCTGATATACATAATTTAAATACCAGAAATAAAAATAACATCGTTATACGAAAACTCCGTGTCCGTAAAGCATATAAATCATTTGTTGGTCAATGCATTAATTTCTATAATAAATGACCTGACGTAGTTTTAAAGTTACCCTTTCTAGTACCTAAAAATTACTTGAAAAGACGTTAATGTCTAAAGCGTATTATAGGGTCGAGGAATATCTAAGAGACAATAATGCGTGGCCTAAACTTACTCAATAATAAGCACTTATTCAATAATAAGTTGTTCAAATGCAAAAATACTTTATCTTGAATATGTCCGTTGATGTAGGAAAACATATCGAAACTTTTATTTCGTCGTTTTGCACCGTCTTGGATATTGGATTTAATTTAATATTTATAGCATTACATAATGCTAGACTAAGTAGTACCATTGTAATATGAAATATGTTTAAAAATGACTGATTGCTGAGTTTCTTGCGGCGTTTCTTCTCAGCAGGGGTCCCCTCTTGGGAAGCGCTGGTAAATTCTTGACGTGTAAAGTACCCGTGCGGCCTACTTACTGATTAAATTACGTTTATCTTTAACTTTTATCTTCTTATTTGTTTTAGGAAGACTTACAGAGTAATACGCGTGCTACTATTTGGTGCGGAGTCTCAAGTGTTTTCTATGAATCGTAATATAATATAATATGTGTCAATAAATAACAATGTTCATCGTTGTCTTGTACCCTTAATACTAGACTAGATTTTGGAAATAGGTCAATTGTTGTCAGATTGTTAATAAATGCACATGCTGAGCTGAGTCCCATTTGACTTCACACCACAGTGCAACATTTCTAAATCTTGCTTTTTTGTACTCTGTTGTGTAACTAGTGTGTTTTTGTCAACGAGTGCTATGCAACAGGTTTAAGCTTCCGTTTCAAATAAATTTAAAGTTAATAAAGCTATAATTAAAAAAAACGAATAAATATTTTTGTTGACTGTACGTTGATGCGCAAACCAAAATGTGATGTGACATTGAACCTCACGACGTTGTCATAGACGATTTAGAACGTGAACAGTCGCAACAATTTATTTGAAGAAGACACACGTTTGGTTTAAAAAAAAAATGCGTACTAAATTGCTTAGTTTATCTAATTACGATTATTTCGACACTTTTTAATGTTTGATCATTGATTGGTACCGACGTCAATCAATAATCGAACTAACTTTACCTGATCGATCGACATCCAGACATTTAATTGGTGTTTTAACACCCTTAAAATATTGCATTATTTTATAAATTAGGTTGATTAAACAACTTTCCGCAACTTGATGTTCGACGCCATTTTGAATTGCCTCAAAAGTGACAACTAAATAAAATAAAAACTAGGGATACTACTCAAATGTATCTAGTCCCAGCTCCAGGCTACCATGGGTTCTAGACATCGATGATTGCTAGCCCGCTTGCAAGTGAATATAATCTTACTAGTACTAAAGCGATTAGTAGTGCTCTAGTTTAAGGTATTTAACGTGATTGTTTCCGACGCGTACGTCACGGAGGAACAGGAATCGCGGAGCAAGCGCACGCGCAGAATGGACGACGACGTGAGTACTAACACCTATTAATAGTTATAGTATCCGTAGTAGAGAGAGGGCATTGTTAACTGAATCGGATAATGGATAGTGAAACTTTATTGAGCCAAGTTTTTTTTTATTTATATGTACCTACTGCTCTTCATGTGTACCACCCTCGACCTGATCGTCACTTAACATCTGGTGAGACTGAGGTCAAACGCATACCCATTTCAAAAAAAAGTTTGGGTTGAGTCTGAGCTCTTTCCAAGAGACAGGTGGTTGACATAACAGTTAGTTTCTAAATTATGTTATTAGGTCATATACGAGTATATAAAGCGGGGCTAAACAAATTGCCATCGAAAACCAACGCTAGCGTTTGGTGTTCACTGTCACTTTGCGTTGTCATAGAAAAATTGATGGAGTTGACGTAAGCGTTTGTATTCGATGGCAACTTATCTAGCCCCACTGTTGCCGAAACAATGCTTGGTCCTCCTAAAGTCGTAAATATTACAAACTGTTAAAACCTGCCAAATTCCAGGCAGCTACAGAAGTCATGTAATTGTGACAGTGACATAAATGACTGTTTTATTACTATGGCCGTGCTAACAAAAACATCTTCCAGCTTTCATATAAAATTTTCAACTTGACGCCTCTACTCCATCACATTCGTTCCTGTTCATGAGAAAAAAAAGATAGACGAAGGTGGATCGACGACAGTGACCTGGTTATTTTTTTGACCAGCTCGTCAGATGCTCCATATATTTCAAAAAGAGCATTATTTCAGTTCTGATCGAAGATCACAATAACACTGTTCCTGCTCGACATTACGGTCAATTTTCGCACGCTGATTTAATCGCAATACCCATCACCACCACCCTTTTCTCTTGTTTCCTACCCTAATAGCTAGCTCTATGGTTTCATTTTCACTTCCTCAGCTTGAACTTAATCAGGATTTACCAATTTAAAACACCATAGCCTCCTTCCAAACTAAGTAGGTAATATCCTAAGACGCTATCTACGACTTCAAAGCCTTCGATTTTCAAAATAAAAACGATTGCGATTGCGAGTGCCCCTCGGGTTAATCCGAGCGATCACAACGGTCGTGATCGATTTCGCTCCAAGCGAGCGTTTACGAAAGACCTGGTTAAGAATCATTGCCGAACCGTTCCCGTAACCCGCCTAGATTTGTTTTATTTTACTGAACCTACAAAACAAACTTATGTTACTACGACATTGAATAAAAACATATCATAGTACAGGATCCGAATAGGAGACGATTTTCACCGGGCTATTTATTCGATAACAAGTATTTTATATCAAAGGGTGATGGGCAATTTTGTATGGACCTATTATAAAAATTTAATCATATTTTACATATATAAGGAAAAACCAGTGACATCTTTTTTCATTGTTTTTAATAGACATAACATTGACAGCTTTACGGCCAGCGTTACTACAACAGCCCCCCCATAACGTGGGCCTAAGCACTTATGCTACACCTAACTGCCAAGTAAACTCCCCATGCTTAAGACAGCCTAGCGGTTTGGTAAACACATCTGCTATCATTGCATCAGTCGGAATGTACACAATTTTAACATTGAACCTATCAACCATGTCTCTAACATAATGGTACCTGATTTCGATATGCTTGCTTCTTTTGTGTTGTACCTTATTAACAGCAAGTTGCATAGCAGACTGATTATCGCAATACAACACAATCTCACAAGTAGATATCGTCAACAGTTCCTTTATTAAGGCTTGTAAGAACACCGCCTCTCTACTAGCTTCACTTAAGCTTATGTACTCCGCCTCGGTGGATGACAAGGAAATGCATGACTGTTTATAACTACCCCAAGAAATCGAATTACCACCGTACTTAAACAAATATCCTGTGTACGACTTTCGATCAGAATCTGAAGCCCAGTCTGCATCCGAGTATCCTTCCAAGATAGGGTTTACATTGGACTTCTTAAAAACTAAAGCCTTTTGCTTAGTTCCTTTAAGATATCTCAAAATACGCTTAGCTTGATTCCAATGGAATTCTGTATAATTGCTATTAAATTTACTTAGATATGCGACAGCAAACGATATATCAGGCCGCGTAGTTACACATAAATACATTAAGCTACCAATCAATTCTTGGTATGGAAACTTGGTGACATTGTTACTCGCAGCATTACAAGAACTCTCACTATTAGAACTAATATTAGTCATCATGGGAGACTTTACAGACTTGCAGTCTGTCATGCCAAAACGATCCAACAACTTGTCAATACGATTTTCCTGACTAAGTTTGATAATAGTTGCATCACGTTCTACTTTTATACCCAACATGTTTCTGATCGGCCCTAAGTCTTTTAATTTGAAATGTTTTAACAGAGATGATTTTAACGTCTCTGCCAAGCAATTGTCATTGTAAAACACGAAAAAGTCATCGACATACAATGCAATAAAGACAATAGACTTACCAGATCTCTTAATGAAGATGCAGTCTTCTTGTTTACATTGCTCATATCCCAAAGTAAGTAATACATCTTTTACCTTTTGGTACCAGGATCGCGATGCTTGCTTCAACCCATAAACAGCCTTCCGTAGCCTATAGACTTTGTTTTCACTTCCAGGGAAAATAAAACCTTCCGGTTGATGCATAAATATTTCTTCATGCAAATCACCATTTAGGAATGCTGTTTGAACATCCAAATGATCAATCTTAAGATTCATTTCCACAGCCAAAGCTAATAGCAATCTAATAGAGCAGTAACGAACGACCGGTGAAAAAGTTTCATGAAAATCTTCACCATACTTTTGAGTAAAGCCTTTTGCAACCAATCTCGCCTTATAACGTGTAATATTTCCTTCAGAGTCCCGTTTCAAGGTAAAAATCCATTTATTCTTGACAATGTTTTTGTCAGCCGGCTTATCAGTAAGTTCCCAAGCTTTATGAATAATAAAAGAGTCTATTTCTTCCTGCATGGCTTTCTGCCATAACTCTTTATCTTCACAACTTAAAGCTTCTTTGACAGTCCGTGGCTCTATAGAAATTTCTACATTACTAACGTTAGTTACGTTACAAGTCGGGTTTGGAAAACGTGAACGTAATGGGTATCGTTCGCCAGTAGATGCAAGTATTTCATCTATACTAGGTCCTTGTTCACACTCCGTCTCAACAGGGCAATTGGATGATTCGGCACGAGCTGGAGCTGATTCTGACTCCGCCTCCAAAGGATAATCGAAGGATTCCATCAAGATATGTTCCCGCTCCGCCTCAACCGGTGTATTTTTCCGATTCTCCTCATCATTACTACCTGTAAGATAAATAGGTTGAAACACTTGGTTTTGTCTCATATTACCTATAGGGTGTCTTCCTGGAAAAACAGATTCATTGAATACCACGTCACGTGATACAATAATCTTATTATTGTCAGGATTAAACAAACGATATCCTTTGACGTTGTCGTAGTAGCCTAAAAAGATAAGTCTTTTACTTTTGGGGTCTAACTTTTTACGTTTGCAGTCATCTACATGTGCAAATGCCTCGCAACCAAAAACACGCAGATTTTTAAGGCTTACTTTATTACCACTCCATACCTCTTCTGGCAATCTACCAGAAAGCTTCGAACTTGGAGAGCGGTTAATAAGGAATGCTGCAGTATTTGCAGCTTCTGCCCACATCTTGTTGTCTAGATTGGCATTATACAGTAGACATCTTACTCTGTCAAGCAAAGTACGGTTAAAACGTTCCGCAGAACCATTCTGCTGAGGACTATATGGTACTGACAGCTGATGAACAATTCCTTTGCTTTTGAGAAAATCTGTTAATTCTTTATTAACGTACTCTGAGCCATTGTCTGATCTTAGTACTTTAACTTTATCATTACACTGATTCTCTACAAGTTTAATAAAGTTCATTGTATACTTACACACTTCACTCTTCTTGGTAATAGGAAAGACAAACACTTTCCTGGAGTAGTCATCTAGGAATGTCAGGATGTAACGCTTGCCACCGAGAGAAGTAGTTGGCATCGGCCCGATGACGTCCGTGTGAAGGAGAGCCAATCGTGCGTTAGCCACCTGCTTGTTAGGATTAGTCACAAAGGGAGTGCGGGATTGCTTACCCTTAAGACACACGTCACAAACTTCCTTCTTGGCAGTAACCTGAAAATCAATATCGTTAGCAACTTTCCTAAGCGATGCCAAGCTATCAAAGTTCAAGTGTCCTAATCTTTGATGCCATAACATCATGCTCGAAAAATAGGCTGACGTCATTAAATGAGCTTTACCAATAGTGTCAAGTCTGTAAATTCTCCCAATCTTCCTAGCTGTTAAAACTAACTCACCAGATTTTGTTATATTACAAGCTACAGTAGTAAAACTAAACTTAAAACCTTTTTCAGCAAGGCTAGCTACAGATATTAAGTTTACATTAAGCTCCGGTACATACATTACATCTTTTAAAGTTACATTTAATGTATTTCCTTTAAAATGAACTGTAAAATTTACGTCACCTTTACCTTTTACTACTAACTTTTTGCCGTTAGCCACACAAACCTCCTTGGTTGGTGATGCATTGAGCGATTCGAACCAATCTCGACGTCCGGACATATGGTCGGTAGCACCCGAATCAATGACCCAAGAACGGTCGCTTTGAACACTACTAAGTGCAGTCAAAACCAGATTAGAGTTCGATACTTTGTCCACTTGAGGGCAGTCCTTCTTTGCGTGACCTTTTGAGCGACATTTCCAACACCATAGTTTCTTGTTCGTATCCGACGAGGAACTACCATGTTTCGATGTACTTGGAGCATGTTTATTGCTACTTTGGGTACTGGCCTTGTTATTTCCACGATAACGTGTATACAAGCAGTCATTCTCACCACCAGTGCACCCTTTCCATCGCTTGTCTTGAAGTAATTTGGTCTTTACCATATCTGTCGTTATATCAATGCTTGAGTGCTCCAAAGCCATAATCATAGGCTCGTAATCTTGAGGCAATCCTTGAAGCATTATAGCGGCCAGAAATTCATCGTCCAAAGGTTTGTCCATGCTTCTTAACTGATCAGCTAGTGACAGGATCTCATTAACGTAAGCTTCCATGGTTCCAAACTGATCTAATTTAATCGAACATAGAGTACGAAGACATGACAACCTTCTATGTAGCCCGGTGTCGTCGTAAGCCTTTTTCAAGGTATCCCATACATCCTTGGCAGTCTTTGCCTGCACAATGTGAGGAAAGCACAACTTGTCAACGCTCAAACATAGTCTCGCACGAGCTTTCTCCTCTTTACGCAACTTCTGTTCAGCATTATCACCGTCTGCAGTCGCATTTTTTCCGGTTACAATATGCCATAAGTTCTCGAAAATCAAAATGTTTTGCATTTCAAACGCCCAATCCCGATAGTTGATGGTGCCTTTCAGCTTCTCTATCTTTACAATTGAATTTGAATGCTCACCCATTTTCGATCACATAAATATAATTATACATACAGCAGAATTAAAATCGTGAAGAACCATAACCTATTATAAAAATTTAATCATATTTTACATATATAAGGAAAAACCAGTGACATCTTTTTTCATTGTTTTTAATAGACATAACATTGACAGCTTTACGGCCAGCGTTACTACAACAGGACCCCGTCCCCCCCCCCCCCTCCAACAGTAATGGGCTGCAGGTCTATATGTTCATTAGGACCCAATAAAAGACAAAATACTTATCTTCGTAGCAAAATCAATGGGAATTTTTTAATGAAAACAAAGGGCCAGGCAAGGCAAATCATCTACGTACGTGTTCATTTTCAAACAAATTCCATAGTTCCATACGATAACATTATGATTTTTCAAGAAAACCCCATACATATGGTGATCGTCGCCATAGAAAAAATACATCATATTGCCAAGATCTATAAACTGGCACATGTTTCATCACTGTTGGTGCGGGCGGGACATTTTTACCCATCGTCCTTTAATGTGTTTAGTAAATATGGCGTATAGGCAGGCTGAAAAAGTTCAGTTCAGTATATACTTACTTTTTTTTTTAGATTGTTACTGTTTGCTAAATAGACAAATTACATACCAATCGAAAGTATGACGCCTAAGTTTGGTGCAAATTATTAGTACCGATTTACCTGCTTTTTATACCTGCCTACCCAATAGTTATGATGGGAATAAAAATAGTCAACCTAACATTTGCTTACTCTATTATAGGCTTTATACGTTTGATTGGTATGTAATAATAATAATCTCGAACAAATTATTGTGTTTGATCCTTGATGTTTTTCTTTTAGCGTTGTTTTGTGTTAAATGTGTCACTTTCCGTTTTTTCACCAAGCGGTTCCAACCGCGGGACCGTTTCGCAACAATTTTTCTGTCTTGATATTTTTGTATCTATCATAATGTGGTTTTCTTTTGTTGCGAATAAATGTCTCTTTATCTTTATCTTTATCTTTAATTTGTCTAATAAACAAGCAATTTCAATTTAAAATAAGGTGCATTTTTTTTAATTAACTCATTATATACTGGACTGATTATTTTCAGGCTACCTATACGCCATATATTAGTATTACTTAACATATTAAATTTGATATAATATACGTTTTATCGAATATACAGCCCGGTGAAGGTCGTCTCGTATACGGACCTTAGACCATGAAGTAACTTTGTTTTGTGGCAGATCTCGTAGAACGTGATGTCACCTTCGTCCTACAAGTCCCGCGGGACCCTCGACGTCTATACCTACAACCCTCTTAAGCTAATAAGTCGTATCTCAATTAGAATAGCCAAAGGACATTCAACCCTGTTCTCTTAGTAATGAGATAGCGATTGCTACTGGAATTTTAACTGTGATACCGCCATTTGGCTTGGCACGGCAGTATTGTAATAGTTGTTTTCGTGATAGGATTGTTCACAGCTGGCTTAACATTGGGTGGCTTCAGTGTTAATATAACAAGATAACATGAATAGTTATCAAATAAATATACTTAACTAATATTAGCAACTCGTCTTCGCTTGACTTTGGTTTATGTTGGTTTGAGATTTTAAACCATATTTTAATATATTGTTTCTATTTTCTACGAAACAGAAAAAAAACCGTTAACGATTTTTTTTAAGGACGATATTTAAAATAAAATGTAACTTGTCATTTCATTAAGATGCAAGGACTAAATAATGCATAGGCATGCACGGGCGCGTGCCAGGACACCTAATGTCCTTAGTATGCACCCAGACTAACCACTGTCTGACAAAAAGCGGTAGAGGTAACTGGGAAAAAATAAATAAAGAAACCCTTAGGTTATTTAGGTTTAAAAAAGATAAAAGGAGTGCGTATAGAAAAAAGAATAAATGAAAACAGTAACACTGCAAAAGCCTGAAGCGATCAGATATTGTATTACTTGAAAACCACCCAAGCATTTATATCAATATGTTAATTCGTAGTATGTAGTTTTTAGCTGTAAGGTATTTCAAGTTATTTAGAAATAGAAATAGAAATAGAAACATTTATTCGACGAACACAGAAAAATAAAAAATAAAATATATAACAGAGAAAAACATCATGAACAAAGGATGGCAACACGGAAATCGAAACAAAGAATTGCCTTTGTTTCGATTTCCGTGTTGCCATCCTTTGTTCATGATGTTTTTCTCTGTTATATATTTTATTTTAGAAGGAAAGAAAAAAATATTGTAGGATAGTGTTGCCATGGGCGATGAATAAAAGAGATGATATCCATAGAAGTATTTCTGCGGGTGGTAGGACCTTGTGCAGGGTCCGGCCGGAAGGCTACCACCATCTTATCCATTAACCTACCGCCAAATAGCAGTGTTCGTATTATTGTGTTCCTTAGGCTTGCAGTCTTGTGAATGGGTCACAGTTTCCACTTACCATCAGGAGGCCTGTGTGCTCGTTTGCCATATCTTTGCCATTAAAAAATAAATATATACAGCGCATTTACGTTAAACTTTTCAAGTAGATCCCTATGCAGTTGTATTTCAATTAGCTTCGCACACGATCGTTGTAAAACATGGCACTGACCATCACCGTCACCGTCATTTCATCTGGCACTCACATCACAAACCTAGAGCCTAGTTTGGGACTAGGTTAACATAATTATCTAAAATTGTCCCGTCATTTCAAGTTTATTAACTTATATTAAATCTAGCAAAACACCGTATCATCAACGTAAACCCGTGTAATCCCGTCGAGAGTTCGTAACGGCTATCGGCGCATACGCCGCTGCCAACGAGCATAAATCACCCGTAATCATGTATTAGTATGATTACCAGCATTATTCTAGACGTGACGTCATGGACACGTGATGATGCAGATGTTTTAGATGTGACGTGCTGGTTCCGGTTCAGCTTTAAGATGGTTTTTGAGTGCTGTCATAATAATACCATCGGCTCGCTACCATCTTATCCTTAAGCTTACCACCAAGCAGCAGTGTTCACATTGTATTTTTTCATTTATTGTACTATCGAACCAACGGAACCCTGACCCACCATGGAACCTTGTCACAATGATTGACGTACGATTGTCGTATAGCGTCGTATGACAGTCCTAACGTCAATCACTGTGACAAGGTTCTATGGTGGGTCAGGGTTCCGTTGGTTCGATAGTACAACAGAGAAAACTCTTTTACATTTTAGTAAACACTTCATAAACCATTCAAGGGTTTGTGCGAGGATAGCTCTATATAACAGTATAATAATTTCTAACAATTACAACACGAGTACACTTCTATCCGTAAACATTACAGTTTAGTTTGACTTAATATTATTACGAGTAATGCTATATAGAGATAGCTATTTAAATTAGAAATTTAACGTCAAGATTGATAATGAGACGATGAATTGTAGGCGCTGGTTCTCTGTCTATAGACATTCGTGTATACAGGAGCGGTTATTTTTTTTATTTACGACTGCTCAAGTACTTTTAATATTCGATTATAGGGTTTGATACGTTGTGTCAAATAATGTTCTTTAAGTAGGTTAAATTGGTCTTGTTTCTGTGTTCCGCTGTGCGGATGAGACAATAGGTAAAATTACTAGAATAAAGGTATATTATTCCATCTAAGTCCTCAGGGTTGGCAACGCATTTGAGATTTTAAAATTAAAGTCTCGCGAAAGTCAATGTCTGTCACACAGATCCCACTTACCATCACGTGGCTTGTGTGCTCCTTTGCCTCCTAAATCAATCCTATATGCTATAAGAAAAAAGACTGAACTTTTACATCTATTGGAATATTTTCTGGTTATTCTGTTCCATCGGTGCCTGTTGTTCGGGCGAAATGTTGTTGTTCCGTACCCAGAAAGTTATTAGTATTATTTTGGTTTTACATTCCGTATACCAAAATGGCTATTTACATTGCTTAAGTTTCATTAGGCTTGTGACTACAGTAAAAAATAACTGAAGCGACGGGAATAAATACATTTTAAATAAATGAAAATTTGGAGATGATACATCCGACAAAAATATTCCTTGGAAATGGTAGAGACCAGACGCCACTGTAACATTCCCAGTTGCATAATATCAGTTCTATGTTTATTAATAAGCTGCATAGCTGCTGCTACAACCGTTAGATGACAGCTGTAATAGTGCAGTAACCTCCGCCTGACATTCAGCCGACTTCACGACAGCCGGATTCGAATCCGCGTCAATGCAAATGGCTTGTTTGGTGAAATTTATCACTAGCTTATCATTCTGAAGAAAATCTTGGCCGGATCGTGGAATTCTTATAAACTTGTAATACGTTTGTGTATTTTCATCGTGGAAATATTTTCTTGATAAAAAAACCTTGAAACAGCTGGGATTGGACTATATGACGATTTCATCCAATAGGAGCCAATTCTGACAAGTGCAGAGTTTTTGAAGCGCCGGGGCCCGCTGGATTGACAAATAATTATTAATAATAATAATTAATATAATTGGCGCCACTGAAAACCAGCGTCGCGGTCTATGCCGTGACATAGTGCTGAGTGGTGTCAATTTCGACGTCACAGAATCGCCCATGGCAACACTATCCTACAATATTTTTTTCTTTCCTTCTAAAATAAAATATATAACAGAGAAAAACATCATGAACAAAGGATGGCAACACGGAAATCGAAACAAAGGCAATTCTTTGTAAATTTTCATTAGAGTTATGCCTTTCACAGACTACGCAGATACCGCCCCGCCCCGCCGCTTTTAGAGCGAGATGGTTTAACTCCTTTCCCCTGTTACACGCAGATAAAATCTTACCGACAGCCAAAACTACAAGTAGGTAATCAGATCTGAAAAATATCTGAATTGAAGGCACATGTAATGAACTTATACAGGCGACTAAAGTGTTTATGCCTACTAAAAATCATCTAAAACAGCACTAAAGAACTTAAATATTTTCTTTTATTTTATACGTGTTCTTTTTCAACATAGTTTTCTTGTGTTTGTAGTAACGTCGTCGGAACCATGCACTGAGCATGCTCCGACATGCTCTTGCCCGGTTGTTTTACATTGTATTTCACGATAACCTTTAAGGTTTATCTTCCTTCAGCGTCAGTGTTCTATATTGCTAGTAAATTCTTTACAATGTTACAAATAAGAGCTCAATAAACATGGTTCTAAAATGTTGCTGGGTCTTTTTAATCGCTCGGTTGTATTATGCGATAAACGCTACGTTAAACGCGATGCAAAAAATCCAAATGCAAATGCCTTGGCAAACAAGTCAGTTTCAAGACAACAAAAGTTACAGTTTTCTATGATTTGACGTTATCTTGTCTCACATTAATTGTCTAGGCAGAAAATCTCAGCATAGATCAGACTTTCAATCCAAAGGGCTAAGGTTGCAAATCTATTGGCGTCAGTGATCACTTAGCATTTTAGTTTTTTTGATACGATGATATAAGATCATTACAAAGTACATACCAGGTTCTAGCACTTGCATAGCATAGCTTTGGGGCTACTGTTGTCCTGAAGGCGAGCCTACAGGCACAGCCACAGGGCTACCGCTGTTATGGAGCTAAGTTCTGGCACTATAGTGGTCCTGTAGCCTCCTCCTTAAGCGGTTGGCGCAACCCCTCGGGGGTTTTATTCTGTACACGACGGACATAACCCGTCCTGGCCCCCATCGGGGTGGGTATGCATAGGTATTTCCCCCGTTGCAGACTCATTGGCGTCATGTCATTATTTATGCTTTTCTTTTTATATGACATGGTTTGATGTTGTCAAGTTTTGGTGAATTGGATTAAACCGTAATGTTACACATGGTTCATGAGTTTTAGTTTAGATTCGTTGCTCATTGTATCAGACACCGTTCGTTTCACCCCCGGATCAAAAAAAAGAAGGCTGCCGTTCCCAACTCTAAATATGTCACCTGACATGCCAAAATGTGTAAAGAAATTTATAACCTGATAGTCCGTGTTATAGCCCAATGTCGGCCGACAAACTGTTAGTCTATGGTGCCACCTTTACCGCATGTTATTTAGATGGCGGTAGACTCTGCACGACTCATACTTTGAATATCTTCGTAATGGAAAAAACATCATTGCTAAAAAAGTGGGCAAGTCCCGCCGAGCCGACCGGATTACGGTCGTCTATTCGGGGCGCCCTTGACTTGCGATTGCGACAGCGTATCGGACAGACGTATTTATATCACTATATATTTACAATCGACTGTAAATACAAACACGCGTATATCCATATAGAAATAGATATTGATTTAGAAAAAGAAAACATTTAATGCTCACAGAATACAAATATAAATGACAAGCAAAATAAAATAACTTAAATACTTGCCGATATAAAAATCCCCTAAAAATATTGTATAAGAGACACTGTTACAAACCATGTTGTTTCATATTATCTTAACTAGGTTCTGTCCGCGATTTCGTCCGCGTAGATTTCGATTATCGCTATCTCATCAGGAACTGTGATTTGTTAATCCAGGGTAGCTATCTCAATTCCAAATTGTATCCAAATCCTTCAAGCCATTGCAGCGTTAAGGAGTAACAAACTAACACGCACACACAAACTTTAGCATTTATATTATTATAGTAGAATAAACTATGTATTTTGATAATTATACCATTTCAAAAGGCACAAGTACAAAAAAAACATTGGTGTTCTTGCCACTTCCAGCTGGGGAGTATTCAATTAAAAATGTAATTAAAAATGAAAGATTTAAGTAAATATATTTCATAAAATAAATAAGAATATTGAAACAGTTAAAGTCTTGCGTTAAATATACTTTCAACAAAAATCCAAACCGCAAATCCACGGAATTCTTTCAAACCAATGAAACGCACATAAAAACTGAAGGCCGCAGATATCATAAGATCAGTATAATATTCCGAATAACATTTAACCAGAACTTGGCCTATTTACGCGCCGTTAAAATAAACAAGACTAATAATTTATTATAAAGAAGTGCGATGAAAAGCGCGCCAAGGCCACATTATTTTATATTACGCGATAGCAAATTTATTTATTTTAAACGGTTTCCTGTTTACTCTGCGCGAACTTGGCCCTTCTTATAAACAAGATTGTTTTTCCGTTTTTATATATAAATAAAAAATACACAGTTGATTTCAGAATAAGCCTACTGTATTACGAGTAGATAGATAGGCACAAACCTCCGGCATACTGTTGACCCCTTTCTTTCAGGCCAAACAGATTAGGGAATGCAATTAACCGATTAAATGTAGCATCGGTTAATTTACCGGTTAAGACGAAATTTATCGATTAACCGATTAACACCGGTTATTAACCGATTGATTTTTTTGCTTAAAAATAATGGTTTCCTTTAGGTTATTTAACATGAAAACTTGTGAACAAAGACGTGTAAATAAACCAGACGTATTTATTATGTGAAAACGTTTTAATTAGTGCTATAATTATTTCTTAAATGTTAGATTAGAGATCAGTATTTAGACCACCAGTATACTAGTTTCATTTCTACACATTTAGGACATTCAGTATCTTAAAAAAACAACAACTGTATAATGGAATGTTACTTATGGAGTTGTATAATATGAAAAATAGTTTTCCTCGTAACATCTAAATAAAATTATCTTTAATATAATATATATGGTCCCAGAGCTCAGATGATAACGTCCGAGACATAGTGTCAAAATTATAACGGTGTTTTAGAAAGAGACCATTAATCGGTTAGCCTTGTTTTTTGTAGCGCGTAGAGCATTCTCTCTTTCACTCATAAACGTGTAACCGGCCGTTGCAGTGCAGTGCAACATATCTTCTTTTGTTAGAAACAAAATAATAAAAGCGACACCAACGTTATTTGTTTCATTTGTGAAAATCTTATTAATTTTACAGCTCACTAAGAGTTTTTTTAATTGATATTATGCATAATTGCGTATATTGCGATATTTGTGTAATTTTAATATATGTATATTTAGTTTAATTTGTGTCGTCTTTCTAATAAAAACTTAACAAATGAAGCTTTTTGCAGATCACTTTTATTAACCGGTTAATCGGTTAATTTCATATTTTAACCGGTTAAGTTTTTTGGCATAAATTTTCGATTAAAATCGGTTAATCGGTTAACCGATTAACCGATTTGCATTCCCTAAAACAGATGTTCATAAAACGTAGCTAAAAACTACTGCTAGAAAACCTGCTTTGATATTAAAAATACTGTATCCAAATCGGTTCATTCATTTAAGAGCTACCGTGCCATAAACAAAGACAAATACATATCGGTTATACTTACTTATAACACCACTCTTTTTACATCGGGGTTACAAAAATGCGGTTTAGCGTTTCACTCAACCATGTTGTCTATGATTAGGTTCCGCTTTCTGAAGCTGTATTACAACCTAAAACCCGCCAAGTTTCATGCAGTGAAAGGATGATACCCGCGAGAATATTCGCCACTCTTCGAGAGGTAGCCTTTGTCTGTCTACTGGCTATAAACTACACTAACGAGCAACGAAAACGTCTTTATATAACTGAATACAAAGTGAGCCGTTTTCATTGCTCTTGACTATATCTCTGTATCAAAGATGAAGTCGATCGGATGACCAGTGGGACCGTTCAGTCAGAACAAACAATAACATACACTTTTACATTTAGGTGTGAAAATAAAAATTATATGTAGATCGTTGGTAAGCGCATCATTATAGAACGGCAGAACATATTTTTTTATGGGACAGAGAATGCAAACGAGCACACAGGCCACCTGATGGCAAGTGGAAACTGTGACCCATAGACATTCGCATTCACAAGTCTGCAATCCTAAGACTGCAAATGCGTTGCCAACCCTGAGGACTAAGATGGAATGCCTCTATGCCAGTCATTTCACCGGCTGTCTTATCCCCACACAATGCGAACAGTCCTGTATTTTTTTGTAATAGATTGGATATATTTAGGATTTTTTCCTAATAAAATAAAATGGCATACACAGGGGTCTAGTGTTACTCCCGCATTACTTATTCTGATCACACAGCGATCTACTGGCATTAGATAGACCGTCGTCGTCCAGTTCGTACCAAGAAAAGACAGTGGGTACTGTTTAGGTACCTAACTTATGGAAGCAACAGAAAAAGTAGCATTGAAAAAACCGGACCAGTGGGTGTCGGACTCGCGCACTGAGTTCCGAAATTCCGTACATATTCAATTAATACAACAATAATACAATTAAAAATTAAAAATTAAACTCAAATATTAAAGATAGTGATAGAATCAGAAATGATGATATCCGCAGTAGAACTAAGGTTACCGACATAGCCCTAAGAATAGCTAAACTGAAGTGGCAGTGGGCGGGGCACATTGCTCGCAGGACTGATGGCCGATGGGGTCAGAAGGTTCTGGAGTGGCGTCCGCGGACCGGAAGACGAGCTGTAGGTAGGCCTCCAACAAGATGGAGTGACGACCTCGTCAGGATCGCGGGACCGCGGTGGATGCGAAAAGCACAAGATCGGTCTGAGTGGAAAGCCTTGGGGAAGGCCTATGTCCAGCAGTGGACGTCTTTCGGCTGACATGATGATGATGATGATTAAAGATAGTAAATAATAATCACGACTATAAAAAGAACCCCCCTCTAGCAGGTCCGCTTGTAATTTGATTTTGAATTGAATGAGCCCGAGAGCAACTCACTTAAGTATTTTTAGTAGGTATTTGTTGTTTTTCTTCAGGGTTTGTAACCATACCAAATTTGACCCTTGTATGATACAACAAAAATAAAAAATCCCGTTTAGGTTCCCTACGATCCCGACTTCTTTTTTTAGGGTTCCGTAGCCAAATGGCAAAAAACGGAACCCTTATAGATTCGTCATGTCTGTCCGTCCGTCTGTCCGTCCGTATGTCACAGCCACTTTATTCTGTAACTATAAGAGCTATACTATGGACACTTTGTAAGTAGATGTATTCGGTGAACCGCATTAAGATTTTCATACAAAAATAGAAAAAAAAACAATAATTTTTTGGGGTTCCCCATACTTACAACTGAAACTCAATTTTTTTTTTTCATCAAACCCATACGTGTGGGGTATCTATGGATAGGTCTTCAAAAATGATATTGAGGTTTCTAATATATTTTTTTCTAAACTGAATAGTTTGCGCGAGAGATGCTTCCAAAGTGGAAAAATGTGTGTTCCCCCCCCCCCGTAACTTCTAAAATAAGGGAATGATAAATGTAAAAATAATATATGATGTACATTACCATGCAAACTTCCACCGAAAATTGGTTTGAACGAGATCTAATAGTTAGTTTTTTTTTAATACGTTATAAATCGTAAACCGCATTTTACCTTTCATTCAATCAACTCCAATATAATAAAGAATAAAGAAAAACATTTATTTAGATGTATAGTGTTACGGAACCCTACGTGCGCGAGTCCGACTCGCACTTGGCCGGTTTTTTTAGGAGTATTATGGTTTATACAAACGAGCCTAAAGATGTCAAATATGTCAATACGCAGCCATAGCTCGGTCTGACGCTCTATTTGGCTTATCCCCATTCCCACCCACGGCCACCTTCAGCGTTTTTTTAACGTTAAGCCAGAAAAAGTGTGCGGGTGAAAACAAAGATTAAGCCCTCTCTTTTACTCGGTAAAACCGAATTGTTTTGTTTTTATATAAGGATGCGAACGAGTATTAAGATGCAAATACTAAAAAAAAACTCGGTCACTTTCATGCGAAGAAATTCAAAACCTTCCTCTTTAAAACCTCGATTAAATTTTACAACTTGAAACACCACTAAAATCTTTAATTAGTCACTAAAATGTATTTAAAAGCGTCTCGCGTCTTGGGCGTTTCGGTGAGTAATCGACATATCAAACGTTTTCCAATTTTACTGTCCTATAAAAATGCCTGTATTCTTCCACGGTTTGAGAACAAAGTAAAATTATAAATATAGTAAATTCTAAGGATTGAAAGAAAAAAAACATGTAAAATAAGTATGTCTATTCTTTCTTTTGTCCTTCTTCTGCAGTTTCTTGCGTCTCTTTTTCTCCGCAATGATGGTCCTTCTTATTCGAAGCTTTGGTAGATTCACTTCATTATCAACTTGTAGGAATACAAGTTGATAATGGAGAAGAAGAGACGCAAGGAACTGCAGAAGAAGGTCATTTTTTTAATTATAAAATACAATAATATAATAATATCTTACTGAAAGATATAATATATGCGAAAATTTATTTTTGTTGATGATATTTGGCACAGAGTTAGATTAAGGTTTGGAATAGCGCATATACTACTTTTTACCCCGGAAAATGTGTCAGTTTCCGAGGGAATAGCGATAAACTGTGTCAGTTCTTAACTGACTCTCAGTGCGGCGGACATACTTAAGAGTACTGCTAAGTAATTTACTTATTAAAATTGCTGCGACACATAAATACCTGTTTTTTAAATTATTATTAAGAAATGGTGAAATTATTTCCCGTGTGGTTGCCGGGTTAGAATAGTGCCACTCCATCTCTTCCCGTGGAAGTCGTAAGAGGCGACTAAAAGCTTGTAGTACTGCTAGGCGATGCGCTTGCAACCTGTCACTAATACGCTGTGGTTACAGAATTATCAACAAATTTTAAGAGTTGTTGGAACTTCTGTAGCTCTGCCTATCCCATTCTGGGAATGAAGGCGTGAGTGTATGTATTATGTGTATATTATAAAGAAAAGGATGCAGTTCACCAAAATTATTTAAAACATTAATAGATATAGTTTAGTTTAGTTTAGTTATTTATTCATCAATGTAATGTTACAATATTAATTGCATTGCATGTCAAAAAATATGAAATTACATTGGTATCGTCAACATTAATACAAAAATAATAAAATGGTAATAAAATAAAAATAACACACAAATAATCAAAGACAACATTAATAAGTACATAAACAACTAATAAATAAATGGTCAGTTTCCGAAGTCAATATGCAAGAAGTAAAGGTCAAACAAACAATAATAATTTTACAATATAAGTGTCATAAATACATCGACGGAGACGGGTTTTATAGGTTAACTAATGCCAAAAAGAATTCATTTATAACAATTTTCCATCCATATTTCTATAGCACGCGCACACGGCGCACATCACATCTCAATTCAGTAATTTTCCTGATCATTTATTATTTTAGTTCGGACGTGGTTGGTTGTTGACATACAACTCTCGTTTGAGCTTTTAAATAATTGTTTTACTCTTTTAAAAGTAACATTTCGCGATTGATGAGGGTTTTTCGTTGTACGAGGTGTCATGAAATTGACAAATATTTTTTGGCAACCAGTCGGGCGGTGTAAACTAAACTATAACAGCCGTATTATAAGCTCTTAAAAGCTGCCAAGTTCCAGTAACGGCCTCAGTTTAGATATGGAAATTATTGTGCAATAAAGTTTAAATAAATAAATAAATATACCACTCAAGTATCAAGATGGGTTGACAGATTTTGATCTCTTAAGGCCATCCATAATTAATATCTTAGCCGAGAAACCCGTCTCCAGACACGTCAGAAATGACAGTTGATCTATAACTTGACGTTTACTTAGACATATATTGTGTTCCGGACGTCTGGTGTGGAGATACAACGATGAAATTACTATTAAACCGCGGTTAGAATGGGATTGAGCACATATGTCGTTTCTGAATTAAAACATGAAATGACATTGACAATGGTAGAGTTTGCGGATAAATGAAAAGTATTTACCTATTTTAGTATGTTTTTAAGGCTTGGACAAAAAACATCAAATGATATTACTCAAATAAAATGCAGTAATGAATTTTAGAAATACCACCAAAAATAATTATTCTTCATGATGTTATGTATTACAAAAGTCTCTACGATTGATTATAAATTGTTTTTATTGATAGGTACAGCGTTTCGATAACGTGAAAATTAAGTGAAAAAATATTACAGACAATTATTTTAATTAAAAAACAAAAAAGAAACAACATTTACCAAGAATATAATTAAAATATTATGTGAGTGCACTTAAATTATCAAGAATTTTATACATACATATTAATTATAAATACTATTGTGCTAACGGTACTTTCGAATCGTATTCTAATCGCTGTTTGATAGAGCATAGAGACATTCCATCTTATTATAGTCCTCAGGGTTGGCAACGCATTTGAAGTCTTAGGATTGAAGTGTTGAAAATTTAGTCTTGAAAAATAACGTCTATGGGTCTCAGATCTCACTTAACATCAGATGGCTTGTGTACTGCCCTCCTAAGCCAATAGGCAGTATGTCAGATAAAACGCCCGTAGCAATATCAACCTTATTACTAACAAAATAGAATTAAAATTGCTTTGGCTGTTGAATTTGGGATACTGCTTATTGGCTTAGGAGGGCAGTGTAGTTGTGTGCGTGTGCCTTCTCCTTGCGATGAAAAAATGTATCTTGACCCGGCCATCTCGGCCAATTCGACATCTATAGGCATATCCATCCTTTCCAAACTTCTCCACCAATGTCTTTGCCTCTTTGGCTCTATTTAACTCGGTAAACCCGTATTGCTTGTGACATTTTCAACATAAAACTGCCGTGAGACTCAGACGTATTATAAGGAGATCACACCGGGTTACTCACGTAAATATTTTCGAAAACCGCTCGACATCTCTAGCAGACGCGGGCGACGCACGACAAACACTGGGACAGAAACATGTCGAGCGTTTTTCTACATTATTTACATGAGTCACCCGGTGTGATCTCCTTAATATGCTTTAGGCTTGTTATAGCGGATTGTCAACGTTAGGTACCTCCTATTTACTTGACATTAATATAGCGGCTGATTAACTATACCACAGGAGGCCATTTGCAACGTCAAAAGATGGCGGATGTGTAATTTGTTTTATTTTTTATTTTTGTGTATTTAGGTGTTCAAAGTTCTTTTTTGGTAGTGATTTGTACTTTTAATGCCTTTGTGTTGCACAGTGATAGAAGACTTGGACTTATTTCGTGTATCCTGGCATCTTACTTCTCGTTTCAAGTGGACTCGCAGTGGTACAGAGGTTAAAACTATCTTGGCCTCTGTCCTACACATCACCGTACAACGTTGCCACCAATCTACCTAGAGAAGATTGGATTGTGTTTTATTACTATATTGATTTATACTTATATATACTTGACACTGGCGAAATCACTTCATAGTGGAAACGCCATATTCCCGCGGTAGTAGCTGTTCAAGTCGCCGCGGGGCAAAGAAAAAAAAATCTATACCACAAAATGTCAAAAGTAATATAGTTATAGTCTTTTGTCCAGCATCGCCTCGAGCAGATAAGTTGGCGGACTAGGTGGGAAAGGGACGGTCTATTTTCTCCTTACCTAAAATAGACGAACGCGGGTGAACTCTCGTCTCGCCATTATTGCCAGTATCGCCGCACTGCAGATTCTTTCTAGCAGTTCTACATTCTAGCAGAAATACATTGTTTGGAATGGGATAAATGTTAGATGAGGGTTACTGATATTTGGTGTTGGGAACTAACGATAAACCGTCCGTCCGTCCGTCTAAGTCCGCCGTCTATCCGTCGAGCTTGCTCGCTCGCTCAATCGATTGATCCCTTTTTGATCACATTCTTGTTTAGACACATTTCGTTATCGTATCGGTTATATTTATCTATTTATTTATAGAAAAACCAACAGTTGATACAATGATAAATTTATATAACGTAAATATAAGACATAGCTGGCAACAGATTTTCATAGTATAGATAGAAGTACAATCGTATGAAAGTAACAAAGTGAAACACATCCTAAATAAAACAAATTTGGATTACATGCGAGAATCCATTTCCAATCGATAATTCACAATTAAAAAACTAACTTAAATGGCAGCAAATAAACAATGACATATTTATATTAAACAATAAGTACTACTTCAAGATCATAACACATTTTTAATAAACATTTTTCGGCTAAAGAACAAGTGTCCAGACAAGAATGTGACTAAACAAGAATGTGTCGAAATCTGGAAGTAATCTCCCTCGATCGACTGATTTATTTTTCCTTCTTTCTAAGTATATAAAAATCAACTTTACTCAATAATTTTCATGTAAATCCGTTATTTAATTCAGACGATATTCATAATAAACTCAATCTCAATTATCATTCTACTCTAGAGTCTTGGAAACCACATGAAAGCCGAAATCCCACTGCGGCGCGTGTGACTTAGAGCTATGCATATATGGGTTATACCTACTCGTGAATTCACATCGAACTTTCTAGTTATTTAAATTACAGCAGCAGTAGATGACCATTTTAAGAGGGTGAATGGTTAATCTTGCAAAATCCAAATCAAATTATCTGAGTCTTCATGCCATATCGTGATATTTATAGCTTTTTTTTTATAAAATTTACCTATTTTTCAATAAGATAAATAAAAATAAATATCAGTGGACAATGTCACACAGAATTGACCTAGTCCCAAACTAAGATCTAGGATTGTGCTATAAATAGGTACTTAAATAGATAAATATATACTTAAATACATAGAAAACATCCATGACTCAGGAACAAATATTCGCGCTTATCACACAGATATAGGGATTTGAACCCAGGACCGCTAGCTTTGTAGGCAGGGTCACTACCAACTCGGCCAGCGCGTCGTCGTCCCGTCGTTGGCGGCGCGTTATTAAATTTTTAATCACTAAAAATAATTCAAATTAAGTTACCACCTACCAACTTAATTACCAGGCATTTAATGTAAATTCACCCATTTAAAAAAAATCAACTGAAAACACATGTCCTGCAACCGTTTTACGGTTTAAGAACTACACCATAAAACACTACAATAATGTTTAAGTCTGTTTATTTAATTTTGGCAATTGTTTTACACGCTAACTTGACGGAATCGTGCGGAGTTAATCCTCTTAATATTTTATCATTAAAGAACAGCGTTACCATAAAGCGGTTCTCTTAAAAACGGCTTCGCGGCTTGCCATCGGTTAAGCTACCTAATAAAGAACGCACGGCCAAAAATCTGGTTTATAATTCGTTAATAATTCGTCCACCGAGTTGAAATGGCTGCTGAAGTAACCTACGTTCCTGTTATTTGACCCACATTAATGTTACCTAGTGATTTATATACTAGTGATTAAAACGCTATCAATCTGGCGCTACTGGCGCTAAAACATCCTCGCTTCCTTCGCGCCACATTTCCTAACACCACATTAAAGATTGCAATATTATTTTAATATAACATCAACTCATAATTTTCTAGCACCGTGTCTGTTTATCAAACAACGCCGGGTTACGAGCATCGTATGGCGAGGCAAGGCCGTCCGTCCGTCCGTTTTATGTGTTTATGGCTGGTGCGGACTTTGATTTGCCTATTGTAGGGTCAAGTTCGGAAAATTACGTCTCCAAGAATACCATCAAAAAGGTGTATATGTCTTAATGATTCATGAAAAGCTTTCAAGGAATACGTGTAAGACGCAGTTAAGAATTCAACTGGGATACATCAAAAAGCTGCCACTGGGTTACATTTAAGAGACATGCGATTTCCAGCTTAGCTTTGTTAATTTGTTAAATGATCTAGATATAGAGGTATGTTACTGATATTATTAGTTTACGATAGGCATAATGATGTAAGTTTAGTTTAGTTGGACTAAGTACTTAGCTGTAATTTTGTGCTGTTTTGGCTTTAGCTGTTAAGGTACAAAATTGTTTTATAAATAAATAAATAAATAAATAAATAATAAAAACAAATACTTGAATTTTAACAAGTAAGTACTTCTTTATTCCACTTCGTCGTACCATATCATTATCATATCGTGCTCTTAATATTATGTTTTGAAATTGACAAGGATTAGTTGTAGCTGGTTTAACGATGTTTCATTTTACATTGTGACATACTTATAAATTGTACCGTAGTTAAGGCGCGTTTTATCTACGCGAAGAAAGCATCCGCGCCTCATGAAAATTTGTAACTTGATGATTGTAAATGCGTTGCCAATCCGAGGGGAAGTATTTATAGGTTTACTGGCACAGGCATACCGTGTAGGCACTACATGTTTTTCCCTTTTTTCTTTGGCAATGAGAAGGCACGCGAGCACTCAGGCCACCTGATGGTAAGCGGGATCTGAGAACTATAGACATTTGAAATCTCAAGACTACAATCTCAAAACTGCAATCCTAAGGCACGTATTAATAAACTGATCTCAACTCTAATGTCATTGTTCTATGGTTTGGCGTTTACTTTGACGTATCTTGTGACGGGCCTCACATTCAAGATGAGTTTATTAATACGGCCCTTAGACTTCCTTATTAATAGACAATAAAGGTAGCAATGGAATAGAGACCGCAGCCATTTGAAAAAAAAAACATGTAGTCTACCTACTAGTCTAGTCTTTTCTCAAGAGCTAGCTGGAAGGGCTATAAAGTTATAATTTCACAATTGTGGCTATTTTGTATTTGAATCTAAAATAAGTTATAAACATACAACATTCAATATCTAGGTGCTGAAAGAAGCTTATGCACGCAGTGAACACCGCCAAATAGGGAAACTAAGTTTTGACCCCTCTTGCCCTTTTGCGATTCAGCCGCCTCTCAAGTTAATAAGAGCTACCATACCTTTAACTATACGGTCTAGGAAACATGTCAAGGGAAAGTCCAGAAATATATTTTGCGATTTTATAACGGTAACGAATCATCGAAATCACGAAACTCAGGAGCAAAAATACCGGGTCAGAGTGCGTTTTTCATACAAACGATACTATTTCGAAGCCTTGGTTGCTCGTCAGGGGTTGATTTGAGTGAGTTTTAATGGTGGATACTGCGAGGTTCAATTGAGGAGGTCAAAAGTTCTTAAGATACCTAACTGATCGCACAACCAGTTAACACCACAGCGGGAGAGTTTGGGTCAGCACTTGGATTTCCTTACATTTTATTGCCATTTTAGATGTTTTTCTGAACGTGCACTATTCCGGCGTTAACCACAGATTCATTCAGTTGAGTATCCTAGGCACTCTGTAAGTCCTGTATCGATGGTCGGGGTATCCATCATCAGAATTCACTAAAAGCATTCCCTGGCGAGGATAATATGAAAAACGTACTCTGACCCGTTATTTTTGCTCCTGAGTGTATTAGCCAATGAATATCGCGAAACCCACATCGGATATTTTTTATAAAAGAGAAGCAAACGAACATGTTACCTGAATCATAACCACCGCCTATAAACACGAGCAACTAAACATGACAGTAGGCCAATTGTCAAATTTTAGAAAACCCTCTTTAAATGATTCTTTATTACATAACAAGCACACTACATTGATATTTAAAGTTAAAATTTTCAAAACCGCTCTACGAGTAAGAACGCGGTTTTCACTATGGCTCTGGCCATATGACAAGTGTGGCGTCACACGCAAGTCAAAATAAACAAGTTCATTTGAAGAGACATACCCTTATAATCTGTGGTTACATGTGACGTCACCAGCTGCGAACCAATCACATAGCGTTTCTGGCACTGATAAAATTTCAAACAAATATTCTAGTCATTTCGTGTGATTTCCAAAAAAAAAAACATAATTTACTTAGTTTAAAATAAAATAAAGTAATATTGAGATGGTGAGAAAACAGTATCAATATTACGGAAAAGAAATTGTTACTGCATGGCTGTAAACATCTTTAATAACATTCCGTAAGACATAATAAATTTGCCATACAATAGATTTGTTAGTACGCTATGTAAATGGTTACTAGAAAAAAGATTTTACTCTGTCAGGGATTTTTTATCTGTAAGAAATAATTAATGGAATGGAATGTCATGTAATATTAATAATTAAGGGTTATAATTTAAGTTCACCATCACATTTGCATGCTGGTGTCGCCGGCGAGAGCGCTGACCAAATGTATATTATTTATCAACCTGCACTGTAACCGCATCTCAAGTGAATAAATTTTGATTTGATTTGATTTGATTTGATGATGATGATGATGTGCAAATAAAGTGATGTTATTTTATCCTATTATATGATAGGATGACCACAATTTGTAGTAGGTGTATTTTCAATGTTGTCAAATAGCCTATTAGGGAAATGAAAGCTCTTTTCTTGAAGGCGCCCATGTCGTAACATTTTCGGTTGGAATACCGCCGAAGTGTTCGTTCCACAGCTACTTAATTCTCATCTCCCTTAAGATCCTCTGATTCTGTACTTCGTTGCGATGATAGTAGAATTTGAAATGAAGTAACATAGACTACTGTGACGATCTAATGTAGAGAGATTCCATGCGTTACCTAGTTTGTTTACGTATTTAATCGAAATAAACTTAGCAGTTTAGTGCCAATGTTTGCTGACTTTGAGCAAGTATTCCGCACGAAACACTTCGATGTGTTTGTTTGGTTTTCAGCTGTATTTAGATTCAATTGTCGATACTATCGAATTAATAGAAGAAATACGTTTGTATTATTTTACCTGTCTACCGCATTTATTATAATACACTAGCAGTTCTGGTGCGTTTATATCCCCAACTTGATTCGGATCATAATGAAACATTTAATATACAACTATTCCATCTTTGTAATAGATATACATTATAATTGCAATAAAAAAATGAGTATTGAGTATTTCAAAAAGACTATATCAGCTCGTATATTTAAGGATTCCAAACCGTCGTCTGTATCGACTATTCAGTAACTTCAGTTTAGTACCTACTGAGTGGTAGGACTGATGAGTCAAATGAATAAATCCTTAAATCATTATACCGGGTGTACAATCCAAATGGGTCAGTATGGTGAAGTCGGAAACTATGAGAGATAGCGAGATCTGTTCTTAGGAACCATGACGTCGATTTTAGATTTAATAATAGTTACATTCAAACTTTTTTATTAACTCTCATACATAACCGGGAATTGAACCTGGTCAAAATCAATGTGTATAAATTCTGCAACTCGCAAGAAGCACAACACTAATGGAATCTTGTTTAAAGTATGAGAGTTAATAAAAAAGTTTGAATGTAATTATTATTAAATCTAAAATCGACGTCATGGTTCCTAAGAACAGATCTCGCTATCTCTCATAGTTTCCGACTTCACCATACCTACTGACCCATTTGGATTGTACACCCGGTATAATTAGGATTCATATAGAGGTAGTTTGGGCGGTGATTTTTCATTAAAAAACTGGTAGGTAGGTGATTCTTACGTCGGGTTCCTATATTCACAGCCGCGGACAGATAAGGCCTAGTTCGGGTTAAAATTTGACATTTAACAAATTGAAGTAAGCTTATTCTATCCGTGGTTTCAATATAAGAACCGGACATTATACAACTCGTTCTTGAACTCGACGCACCTAAGATTAACCGGCGGGTTGAAATTACCTCGAAGAGAGTAAAAACCACATCAAGGGCGTGCATTCAGCTAATCCGCTTTACCCGTCGAGTAAACAAGCTCGTATGACTTCGCTCACTCGATCGACCGTTAGACAAAGAGCCGTTTCTAAACCGAATGGAAATGATCATTTTAGGTTGAAATGCAGCTCTTTCCCTTGCTATAGTTTCAAAAAGAGACACCATCACCTCCCACGCGTTATCTTAACAGGGTTTATACGTAATCGTCGAATTCATTCATCGGGATGCTAAGCAGCTGAATCACTTCTGACCCTGACATATACTTAAATTATCTGTATACAGAACGAATACAAATCCATTGGCAGCTGTATTTAGCCCGGGTGCGTTCGTTTTGATCGCAATAAATCGTCAAAGTGCAGCGCAAAGATTATGCCCGAGCAGACGCGACATACGCAATGCGTGGGAGTAAGGCAGTGTTTTTTTTAACACCTCGGTTTCAAACTCGTTTTCAAATTACTAAATGCGAATTACCTGACTTTGGTTGCACGTTTCATCGTTGTAACAGCTCAACCTTAGTCAGTAGTGCTGTAAAGGTTCGCTGCTTGTAGCGTGCTGGCTAATACGTCAGTAATATTTAAATTGAATGATTCGAAATCCGATAGATGAGTTTTTATTATAACCGTGTGAGTCTTATTGGAGGATTGAATCCACGAAGCCCTGAAGTTACAGTAAATTTGTGAAAATGAAATAAACTTAATATTACAAAGTTATTGGTGTTAATCTTGACTAGGGAAGTAAGTAGAAGGAAAACCCGCACTGTAGGCTTTCCACAGTATCCAACTCTACCTTATTCTTATGAGTAAGTACGCTGGAAAAGTTTTAATCGGCTGTTAATAATTCGCCGAAGTGAAAATGAACATTTTTTCAAGAGAGTCAACGCCCACTGGACGTATCTTTCATTTTAATTTATTCATTTGAACATATATATTTTATTTAATCTAACAACAGGGATTGATTTGAGAGGCCTACTTACTGAAATGTTTTTTTTATTTTTTCATACATTATTAAAAATTGGTTACTCATTTAAAAAAAACTTATGCTGCTGTCATGGAAGCTATCATTTTCAAATAAATACTAATGCGTGAAAACCAGATATAAGGTCTATATTTTAGACAAATTGTATTGAGATCCGCTCTTGTTGATGCGTATTTAACAAAAACGGATTTGATAACTATTTTGGCCGACCAACTTTGACATTTGACAGATAAAACATTGTGTTACCTTTTAAGTTATTTTTTACAGCAGGTTCCTACACATAGTACTAACCTCGGCTCAAGCTCTTTTACACTCTCTGTACTCAATACTCTGGCTTAAAGCAATTTTTTGCCTTTTTTATTTGAATAAAATTTTGTGAACAGGCGGTATCAAATGAGTTTTTTTTTGGCCACTTAAGTGTGCACAATCATTACAATACAATATAAAACACTTTATTAAATATCAATCTCATCCAGACCATCTTACAACGAAAGATGGTCAATAACTAAACATTAGAAATAGGCATTTACAGTAACAAACTCTGTCCAGTCTGTCCCCTAGCTAATCTTCAACGTGTAAATATCCATAACGCGGGTGAACGAACTTCGCGTAAAGATATCAGCAACGCCGATGGGAAACTGCAATTTTGCATTCCGATGCACTCTCTATCATTTCCCTGGCTACCCCTTCGTCGCTGCAGGATAATTATGTGATATTCAATATTTACCTTTAGTTTTATTATTTACGTGGTTATATTTTATTACTTGTAAAGCTCAACAAAAACATTGGGTTGTTATGAGCTTAACGTAATTATCCGTATATCCGTAGATTCTGGAATTCAGTCAGTCGTAAAAACATGTATCTCGTCTAGGCTTCTGTAGGAGAACGTATTGAAACTTTATTAAATGTCTTGCACCGTCATAGGTAAGTACAAAGATATATAGTTTTTATCTATTTGCTCTTGTTATTCTGAGTTTTATCACGTTTTCTTACGATTACACATGATCTTTTCAGCAGGAGTGTTCGCATTGCTGTGTTCCGGTGTGGGGATTACATCTCGGTTCTCAGGGTTGGCAACGCATTTGAAGTTTTAGGATTGCAGTTTTGAGATTGCAGTCTTGAGATTTCAAATGTCTATGGGTCTCAGATCCCACTTATCATCAGGTGGCCTGAGTGCCCGCGTGCCTTCTCATTAGCATAAAAAAAACTTTGTTTTATGTCATGCTAAGTACCTACTAGCAATATTTTGAAGAAAAAAAATTACTTTCTTGTGGCGTTTCTTCTCAGCAGTGGTCTTGCGCACTGGTAGAGTTATGACGTGTAAAAGTGCCCGTGCGGCCCACTAACTAAATCTTTTATCTGTTATTGTATTGCAATGTACTTTAATTATACTTAGAGTTATGTTTTGATTCAGTTCCTGGATACACCAAGTCATAGCCGCGGGAAACCCCTGACGTGCAGGAAGCAGATCGTATCGCGAAATAATACGTTACGTTCAGTTTATTGTTACCAAGTAGCCGTTAAACTCCGCTATTACGGACTTTTCACTGCGCCCGTATTATGTCCAAAATGAACCTAAATGTAATTCTGTGACCCAATTAAATTGAGATACATATATCACGGGACAATCTCTTACAAATTGACTTAGTTCCAAACCACCCCAAACTAAGTAGGATTGTACAGTCAAGGAATTAAATTTGTCACCCACCCACAACCGATCAGTAGTCACACCAATTTGCCACATTGGTGTGACTATGGTTCATTTTATTTACCCGTAGTCACACCCAGACCGAATTTGCGTCTGTTTCTCTTTCAAAATCAAACTCAACAGACTCAAAAAAGAACGATAAAGATACTAAAATCTATAATACATAGATAACATCCATTACTCAGCAACAAATATTCGCGCTCATCACACAAATATCTGGCATAACCGGGATTTGAAACCAGGACCGCTAGCTTCGTAGGTACCCTACCAACAAGGCCAGCGCGTCGACTTACATAATGTACCTACTTAACTTTTTATAAAGAACAAAAAATACAATAAGTGTTTATTCTTTAAGAGCTCCCGAGTTTATTGGAAACTATTAGGAGGATCCTTCTATGACAGGAGCCTTAGAAAAACTATAGTTATAAAAAAACTGCTATTGAATTATTGACAAAGTGGAATGGGATTCGAACGACAAGAATAAATCAAGAACAGTTGTAATAATCTTTACCTACGGTCTAAGACCCGAACTAGCACCAGTAAAATAAAAAAATGAAATTATCTATAGAGCGTTCGTTCACCGTGAACAGTTTTCAATCTGTATCGCTTACGCTATCATCATAAATAAAATTCAAGGACTAAGTTTGAATAGTGCTTTCATTGTGATATTGGGTTATCCATGTTCTCTTATGGGCAGGCTTATGTAGCACTTATTTAGCAGGCTTTTGCGGGTGGTAGGACCTTCTGCAGGGTCCGGATCGCTACCACCATCTTATCCATTAACCTACCGCCAAACGGCAGTGTTCGCATTGTTTTGTTCAGGTTTGGGGATAAGACAGCCGGTGTAATTACTAGCATAGAGGCATTCCATCTTGGTCCTCTGGGTGGGCAACGCATTGGCAGTCTAAAGCTTGCAGTCTTATGCATGTGAATGTCTATGGGTCACAGTTTCCACTTACCATCAGGTGGCCTGTGCGCTCGTTTGCCTTCTCCATGCAATAAAAAAAAACTCTAGAGCGACTTATTTGAAAGGTGTTCAGTAGTATTAAAGCACAACAGCCAGCTTTAGTCGAATATAATCTCCTAAGAGCCAAGTATTGCCGTGATCTATTACTTACTATCCCACCATTTCATGTAAAATGTTGCCAACACGAGACCATATGTATAGCCAAGCTTCTAACTCTACACGCCCTAACTCTACAAGCCCTTCACAAACTCTACACCTTAGTCAAAATATGTGGCTTGGCCGTTTGGGTTTGCCGCTGATTCCAGCCGTCATATTTCTCGACGTTAACGTTACAATTACACGACTAAATCGGAAAACATGCGTGCACGACGTACCATGTAAATTCATCTATTTGAAACAGCCGTACGGCAGTATTTCCAGGTGTATGGATCAACCTTGATCCCGCGCGGATCCATACATCACTCGCAGGTAAATAGATCTAAATCATTTCGTATTAGCAGCTCGTGCGCCCCGCGGCCAGCATTATCTTTTCATCACACTTGCTCGTAAATGGTGTTATTCCATGCCTGTATACAGAAGGACAATGGCCTAAATTGTTCCCGCGGGAATTATGGCGAGTTTGTCATCCATAGGGAGTAATGACGTAATGTCTTTTTAAAATTTGCAACTCTTTCGTACATCATTTCTGACTAAGGAGGTTTAATTTTCAGCCACAAATTAAATCGGTTTCTAATTTCATCTTTAAAAATTAGCTATAGACTAACTTACATTACACAAAACCTATACGCTTCATTAAACTTCATTATTTTTATACCTATTTCAAGTTTATATCAACATTTATCATTAATTTTAGTAATTATACATTTTTATCAAATTGGCTAAATCTGGCTCGAATCCAGGTCGAAACTAAACGCAGTTATTATCTGTGGTAGAGGTCACAAAAAAAATATCGTTTCCATTTACGTTCCCGTTCGTCAAAAGTTATTTCTTTATATTTTGCAGAGTTAAAGTGTTTTTCCTTGCAAATGTGATGAAAACCATTGTGTGTATCACAGGCAGTAAGGGGATTACTAACTCGAGTCATTAAAAGCCCTCCGCCTTCGGCGTCGGGCTTCTAACACTCTCGTTAGTAATTCCCTTCATACTACCCTTGATGCACAATGTACTATTATCTGTTGGAATTATTCCGGAATGCGTCATGGTAATTTTGGCAAGAAAGCTAGATAGCTGTGAGATGTGAAAAGAAAATAAAGTGAGCTAATAAAGGGGATCCCCATACAAGAAAAGTTTTTATTCAACGTATTTTTATTTTTCTCGTGTCCTAAAAACAGTAAAACATACAAGCGTCAAATTTTGTATTATTATAGTAGGGATCCTGAAGAAAAAGAGTATGTCGATGACTTTTCGAAAATCGAATTTTACTGCAAGCGATATTTCTATTCGCAAAATTTACGACTGTTTTCTTCAGTAGCTTATTTTCCCAAAGATTTTTATCTGAGCAGAAATAGTTCTATTATCATAATTTCCCACTCTGCGTTTATCTGAACATTTATATCATTTTCACAGTCGACGGAACTACGCTGGCGCGGAGGTCCTATTTTTGGGTGGTTTGGCCCTTCGGGCCTGCTGCAAAACTAACATAACCTAAACTAACCTACCTATTTAGGCAATTACAATGGTGAAATTTGCGAATGGAAAAAACCAGAATGGTAAATAAGTGACCAGGATTTTTTTCAGTAAAATCACGAATCTGAAAAATCGCGACTGGAAAAATTGCTAACAGAAAAAAAAGATTTTTGGAAAAATATCGCCACACTCCTGATATTTAATATAAAACTTGTTTAACTATGTAGGTTGGTCTTTAGATCGCTTTAATGAAAGAGGGCTCGGCCGTTCAAGAGTTATTATCAGCTCAGAAAGTAGGCTTTGCAGTTATGTCATACATTTTTATCTATTAAAATGAGTTACAAAAACACCTCCGAGGCCTTTGTTCTTTATTTGTTAACCGACCTCGTCGTCCTAACTTTTTTATTTCTGCACTAATTGTTAGCCAATTTTTAACTTTTTTTTTTTCATGATAAGGTTATATATGTGAAGGGTGGTATTTTAATACCTTGTATGAAAAATAAACCACTTCTATGGGTAGAAAAATGGGGGATGAAATTTTATATATCCTCGTCAACTTGAGATTTAGAGTGGGTTGTTTTTTTCAAACCATTCATAATAATTTTCGGCCATCTTGCTTCTATGTTGTATTCATGTAGTTAACAGTACGGTAGCTCTAACAGCTACTTAAGCATACACGGTATAATTACGATCTATAGAGGATTGCTCAGCGTACAGACATAGTTTTTCATATTTTTTACAACATATTAAAAATCGTAATAATCGGACTAAGTTTACAGGGAGAGAAACGTTTTCGCATTATGTATGGAAGTTTTTAGCCTAATCCTCTCACAATGAACGACGCCCCACGACAAAACGCGATGCGTGCTGCTGAGTCACATCAAATCGTACTATTTTCTATGGCCAACTATGAGCATCCTACTTGTTGGTAATAAACACGATGCACATAGGGTGTCGACACGTTACGTCGCGTCGCATTTTAATATGCGTTTTTTTGCGGGTGATAGGACCTTGTGCGGGGTCCGTCCGGATCGCTACCACCATCTTATCCATTAACCTACCGCCAAACAGCAGTGTTCGCATTGTTGTGTTCCGGTTTGGGGATAAGACAGCCGGGTGTAATGACTAGCATAGAGGCATTCCATCTTAGTCCTCAGGGTTGGCAGCGCATTTGCAGTCTTAGGCTTGCAGTCTTGTGAATGCGAATGTCTATGGGTCACAGTTTCCACTTACCATCAAGTGGCCTGTGTGCTCGTCAGCCTTCCCTATGCCATAAAAAAAAAACTGTATTTCGACCATTAGAATAAACTTTAAACAGTTTCCAATAATAAGTCTCACGTAATTGCAAAAAATACCACTATCCCATAGCATTTTCTCAGAATAATCCAATCGGAATTAAAAAACCTCCGCAGATCCATTACAGCTCGATCAAACCACGCATTACGTCTAAATGTTCACGGGAATATCAACAATCCAGACGTTAACAAAAACGGGAAGCGGGAATGGTTGTCAATTAGAAGTGTTTCAGTAAACCAATTTGCAACCAGTATATTTTGAGTCGGCACTGTAAACAATAACAAGGAACGCGCGGCTCCAGTCAAAGCTGCCGATAATGATGTAAGAGCTAAAAACGACTGCATTAAATAGGTCTTGCTTCCTTGTTTAATTTACGAGCAAATAAATTATAAACATTAAGTACTAGGGAACGTAGGAGCTTACTAAAGGTCTAGGGTAGTGGTAGCATCTGTATTCACACGCTAACAGAGGCCCTTGACAAGATTCTGCGTTCGATATCGCTATCCAAAAAGTATAGGATTAACGTCAGCTGTCAGACGGTCAAGTCGGGCGTCTACGTCAATTCCATACATTTTATCAGTTTTTAAACTTAACTAAGCAAGCAACTAAGTTGTCTTGCCTCACTGCCGGTGTCCTGTCCCCGGGTGATTATTCGGCGTTTTAACCGCCGTCATTATTGTCTTCGCATATTATTCAAGATAAACTTTTTAATTGTCTTATGATTTTAAATGGAATTAATACTACCCCCGGGTCCGTTGACTTTGACATTAAAAGTTGCTGGTAATTATTATTGTTTTCGTCAATGTATTGAAGACAACAATGACGGCGGTTGAAACGCCCAAATATTCACCCCCCATACGAGAGTGCCTTTTCAACGTCGTACGTTCAATGCTTACTTCTGTATGTAAATATCCTGAATACATTTGACTCATGAACGTCACACCTGCGCCTCTATTCTAGGCAGTAGAAACAATATCGTATTTGAGCTATTACGGAATCGTTTTTCACTCGGCCGCCATTACTGTCAAGAGAATAAGAGCTGTCAAAACGTTAACAATACGATAACAGATCAAACACGATATGGTTTTTACCATGTTGAATAGAGGGCCTGGATGAAAACTGCGGTTGTTAATCATAATGTGATGAATGGGACATAGCTGTTAATAATCTTCACGCACGCACACCCAGACGGTTTAAATACAAAATAAATGTAGAGATTTTTTAAAGCGGATGTTTATATAATAAAATACTAATAATGTATGCATGTGGCACGGTTGTTCTTTTTAAGCTAATCCTAATTACCTACCTTTTCCGTCTGTAAGCCGGATCACTGGGCCCCAAGATACAGTTTAGGGTCCATATTTTTTTGTATGATATTGTACTTAGTTAAGCAATAAACTTATCTTCTTTTTTTATCTATACATTAGAACCTTCCGTGACTGTCTTGAAATATGGAGGGAATATTGCGTACCTAAGGGTTGCAGTTACAATGGATTCGAAAATCGACCCCCAACGGGAAGAAATAGGGGGAGTAGTGAGAAACTAGTTCTACGCCAAAAAGTCACGGGCATCTTGTTGCACATATATTTTTGATGTACGTCATTAGGGTAATAACAATGACTACAAAGGACTAATTTAGAATCTTCTTTCCTTTTTACTCGTCGTTCGAAACAAAATCGAAAAAAAATTCGAAGTACAGTAAAAAAAAAGTTGTACCCAAGTTAAAAATCGTTTTGTTAACGTATTTTATTGACATCTCGCATCAATTGTTAGTACAACGTAATATGAGAAATATGAATAAGGACAAGATTATTTAACTGAAATACTGACACATCTTTTTAGACAAATCAAAGCATACATTTCAAAGTATAGGTAATTGAATAACTGTCTTGAAGAAACACATCATGAAAGACGAAAATATTTCCTTGTTCTAAAGAATTTCATCAGAATATTCCGCAGCAAGAGCAAGAATTCTTTTGATCTTATACTTATATGAAAGGCGAGAAAGTCTACAAATAATGTTCTACTTCTGTATTACTTTCGTCATTTCGCACCCTCATTTTATCTTCATTGAAATAACTTGTTTTATTGAAAAAATAAGCATTTCTGGAGGCAATGTCTTTATTAAAAATCTCTACTAAGATTACTTTTTAACACTAAACCTAACACAGTTAAAAATACAAGTTACTTAAACGTATTAATTTGGAATGATCATGAATATTGTAAGATACAAAATACTGCCAGTAGGTACTTCTTTTGGTTTCCTAACTGGCGAGACATAGAACAGCTCTAAACACTACAATAAAACTTATAAATATGAGATATTTGCTTGATATTTCACTTTTTCACATGAAAAGAAGCATAACTGTGAGAGCAGGTTTTGTCGGTGATAAAGTTATAGTTTACTATAAAAATATACTCGTTTATGCATCATTAATTCTATTGTAAAATGGGTGTTTTTAACGTTGAATATCACGCGGAAAAATTATATTTTAATAATACTGATCTAGCTTTAACATACTTTACGGTTCATTATACACAGTATTGTAAACCAGTTCTTGAATCTTCATTCTAAGCATGAGTTTCTTCGCAGGCCCCAATTTCTTAACATGCGGAAGAAGACTATTAAAGAACCCAATATCTTCATCCTTGGCAGGTTCTCCTGCCACCGGACCGTTAGCAGCAGGGCTTCTTTGTACCTCATCATCATCATCATAAAAATCAGTTTCCATTATAATAGGCTTTGTATCAAACTCGTCAAATTCATCATCTTTGACGCTAGGATCAATAACTGGTTCTGGAACCGGGTCAGGATCTATGTTGTAGTAGCTGCTACTTTGCTCTCCTTGGTCAAAGTCGTGGTCCGGTTCCTGATTGAAGGTATCCTCGTTACCTTCGTAGTCATTAAATTGATTAGTGAGGAACTGTAGTTTGGGCAGGTACTCCCATTCTGAGTCTTGCTTCCTGACCTCTTTCCTCGCTTGGTCTCGGAGGTATTTCCATTTTAAACGCGCCTCGTCGCCTGGAACGGAACGGGTAAATTATTGAGTGGCCTATAAATATCGAGGCGGACTAGACGATTCCATACTTGGCCGAATTTCTGGTGATATATTTGTTTTAAAATGTCCAAGGTTTATTCGGTTTTGATCCAATTACGAATATGATAAAAGTGCTTGGAATTAGCATTAAAGTCAAAGTCAAAGTCAAAGTTCTTTATTCTTCAATTTAGGCATAATATAATGCACCTATGAATGTCAAAAAGCATTACCATTGTCTAAATTATATACGTAATTTGACCTCTCATCAGACGGTAATATTACAGCTCATTTAAGCGAAAAGTAAATTAATTTATCTATCCAAATATCATGATGCGTTCAAGAATGGCACATTATGACCACCATAAAAATAGACCGTTTTGTTAGAAGAAATATCTTATCTGTAAAAATGTTATTATTGCCAAATAATAACATCGATTTCTATAGTATTATTACATTCAAATTTCGAACATCTCTGAAAAACAAAGAAATACGATTTGACTTGTATTCTAATATCAGTCCAGATGACGTTTAGTTCGAAATGTATTGTCAATTAGCGTACAAATTTGACAAATGTCGCACGTAAGTAAGATATTGAACGATATGATAGTTGGAGCGGACTCTAGTTTGTCTGAATTTAAAAAAACCCAGCTGCCAGAAAACTCTTCAATCTTTTCATTACCGCCATTACCGGTTAATATTTGTTTTGTTGTATAAAATTGTTCAATTTGTTTTATTTATTTATTTTTTATTTATTAAGAAACAAACGGTTGTATACATTTAATGTTACACAAAATATGAGTAAACTTAAACCTATAGTTTCCTTAATTAGTTATAGATAAGACAGCTATAGCCTACTATTTAACAAACATAAACTAAAAAGTTGAGGAAAAAAGAACAAGAACACACAATATGATAGGTACATCGTGTAGTGAATACTAATATAATTACTATACAAAAACTTGCACTAAATATATGACCATTTTGGTCCAGTCGAAGTCACAAATATAGTTGCGCTCCAGTCCATTTGTTAAATTTAAGTCATAAAATGAGCGATCAAGATGATATAGGTATTTCGGCGACGCCTCCTCTTATCCGTGACAAAGCAACTAACGTCATAAAATTTACTACTGTTAGTGGCCCTGAACAACGCCGCGATGCCGGTCATAATATGCGGCTCCTGAATGCATCATGGAGGCTTATAATATGTGGGTAGATAAAGTAGTGTATGTAACTGTTCATAATTAGGCATTAAAACACTTGTGTGATTATGAAACACTCGTGTTTAATGCCCTTCATTATGTACAGTCACATAAACTACTATTTTTACCAGTCAGAAACTCTGCAAACACCGTTAATAGTATGCTAATTTATTAATATTTATGATGAATCAATATATTTAATAGCAGGATAACTCCGAATTCACTTTAATACATATCACAGAGAGGAACGCGCTAGGCAAATTCATTCAATTCATTATTTGAAGGCGCGGTTAGCCAGCCTACATAGCCGTCCCGGGTCCCATTAAATGTCATAAAAAACAAATATATGTACGTATGTCGTTGTTTAATACGCATATAGTAAGTACAAGGTTTTTTTTGTGGTGGCAGGACCATGTGAAAGGTCCGTGCGGGTCGCTGCGACAATCTTATCCTTTGCCCTAGCGCCATGCATCAGTGTTCGCGCTGTTGTGTTCCGATGAGGGGACAACCACCGTTGAGATTACTAGCATAAAGACATTTCATCTCAAATTCAAATTCATATAAACATTTGTTAACATTTGTTACGATTTTTAACGATTAGTTAGTTTAACTACTGATCAAACAACAGGCCTTTTCTGTAAAAGCTGAATCGAATGATAATAATCATAGTACCTATCTATTTAGTAAAGAACAATGCGCACGAACAGACAACAGAAACTACTAACTTACATAATATAGATTTAAGCCTGGCTTTATATAAGTACTTTTGTATTAAAATAAACAAATAAATACTTACGCGTGACTCCTAACTCCTGAGCAATCTCTTTCCAGCTCTCATCTAGCTTGTACCAGTTATGGTGTCCCTTCAGCTGGCGGTTCCAGATAATGTCCCTTGTCTGCACCAGGCCTATCAACTTGGTCATATCCACGTCTATCGTCCGTCTCTTGTTCATGAGGAACTTCTTCCTCATGGTATACCCCAGCTTCGGCCGCTTGATGGAGTCATCCAGCGAGTTGAAGACCTCATCATTAGTGTCATCGTCCCCTTCTTCGTCTTCGGCCAGAAACTGGTGATGAATGAACTTCAGTTTCGGAAAATGAGGCCATTCGGATTCGATTGGGTTCTTTTTCATCTCCTTCCGACATTGATCCTTGAGATTCTTCCATCTCTTCCGGCAATTCAAACCTGAAACGTTATTAATATCGGAATATAAATAGTGCAACTTAATACAATTATGCAATTTTAAATCGTGACATAGGTAGGTATATAGTTTTTGGCCATCCGGACCGATGCATTCGCCATCACTTCCTCCAACTAAACCTACAGGGCAAGTGTTCAATACTTTTCAGTCAATATCTAGGTAGAATATGTGTTAATTTAATTGCTGTATACATAAATAAAAATATAGAATGCATTGAAAAATAAACAATATTAGTAACGGAAAAAGTTTTGAAATTGACTGACAAGGTGGTTATCTCTCCCCCCTACCACCGTGAACCTCTCTTTTAAACTTACCTACTACCCTACTTACACACACCAAGTGCCTAAGTAGGTTTAGTAAAAAATCTTAAGACTTTTGTTATGTTTTTATACAATTATGAAGGCAACAATATTATAAAAAAAACTATGTCAGTATCAATTATGTAAATCCGAACGCACCGGTAACTCGGACATAACATTTCAAGTATCCGAACGCGCGTCTGGGACGAACCAAAACAAACGAGAACATGGCCGCCCGCTCGGCGAGCGGCGGGCGTTCACCCATCAAACAAACAATACTTACTGCTCGTCCCGACTTCTGCAGCCACCTCGTTCCAGTATCGCTCCAATTTAAATCGATTCCTATGCCCTCGGTAGCTTTTGTCCCACAAGCATTCTCTTGCCTGGACAGCCGCAATGAGCTTGTCCATGTTTTTAGATCTCATGCCTTTAGCCTTCATTGCTGAGCGGGCGCGCTAGCGGGAGCGGGCGAGCGACGCGGCGCACGACGCAAAACTGAGCGCCCGCCTGCGCGCCTGCCTTGCTCCGTCGCACCCGCTCCCGCTGCAGACTATTATAGCTGTCTTGGTCGCTCGTCGCCCCGCTCCCCTCTACCGCCATCGCGATACGCCTCGCCGAGTAATCCGCTCTGCACTTCTACCACAGTATCGATTGAAAACTTCAAACACACGTCTCTACTTAGTCCATTGCTTGTTTGATTGGCTTCTGTGAAATATAGAGCTGTGTTGAGCGCGTATTGGATGAGTATTTTATGTTTAGGTAGTTGGTTAGTTGTGTTAGGGTGTGGGTGCACGACCCGAGGGGAAAGTATGGCTGTATGTAGCGTTATACGTACAACGCTGCGGTTGTAGCGGTTTAGCTCGGACGCTCCGCATAGGTATTTCATGTGACGCTCGCTCGTGTCGTGACCACTCGGACTTAATAATCGCTAGGAGTTTCAGTTAAAAGCGGAACTGCAACGTATTTGTTTTCATTTTAATAGTAGTTTACATAGAATAACTTACTTAACTACCTAAGCGTAGTCAAACTGGATGATTTGCCACTTCTAATTACGGCTTGGGAAACGGTTCGAAAAATACTGGTGAATTATGGTTCTTAACCAAGTTTTTGATGGTTGGTACCTAATGTTGGTATTTTAGGACAGTAGGGGTTTTTGGTTTTTGACTCTTCCTGCATTTGGATGGCGTGGAAGCTTTAAAACCCCGACTGCATTTTTTGATAACACATAAAATCCGATTGAAAAATGTTTTTTTAAGAATGTTACACCCAGTGCCACTCGCGCCGTCAAGACGAATCTAATGACGTGTTACGAGGGGACATAGGAACGAGCATACATGCAAATAGGTCAAACACATAACCCTGCTTTTGGGCTTCGCCGCAGTCGGGTAATCTTTCACGTAATTATGTTGGTAACCGCGCGTTACGAAGCACATCTTTAGCCATTAGCAGCAATTCGAATATGACTTTTTTCAGAACACCTTTATATAACTTTCTGTTGACAATCGTGGTTTTTTTAAATATTTTTTTTAATGATCTTACCTTGGCCCTGTGCAGTCTCAGCCCATAATGGCGGCTGACCAGAAGACTTGCCGCCAACAGCATCGCGAATTCACATCACACACTGGATTGCAATAAAATAGTCACCCACTAAGCTTTACACTGTCTCTATTCATTATAAAGTTGTTTATTTAGTTCATTAATTAATATGAATTAACACAAAAACTCACTGACTCTAAGTATTTTTGTTAACAT